>CM060966.1:163984357-164356857 GCA_030765045.1 Tenodera sinensis
TTATTATTATTATTATTATTATTATTATTATTATTATTATTATTATTATTATTATTATTATTATTATTATTATTATTATTATTATTATTATTATTATTATTATTATTATTATTATTATTATTATTATTATTATTATTATTATTATTATTATTATTATTATTATTATTATTATTATTATTATTATTATTATTATTATTATTATTATTATTATTATTATTATTATTATTATTATTATTATTATTATTATTATTATTATTATTATTATTATTATTATTATTATTATTATTATTATTATTATTATTATTATTATTATTATTATTATTATTATTATTATTATTATTATTATTATTATTATGGATGTGATTATGATCATCGTCGTCGTCATCGTCATCGTCATCATCATCATCATCATTATTACTACTACTAATATTGGTTGGACATTTTTTATTGCATGACCCTAATGATCTAGTTGTCGACGGGCCCTTAAACACCACCATCTCATCGTATGATTGGATATCAATGATCATTGTTGGGGGTGTTCAACCATTGTATGTAGTTCAGTGAACGAAGAATGCCGATTGTTACCGGAGTCACACGAACGCAACACGATGGAGTGGAATTAGTCGAAATGTTCTTGTGGGACTGAGGTTGTTTTGGTTGTGTTATTCTGGTTATTTTAAGCAATTTTATTGATACATGGTAATGTTTGTCATTTCGCTGGAATGTTCGGCGCAATTGAGTTACTATAGTGCAGCGAGTGATCCGTTTTACGCTACTCAGCCCAAAGGTGAAGTGCCCTTTACGCAAACAGTTTTCTGTGGCTTTTATTGAATCAGATAAAAAGGACGTTTTATGTGTTCATATCATATGGAAGAGTGCCTTTAATTGCCTGGAAGCCGAAGATCAACGACATTATAAGTATTACATTTAAAAGTATTAAAGAGACATAAGCGGTAGTTACGTCTTCACAATGGAAGATATATTTCACTGGTGTAGAGAAGGAAATGCCATGCAAGTGCGGGTATGGCTTGATGACACTGAACATGATATGAATCAAGGGTAAGTAAATTAATTAGTAATGATATTGGCTGATAAATGATAAACGCGCGTCTTCGAAATACCAATAAAGCTCTTGACCACGCCCATTTTTGAACGTGGGGGAACTCCTTATGACGTAAGTGAGCTTATTGGCCCACTTAAATTCGTAATCCAGAGAAAGGAAGTAGCTGTTGACATCACCAAATATGGAAATGATACATTTCTGCGTATGCGATGCTCAGAGATCTCAGCTGATAAGAGCCAGCTTCACAGCTTCCAAATCTCATTGCATTGCAAATCAATGCACATTATGTTTCATATTTGTGCACATTCGTGACCATAGTAATGTTTACGGCAATTTTGGAAGGTGCAGACACTACTAGGTGTTCTGTGGTCCAGACAACAGCTTTTGGTATTTTTAGACATCAAATCATTCCTGTATGAGTAATATGTCACTGAATGTTGTCAGCTGTCATTTTGCTCAAGAAATCTTCCCAGACATAAATAAATGACAAAGTCCCTAAATCATCTTTGAAATCACACTACCAATTTATTTCGTTTACATAAGTAGATTTATGCATATAACTTGAACTTTCTTTACACGTTCTGTTATTTAACATCCTGCACCCATTCACAGTTCCAAACTCAGAGGTGACATTCTTTTAGTATGTTGTGCCAGTTTGGCACATTCACAAAATGCTTCAAACACTCACTGTAATGACACAAATGGAGCCACAATACCTTCTTAAGTATTTTGGGAGTTCAGGTAATCACGGTGTAGTCATGTAGGACAGTAAATATGATACATTCTTCCATGGAGCTTACCTAGGTTACATTAGGTATATAAGCAATTTTAAGAAACTATGTTAATAAAACAACTTATATTTGAGGTTACGTTAGATTAGGTGTGTATAGGTAAGCAGTTTTAAGAAACTATGTTTTTAGTGATGTCACACAGATGGTCAAATATCCTTTGTCAGGTACTAATTATTGTTATTATTTAATTGGTTTTGAAATGTGCAACACATCTTCTGATAGCCCCTCTTCATTCTTCTCTGTTATTTCAGTGTTCATCTACCAAATTCAATCTCTTCATTGCCTGTGTGACATTATCCTTCCAAGTTATTGGTGCTTGTCCTCTCTTCAGATTTTTTGGTGGTACCCATTCCAATACATCGTTTGGTATTCTATCTTTAGGCATTCTTCTTGCATGTCCATACCATTTCAATTGTTTGAATGTAATCTCATTCAGAATTGTTGATTTTACTCCCATGATATCCCTAATGACGTTTCTTATTTAATCTCTTCTCGAAATTCTCGCTGCTTGCCACCAGAAGTTCGTTTCTGTTGTCAGTAATTTAATTTGTGTAGTGTGTGTAAGTGGCCATATATCAGCACCATAAGTTATGATGGATTATCAACAAGTTCCTCTGCATCTCTCAAGATAACTTTGTATCCTGTTTATCTACATTACCTTTCATGAATTACACACGTGAATCTATCAGATTTTTTATTTTGCGGAACATTATAATCATACACTCGCGGCGGCCACTGCTGCCACCAGAATTCCTGTCTCTAGGGAAATCTTGATTGCACAAGAGCTGCAGAGCGACTTCTCGATTACCCTATACTTTGGACAGTATTATCATAAATATGTCTCTTTGTTTTGTTGCTAATATTTTTGTACCACAGAATTCCATTTAGTGTTGAAAGTGCATATTTCCTCTTATTATCTCTGTGCTTGAGCTCATCATATTTTCCATTGTTTATTTTAACCCCTATTCTACTTCATTGCAGGTACTAATAAGTTGAGCAATCCGTGGAAGTAGGTACATGATATCACTATGCTCCAGTGCTAAACATTGTACAAAAATATCTTCTTTCTTGATTTAAATTGTACAAAAACTTGAAGGAAGGATTTAGCTCAGTGTCGTAACTCATACTACGAGCTATCACCAGTCAAGCAATTATTTGACTTCATTTTAAGAATATTGTATCTTTACTTCATGCATTAATTTAAATCTTCTATTGGTGTATAATTTTTTTTTATTTGTTATCTATAATAAGATGAGGAATTAGCTATAGTACTCCACCCAAAAATTCCATTTGGGCACTTCACTGGAAATACATCTGCATGTTTTGAGATCTGCTGAATAGAAAAGGAAAATGTTTAGAAAAGGAGGGAAAGTGCTATGTGTGAAAGCAGTATACCTAACTCGAAAACAAAATACCAATTAGATGCATACCAAAGTTGCCGCTCATACCTGGAGTTATTTTCGATATTGTGTTTTAGTTACTGAAAGTAGAGTAAATGGATGGCTCTTCCTTGTGTAGCAATACTGGATTATGAATTCAATTACAGTTATTTAGAGGGCATACCAGAGAGATGGCATCGCCATCCGCACCATGAAACACCATGGAAACCCAGTTATTGTCCGGTTGATAATGGAGGAAAGTTAACCTTCGAAACGCGTTCCGGAAAATTATGTTGTAAGTGTTGTTCAGTGTTATTAATTGACTTACCTTTTAAATTAAATTAATTACAACAACACTGTTTTCAAACTTCTATGAAAGGAAGATACCAAAGAGAATTTGGTGTTCCTTATCCTCCCCAAAGAAACACAATAAAGGGACTAGTGAACAAATTGGAAACAACTGAATCTCTGATGAGGGGAAAAGGCAAACATCATTCATTTATGCTGCCCACAGTTGTTACTGGCATAAGGGCACCACTGGAGAGTCCACCTCATAAGTCATAGACTTGTTGCAGGAGACCAAGTACACTTACTCAATGTGTTACAGAGCTGTGAAAAGTGCAGACCTAAAGCCATGGCCAACCGTAAGGCAAACACAAGGAGTAAAGAATAAACATCTGCACATCTTGTTATAGGGAATTGAAACTCCTGAACATACTGCTTAATTTGACATTAAACACTGCACATTAAGTGAATTTTCAGCCAATACTTAAAAAAAAAGTGTCATTTCTGCACAATACACTGTACCATGTATAACATGTTAGTATGTACCTATATGAATTTGGGATAAGCAGACATAGTTGTGAATAAACACATCAGATTTTTACTTTCTCAATCACACATCTACCAGGTAGAGAAAATATTGAATTCCACCCAAAAATTTGATGTTGATATTTCACTAGAAATAAGTGGTTCAAGGTTTATTAAATCTCCACTCCCTTCCAAAAGGTTGTTTTAAAAAGAAGCCCATTTGTATATGCATAACTTAAAAAAGAAAATGTTGGATGAATACCAACTTGGTATTAAAGTTACAAAGATGGGTTGCAAAGATTGCTTTCAAGAAAGTACCCACGTCACAAACTACCATTTACATGTAGCACTTTTCTTCTTCTTCTTCTTCTTCTTCTTCTTCTTCTTCTTCTTCTTCTTCTTCTTCTTCTTCTTCTTCTTCTTCTCCTTCTCCTTCTCCTTCTCCTTCTCCTTCTCCTTCTCCTTCTCCTTCTCCTTCTCCTTCTCCTTCTCCTTCTTCTCCTCCTCCTCCTCCTCCTCCTTCTTCTTCTTCTTCTTCTTCTTCTTCTTCTTCTTCTTCTTCTTCTCCTTCTTCTTCTCCTTCTCCTTCTCCTTCACCTCCTCCTCCTCCTCCTCCTTCTTCTTCTTCTTCTTCTTCTTCTTCTTCTTCTTCTTCTTCTTCTTCTTCTTCTTCTTCTTCTTCTCCTCCTCCTCCTTCTCCTCCTCCTCCTTCTTCCTCTTCTTCTCCTTCTTCTTCTTCTTCTTCTTCTTCTTCTTCTTCTTCTTCTTCTTCTTCTCCTTCTTCTTCTTCTCCTCCTCCTCCTCCTCCTCCTTCTTCTTCTTCTTCTTCTTCTTCTTCTTCTCCTTCTTCTTCTCCTTCTCCTTCACCTCCTTCTCCTTCTTCTCCTCCTCCTCCTCCTTCTTCTTCTTCTTCTTCTTCTTCTTCTTCTTCTTCTTCTTCTTCTTCTTCTCCTTCTTCTTCTCCTCCTCCTTCTCCTCCTTCTTCTCCTTCTCCTTCTCCTCCTTCTTCACCTTCTCCTCCTTCTCCTCCTCCTTCTCCTTTTCCTCCTTCTACTTCTCCTTATTCTTTTTCTTCTTATTCCCTTATGCACTTTCGAGTGTCAGGTTTCCTCAGCCGGTCATGGTTCATGTCCTATATTTTGCCCTATCCCTAGTTAGTTGTTTAGCTTCCCTCAAAGTATTTTTTTTCTTATTGACTATGTTCTCTATATAATCACCCCATTCTATTCTTGGTCGCCCTCTCCTTATTCTTCCTTCCCCTGTGGCGTCCCATACTTGTTTCAGTTTCCTGCTCTCATGCATCCTATTTGTGTCTAAATCATCTTAAAACATTTGTCTCTATCTTCTTTATTGCTGGTTTTTTACTAAGGCTATTCCCCACTGGGCATTTTCTTATCCTGTCCCTTCTGGTCTTCACTGTACATTTCCACAAATACTTAATTTCTGTATTTGTAATTCTATGTTCATGTTTTGACAATACAGGGTGTGTACAAATGATCTGAGCAGTTTCAAAACTATATTAAAGCAATATTATTTGACTGAAGACTACAAACACTGTACAGTCTGATATAACAACTCATAAAGTTTTCTTTAATAGCTATTATCTCACATTATTCTATTAGAGTTTAGCCTAATCATAAATACTTGCAGAATGCTTTCTTTTTCTGACATTGTTTCATAGCATGAACTGTGCAAAAGGTTTAAGAAAATATGTCAGAGTAGCAGAAATTTAAAACACTAAAACTTTTTGTAACAATCAGAAGATAAAACTAATACTTGAGGTTGCATCTTCTGAACTCTGTAACTCTCACATACTGTAAGGAAATAAGGGAGTATTGTAAACCATGCTTTTCAAATGTATTAAAAAGAAGTGTCATGTGACTACTATTGTATTTTATGTAAATTTGGAGCTCCAACATTGTGTTAATTTAATATATAAAATTTATTTTTCAGTGATGATCATGGATTCAGTCCACTGCATTGGTCAGCCAAAGAAGGGCACCTGAAAATAGTGGATCTGCTGATATCACGAGGAGCTCGTATAAATGCTACAAATCGTGGGGATGACACCCCTTTACATTTAGCAGCTGCTCATGGCCACCGTGACATTGTACACTTGGTAATTCACATGATATACCACATCTTCCTTGTAATTTATGCATTATCTCGTAAAAATCTTCTCTTATACTATTGTAATATTCTTATTTACCTCCTGTTTTGACTCAGCCTCTTTATGCGTGGTGGATATGAAATCTAGTACTGACTAGCGGTTCAGCAATGCTTGTTATGTGAATTATTTATTTATGCCAGGAAACTTACTGTTGGTGTTTTTAAACAGACGTGCGTGGGGATTGTTTGAAAGGTATAATCGGAACTGAAAAATTTCAATGCCACAGCTGAAATTTGAACCATAGATGCTCCATTCACTAGGCGGGCATTCTGACCATTAAGATACTGCGACAACTTGCCAGAATGACATTGAATTCTCCAACTGATTTGTATTTCTCCCAGAAAGAAAAGAAGCCCTCCAAGACTTCCTACTACATCTTAATAGCATCAACCCCTGCATACAGTTCACCATGGAGGAAAAGAAAAGTGAACAGCTAGCTTTTCTGGATGTCTTGGTCAGCAGAAAAGCAGACAGCACACTTGGGCACACTGTCTATGTAAGCCCACTCATACAGACTGCTATTTGAATAAGGCCTCAAATCATCATCCCAGACAGAAATGAGCCATGATTAAGACACTCATAAATTGTGCCTGTTGCATTTGCGAGCCACATTTGTTGCAACAAGAACTCCATCACCTAGAACAAGCTTTATTATCTAATGGTTATTCAATTCAAGAAGTTAAAAAAAAAGCCTGTTAAAACGTGCCTCACAAAAAAAAAAAGCAAACAAACCCAAGCACAAAGGCATAGTTTTCCTGCCATACATCCAGGATGTCACCAACCGTATCCAACACATACTGCAGTAACACAGTATCAAGATAGTCTTCAAGCCCACAAAACAACTTATCAATCTGCTACGCTCAGCTAAAGGGAGCCCTTTTCATCAGCAGATGTATACTGTATTCCCTGTTCCTGTGGTTTGGTTTACATTGGCACTACACAGTGCAACATCAGCACCAACACACTGAACACAAAAGAAGCTGCCACCTGGGCCATACAGATAAGTTTGTAGTTGCCCAACATGCCATTGAAGCGGAGGGTGAACACATAATTAAGTTCCAGGACACGATCACTCTGTTGTCCATAACACACAATCATACCCAGCTACATTGCAAAACTATTGAAATTTATGAACATCCCCACAATTTCAATAAGAAAAAGAAGCTTTGAAACTCAACAGCAGCTGGTATCCTGTCATTGAAGGCAAGAAATTACATATAACAGGAGAAATTGAAGTGAACCAATTAGGAGGAAGCAACACTTTGGATGAAGCGTGCCCTCTCCCTCTTGCTGTCTGCCATCTGGACTAATCAGCGGAGGCCACTCAGGAGATAACTACAACTGCTCAGACAGTTAACACTTCAGACGCTATGCAGACTTCTCTGAGGAGACTACAACCGCACTTCTGAAGATGTTCGCCACAGTTATGGAAGAAACATCTGGAAATTCTAACTCCAGCAGACCATGGCATAACAGCCTATAAATAACTTCTAGTTATAGCTGGGCATATTTGAGTATGTTTTGAAACTGGAAAAGTTACAACTGTTATTGAAAGATAACCAGTTTCCCAACTTAATGTAGACCTTTCCAAAAATATGCTGCAGTTAACATCTGCATAGTATTAGATTTCATTTATGAGTTGGAATTGTAACACTAAAGACATCACTGTTGTATTTCAACTTACAAAGAAAATCTAATAGAAACATCTGTTTCCAACTTCTGTATATAAATTCTATTTACTTATTATTTTCAACTCCCAAGCCAAATACAGAGCAAACATATTTTATTGACACTAAATTAGAATTCTGTTGTATTAATGCAAATATATTCTCTTGTGCAGCTTCTCCGTAATCGTGCTGATGTAAACTTCACAAATGAACATGGTAACACTCCATTGCACTATGCATGCTTCTGGGGATATCAAGCAGTTGCTGAAGACTTAGTTACGAATGGAGCACTAGTGTCGCTGGCTAACAAAGATGGGGACACTCCACTCGACAAGGCACGTGGAACACTTGCAAAACGTTTACATGGTAGGTAATTCTTTCTCTAATGTTGTATTAAAAACTTATGTAAGAGTTCCATTTAAAAGCCACCACTTAACATTACATTAAATTACAAAATACTTGAAGTTAAATATTTTATTTGTTAACACAGGAAACACAAATGATATGGTTATCCAGACAAAACAACATGGAGACATGAACACAAAAGTAATTATTGAAGATACAGAAATAAAAAGAGTAAACAATTCTGGCACTGAAAAGGGTAGGGTGTGTGGAAGAACATTAATTATAAATTCCAGTATTCTTAGGAACCTGATTTGGGAAAAACATATTGATAAAATGTGTGGTAAACTTTGTTCAGATTATTTGTAATAAATAAAATTGGTTGGTTTGTTTACAATGCTCCCCATGTGATCAAAAACCTCTGGGGAAACTACGTACCATCATTCTGTGTATGGACACCATTTATTAAATGAAGATGCCCGGAGGGTTATTATCTCTGATGAAAGGGTGATAATGGTAAAGCATGATGAAACAAGAGGATATAACTTTTGCTGTGGACTTGCAATGCTTCCCAAAGCTGAAGATAATATTATTAGTTTAAAAGAGGGCAATTAGAACAATATTGTGCCTAAAACGAACCAAACTATACAGGAAAGGTTTTAAATAGTCAAAATATAAATAATTCTGTGTCAATTGGACATGCTCTTAAAAACTAAAGCAAGCAATACCAAAACAAACTACCAATTATACAGTTTTATAAGAGACTTCTGCGTACAACAGACACACAGAATTGAACTTCACAAAAACAAATCCATTACTGCAGCCTGTGTAGCATATAATAAATTCCTTGAATAGATAAACAAATATTAAGAAGATAAATAAATTAAAAGAAGTAACCTAAAAGGGTAGTTCTTGGGCCATAGAAGAATATACGAGATAAAAATAAAACCACTGGACATTGGGAAACAGCTTTTCTCAGACACTCTCTGCACTCTTGATTTTAGATCTACATTTTATAAGAGTATTTTTAAGAATATTAAAAAGGAGTAGAATCCTAAAGGAGCAAGTTCATTTGTTGTTTTAGCAACTTTTATTAATTCTTTACTTAATTAATGTTCATAGTTAATTGTTCTTTCACATGTGCAGACTAAAGTTAGAAAGGTTGAAAAATTCAATACTACAACTGGGATTTGAACCAAGGAGGCTTTTTGTGCAGTGCTCTAACCAACTGAGCTACCATGGCGATGCTGGTATGATATTAAATTGCCAAAGTGAATTACACTTTTTGCGGTAAACCATAAGGCATTTTCAAATTCATTGTGAGATGGCATATCTCAGTGACAGCTTCTATCTGATAAGTATTTTGAGTCCTGGACTTCATAGTTAACCAAATCTTATTATTAATATCATTAATCTTGTTTCAGTATCATGGGCCATGGCAAATACAACTTTGTAACAAATGAGAATCATAATAAAAAAAAAAAAAAGATTATGCGAGCACAGATTACTTGCACTCTTAATTAAATCTGTTAACACTATTATGAATCATAGTTGTATACCTTTTACTGCAAATTATTGGACTTTGACATTGGGTATATTATATGTAATTTTTTACAGCTGATAAATGAAATGAAATCAACCACCCTTGTTATTATTGTTGCAGAACTTGCAGTGGAGACAGGGCAAGATCTAAAGAAAATAACATTTAAAGACCAAAGCTGGTTGGGATTAAAGACCAGAAGCCGTAAGTTATATTTTTGCAATCAGGGTTATCATAAGATATGCTGAAAATTTTTCTGAAAGTAATTACGCATCTCAAATTTATTGCATTAAATATTGCAATTCTAGGTGATGCAACCTTATCTCGTCACAAGGGTATCAACATAGCTGATTTACAACTTCATACGAAAATTGCGACCTCACCGTCAGGAGAATCATGGCGTGGTCGCTGGCAGAAAAACGACATTGTGGCCAAAATTTTGGCAATAAGGGAATGCACATCACGTGTATCAAGAGATTTCAATGAGGAATTCCCAAAACTAAGGTAAGCAGCTTTAAATTTGCTTTTTGTTTGTTGATGCAAAGAGTTCACATTGTCACATCCCATTCCGGAACACAGTTACAACAGTATAATATTGCACTTAATAGCTCTCAGTTAAGGTGGTAAACCTAGAGGATGTCAAATGAAAAACCTTTCTGTTAAACTTCTGGGACCATTTGCAAGGCAGCATTTCAGTCTGCTGGTCACTGGAAGTGGAAGCCAGTCTTAGCTGTTTCCGTGAGTTTTCAATCTTGTGTATAGAGTTATGTGTGTGCCATTTTGTTCTTTAGTTTCTTAGTTTTCATTGTATTTACATTATATTTATCTAATAGTCATAGTTGTTTTACTGTCATAATGTCATAGTGCCTCATTATGCCTGTGCAGTGATTCTTGAATGATGATTCTTACCATTGAGGTGTGTACTTAATAGTCAAATGTTGACATCGCATATAGGACCTTAGAATTTTATGAATAGCTGAGGAAGTGTGTAACAATCTATTGACATTCCCTTCATTCAATTCAATTTATTCATCCTTTGGAATAGTGCTGTCCAACTTTCTTATATGCTCGGGCACATTTAACTCTGGCCTAGTGAGGCACAGGCACCATCACAACCACTGTTAGGGCAAGTACGCTTTATTTGAGAGGAAAAAGTGAAAGAAGTGGTTAGGAAAGTAATTAATACAGCTTTAGGGGTACAAAATTATGCTTCATGGATGTGTACCAGGAAGATATTCGGAAGGAAATTGTTTTGTCTTGAAATTTGAATTAATGTTAGAAATTGTTGGAGTAAAATTTTGCTTATGAAGGACCGGAAAAATACATCATAGGCATCGTGTTGGGCAGCACTGCTTTAGAACATATGCATGTTGTGTATTTGTCCAGTCTTATGAAATTTCAAAATATAATATCATAGAAGTCAAACATAATTCTGTGTGTCCTGTGGTAGTATGGCCCTTTGAGTGTAGCCTTGACCTATCACCCAGCTGCTGTATCGCCCACCTCTACCCACTACAGGCATCATGTGGTGGAGAGTGGGATGTGATCAGTGCACAGAGCCCTCCCAGCCAGTATATATGGTCTTTGTAACCAGAGTTGACCAGGATGGATGATCAGCCCAAAGCCTAGTGTGCGGCTGGTCGTCCTAAGGTCTCACACAGATGCCTCAGCTGAGATCTTATCTCGTGGGTGTTGAAGAAATAATAACCACAGTTATTATTGTGAAACCTTTTTTATTCCAGTCCACTGTAAATGCTACTCTTCCTACCATATACCCTTTGTTATTGACTTCGTCACTGACTTTTCCTCGCGGTACTGGACAGCGCTGATACTAATGTTGCAGGGGTGATGTAATAATGTCGGAGTGTGTTGTAGGACTCCCGGGGTGTATTACAGGACTGGCGCTCGGGGTGTATTACATGACTGGGCTTTCTAAAATGCGTGTTCGCTGGTTTTATAATTTTTTCCATTTCCCCTGACTATACCCTCACTTTCTGACCACACGGTTGCCGTGATTGGTGGAAATTCATATTGTATGCGCGGCTCCCGAATTTCCACCTATAGGCATGCCTTGCTGTGGCGGGAGTTCCAGGAGGGGATTCCGCCTCACTGCACAGGGCGTCCCTATTAGCCTAACAAAAGGCACAAAAGGATCATTCGCCTTTTGTTCAGCATTGTCTGCGTCGTCACACTAATGACTGTTTTACCTTGAGTTGGAGCAAACTCTAGCTGATACACGTCTACCTGCTACACGGAATGATCGGTTGGCGAACATTTTGTTTAAGAATTTGCTTTAGCAATTGATTTGATTTATCCCGCTACAAGTGTGAGAGCAAGGTAGTGGATGATATGAAATGATGCCAAAAGATGATAGGAAACGTAATAATGGAGCAATTGGTGGGATGATGGTGGGAGAAACAGGAGAACCCAGAGGAAACCCACCTCTGCGCTGGTGTGTCCATCATACATCCCACATGCAGACACCTGTGATGGAACCCGGGTTGCTTTGGTGGTCTAACCGCTTGGTTATGGCGCAGCCCAAACTTATTACAATTACAATTACAATTATACTATACATATAAATTTAACTTAAATAGTTAAAAATACAATTAATTATTAATGCAAAACTCATCATTAGAGCAATAGCGTTTCTCAGTAAGGAATTTTTTGAGATATTTATTTAAACAGTGAATAGATTTTATATCAACAAATATAATAAATATTTAGAGACTACAGTTAGCTAATTTTTGGTGTAAATTGTATTAAAAGAATTAAAGGTTTTGTGAATGTTTATTCACATTTTCAATGTGAAGAGAACATTACCTCCATAGTTGGCAACGCATGACTGTCTGGTCAATAAGGGAATTTTACAGCACTGCCACTACACCCAGATGTAAGTGTGCTGCAAGTTCTTGCTTACCTTGTGGGTTTTAAAAAATAGTATAACCTGCTTTTGAGACATCCCTTGTATATGGTTTTGCGTGTGTGGAGAATGTTATTACTGTTATGTAGGGTTGTGTCAATTGCAGTACAGCCGACGATGCAATCTGTCAAGTGCAGTGTTACAGTAGCAGGAGGTAAAGCCGTGCATTATTTTGTCTGTTGCAGGATTTTCTCTCATCCCAACGTGCTCCCTGTGGTGGGATGCTGTAATTCTCCACCTAACCTTGTGGTGATCAATCAGTACATGCCTTGGGGCTCTCTCTACACTCTACTGCATGAGGGAACAGGTGTTGTGGTGGATACTGCACAAGCTCTACGGTTTGCCCTGGATGTTGCACGAGGAATGGCATTTCTGCACAGCCTGGAACGGATTATACCACAGTATCATCTCAACAGTCGCCACGTCATGGTGAGAGAAATCATCATTAGCTTGTCATTTACATCAGTTTGAGGGCTGAGTCAGTGGTTGTCTTAGAAGTGTAAGACCATAAGGAAATCTGAAATTCGAATTTGCATACCTCAGAAACGACTTACAATTCATAAGTCCCGGACTTTAATGCTTTTATTATAGTTTCCATTTATAAGATGTTTACTATAAAACTGAATTACACACCATGTGCACACAAGCACACAAAATATTTTATATAGTTACTTTTCTTCTATTGTAGATTGATGAGGATTTGACTGCAAGAATTAACATGGCAGATGCAAAATTTTCATTTCAAGAAAAGGGTCGTGTTTATTATCCAGCTTGGATGTCCCCAGAAGGTAAGTTCATTTGTTTTCTCCCAGGTAGCAGTGATCTTTTGTTTAATGAATACTTACTTTAATTCAACAAGTGTCATACTGATTATTTAATTTCACTTAAAAGCAGCATGTTCAGTGCATATTTTAAAGAATATAAACATTTAAAATAACCTGGTATACAGCTTTTACTTGCACTAATATGTACTTGTAGTAAGCAGAGGAAGTATTACATTCCACCCAAAAATTTGGTGTCAGTAATTATTATTTATTTATGCCAACAAACTTACTGTTGGCATAAATAAATAATAATTACCATCTGAAGGTTATTTAATCCTGGGATATAAAGTACTTACAATAGTAAGTCACCATTGGGGTAATTTGTCTCTGATGTGAGACTGCCTTTGTGGTTTACCAGGAGAAATACGAACTGGTTTGAGAATTTAATGCCATTCTGGCAGTTTGTCACAATAGCTCAGTGGTAGATCAGCCGCCCGGTAAGCGGAAGGTCTGTGGTTCAAATCCCAGTTGTGGCATTGAATTTTTAAGTTCCAGTTCTACCTCTCAAACTTTGATATCAGAATTTTACCAGAAATACATACTTTTAGGCTCCTTGAATCTAGAGAAAGAATTTTTAGAAAAAGGTGTGTGTGGTATGTATGCGTGTCCATGAGCGAGAGGACAGTATAACAAAATGTCCGATAAATATCAAATTTTAATTATTTTATGCCAACCAACTTTCTGATGTTTTTTGCTAAGCACACAAACCGTGTATGGGCAATGTTTGGGAGGTAGAATCAGGACTGACAAATTCAGTGCCATAGCTAAAGGCTATTTAATTAAAACTGGGACATAAAGTACTTAACAGTTGTAAGTCACTTGGGGTACTTATCTCAGATGTGAGATTCCCTTGTGGTGTGCTGGGAAAATATGAATCAGTTGGGGGATTTAATGTCATACTGGCAAGTTGCCATGGTAACTCAGTGATTAGGGCAGCCATGGATTAAGTGGAAGACCTGTGGTTCAAATCCCTGCTATGGCATTGAGTTTGTGAGCCCTGATTCTATCTCTCATCAAATTTGGTATCTTTCAAAGATCTTTCAAGAAAATCTCTTAGTATGCAGTTCAAATAAAAGACATTTCATCTCCCAAAGTTTAATATTCATGCAATGACTACTAATTAGGGACATTCCAATGAAAAGGAAAATTAAACCTAAAGCCCACAAGAGTTTTGGGCCATATATTTTTGAACTAATTATCATTGCCCCAAACTACCCTTCATGAGGATATTTTTTTACTATCTTAAAAGTGACTGTAATGATTTTCATTAAAATGTTGTATAAGTAAATGTTTAATGAAACTATTTTTGCAAAGTTTTATCTTGATTAACATGAAATAGATAGAAGAATAAGATTTTATTAGAATGGTTTGTAGACACTATATAAAAAGAAATATAGTGAGTAAAAAAGTCATGAATGTAATCAGATTTTTTCATATCTAAATTTTTTTTGCTGTTTTCTCTAAACATCTGGATGTGTTGCAGCACTTCAGAAGAAACCAAGTGACCGAAACTGGGAGGCTTGTGATATGTGGAGCTTTGCCATCCTCCTTTGGGAGCTAGCAACCAGAGAAGTGCCTTTTGCAGACCTCTCCCCAATGGAATGTGGCATGAAGGTAACTAGAAATTACCATTCCTGAATATATTTATTTACTTTCAAATGATAATCCATTTCTTTAGCGTATTTATAATTGTGTGTGTATATATATAGGATGCATCAGAAATACATGTCTTCAGTTTTATAAATGATTTCCCATGCACCAATAAAGAATGATGTCCTAGTTGACTGACGAGCCTACCTTTAAACAATAGTCCTCAATATCGTGAAAGAGATGTGGTGGTTTTCAGAACTGAAATCAATAACACCGCCCTATATCAAGAAAAAGCTGTGATGGTTTGCGGAAAAGAAAGCAAAACACAGCACGCTGGATATGGATGAGCTACTAATACGATCAGTCTTCCTCCCTTCTAGAAATAAGTAACATTCACTCAATCAATGGTGTTGTTGTTTCACACTAATTATGTGTAGGTCAAAGATTAGAAAGGTATAAGTAGAATCAGACTGAAAAATTAGTGCCTAACTGAGATTTGAACCACAGATCTTCTGGTTTCTGTCTGGTTGTTCTAACCATGGCAACATGCCGGCACAGAATTAAATTCTGCAACTGACCTGTATTTTTCCTAGTAAACCATACGGAGATCTTAAATTTGTATGAGATAACATACTCTAATGGCAAACTTATAACATGTGAGTACTGTAAACTCTGACCATCGCAGTTTAACCAAGTATATAGTCTGCCTTAACAAGTTATTTTTATCAAAATTCAAAATTCTTGGTCTGTACAAAGAGAACAGAATTAAAAATTTTGTGTTAGTTATAAAGTGTTAAATAGCAATAGAGAAGCAAAATATATGATAAGAAATTTTGTTGCGTGGATATGACAGGCTTAGAGCCTGGGCTGAAGGTGATTGGGTCCCCTGTCTGTACATTGGGAGGTGGGACCTTAGGGTGAGCAGGGTCCAGGCCAGGACTCTCACCTAAGCCAGGGTGGTGCCCAGGATGTGAGCAATCCATCGGAGACATTTCCAACCTCTCCATTTCTCTATAAAGTCTTAACCCCTAACATGCTGACCTGTCATGGCATGTAATACGTCCTCTGATTGGTAATCAGAGGATATGGTCGGTGAATTTATTTTGATAACTCTCCCGGTCAGGTCGGTGAGACACGTAAACCAACAACAGGTGTGGTCCTCCAGACATTCTGGGGGTTGTGAGAGAGCGATGTAACCGCCAAAACATAAAAATATGGTGCTCTCTGAAAAGCGGTTACTATTACTGCTATTGCTCTCTTTATATTGGAGAGCAAGAGGATTAATGACTTCATTGTCAGAAATCCAGCATTAGCTAACAACAATAGTCAGTCGATGGCAATTAGGGGATAAATAAAAATTATATTTTTAATCAAGATTTTAACAAAACAGAACTGGATCTAGCAGTAGAACAGTTACAGAACAAAAAATCTCCAGGACCTGACAAGATCTACCCAGAGTTTAATTAACACCTTGGCAGGAAAGGAAAAGAAATCCTACTTAAACTGTATAACACATGTTGGAGAATGACTTCACCTTCCGCCTGGAGAAAAGCCATTATCATCCATATACATTATAATCAAAATTGAAGAGCTCTCAAAACATGTCCCAGTTTTAATAAGTAAGTGATGTAGTGTCACTAAATCTGATTCACGTTACTATCTAGGTATTATAATATTATGTTAATGATTGTCATCTTATTCCACAGATTGCCCTGGAAGGTCTTCGCATCAGCATTCCTCCAGGAATTTCACCACATCTTGCCAAACTGATACGCATATGTATGAACGAGGATCCAGGAAAGAGACCTACATTCGACATGGTGCTTCCAATACTGGATAAAATGAAGCGGTGAACATACTACTTGTGGTTCACGTGCATTTATAGAGTCTCACTTTGAACCTATTCAGTATCTAACAGAATCTCTTTTTTAACAAGTCTTTTTAAACCTTAATTTTTACTGCCAAGATTTTTCAATGTTACAGTTTTTGTTGTCAATTAGAACATGTCTTTATTTAAGAAAGATAAAGATAATACATGCACTTAGTTTTTATGCACAGCTTGTAAAGTAAGTACGGAAACTTCTATACTTGTGTGCCTTCAGAACCTACTTCTATAAGGTGCTTATTTACATTTGTAAGATAATGGAAGTGGTTCTAGAAGTCATTGCTCTTCAAGTCAACCTATTTAAGTGTACAAAACTTACATCATAGGTTGTAGTGTTAGTTGAAATTTAAAATTGGAGATGGTCACATTAACGTGCACGTTTTCTTGAGCCCTGTAAGAGGGGAATGCAGGGAAAGGGGGAGAATATCACATCACAGAATTTTTGCAGCTACCAATCTCTGTAAATATTCCCCAATAACAGAAATAGCCCTCATTGTGATGTAAGGGGAAAAAATCATATGTGATCTGCGTCATCAATGGGTCTGTGGTATTGCTTGAGGCATCCTGACTTTGAGTAGTGCTTAATGCCCATTGTTACTACATACAGCATCACAGATGACAGTGGGCACTGATAACACACGCAGTGAAATGATATTTTGGGAAAGAAAACTTGGTAAGGTAATGTTCCAAGCTTAAAGGACCTGGGACTGAAATTTGAATTTTCTATATTTTTATTATGGGTATGAATTCAATACTTGATCCGCTTAAGGATAATTATGTTATAAACTACCGCACAAAGTTCCTGAACGATCTGTTGTAGTTTTGAGGGAATTAATTATTCAATTTATTCATAATACAAAAATATCTTAATATTCAAAATACTCCATGCACATTCTAAACTAAAATATCACAACAGTTTTATAATTTTATAAACTCTAATTACCCAACAAACACCAGTCTCTCCAGGAAAAAATGAATAATTACTTTTAAAGTAATTAATTTCTTTGCTTTCATGGATATGAAACGTATTTTTTCTTTTTTGTGTATATAATTTTTTTAAAGCTAAACAAATTTTCACATCTTAAAACCAAAGACTGAAGTAGAAGTTGCATAAATGGATCACAAGCTGGAAAAATTCTAGGGACATAGCACAAAAGTTAATGCACATTAAGCGCGCAAATAGTGTATTAAAAATGTTTTTGTTGTTAGCTAATGCTGGATTTCTGACAATGAAGTCATTAGTCCTTTTGCTTTCCAATATTTTTCAATGATGGATGGAGTGCTAGAAAGGGCAGGGCATATTTAAAGGTGGTCTCGGTCTGTTTCCTCTTGCAGATCACATAGAGGACAAATTTGGTGAGCTGTACAGCAGTAAAAGTAACCGCTTTTTAGAGACCAGCATATTTTTACATTGCAACCCCCAGAATATCTGGAGGACCACATCTGCCGTTGGTTTACGGGTCTCGCTCTCATTTATCAAAATAAATTCACCTACAATATCCTCTGAGTACCAATCAGAGGACACAGTATATGCCATGACAGGTCAGCATGTTAGGGGTTAGGGGTTTCTAAAGAAATTAGAGAAATGGAAAGGTTGGAAAACTATAGACTCCCTAGCCCTCGGGTACCCTAATAGCATCAGGGTCAGAAGAGAAGAGATGACCAAGGTAAGGTCATAAGGTCAGATAGAAAAGATACAGTGAGGAGCAAAACACCAGTAAGTGGAAGTAATGTTCTGCTCAACTTCGGTACCTTGTGGTTGTCATTCACATATCCCCTAGATGGGGGACCCCTGAGAAAGTATTTAAAATGTAAAATTGAGAAAAACCTATTTTTCTACACACATACATCACGATTCTCAGTCAGATTACCTGTTTGGTCTAAAACTGCCTTGTTGCACATATCACACCTTTCCTCTTTTGTCTAGTAGTCACTCTCTGCAGATCCATAGCTTAACCACTTCTTTCCCATTGAATTTGTTGTTTTTGAGCCCTTTTTGGTCCATATTTTGTTCAAATACTTCCGAAAATTTAAGCAGAAAAGGGTGTTTAAATGTAGCGTATATAGCATTAAAGCCTGTGCCAGACCTTTGAAAATGGCACAGTTTAAACAATTATTTCACTGCCAACTGATGACTGAAGCTTTGGGGAACATTTATATGCATAAACCTAAAAATTGTCATTTTATAACATCATTTTTGAGCCCCAGGGTCCTTTAAAGTATATATTACTTCCTTGGCACATTTGCCAGTTATGAGGACTGAGTAAAACCTACCCTGACATTTGCCTTGTGTAAGTGTGGTATGTACTTTATAGAAATTTAAAATTGTATCCACATCTAAAATAAATGTCCTCATATCTCAGAAACAGAAAGAATGCAATCTCTAACAAAAACAGGCCATTCAGATTGAGCATATATGTAGATGTCACCAAGGCGAAGGAAAACAAACTGAACTGATAACGATGATGATTAACTCTGACTAATATGTGTGTTGTTAGCAGCACAAGCGCAGATTCTGTGTAAAAATACACTGATAAAAGGTACTTATGAGAGAAAGCAGATAGCAAACTAGTGTTAATATTATAGCTGTAACGCTGACATTTCAATCTGTGCAGCATTAGGGGACTGAGTGCTCAAGAAAATGTGCACAAATACTAAATATATCAAAAAGTGAGGGCATGCAGTGATATTCAAATGTTTTGAAGCAAAATAATGATTAAAGCGCACATTATTAAAATACTGTTAATTTTGTATTACTGTGTTCCATAGAGACTATTTACATCAGAGATTTTAAGTGAAGTTGAGTATTATAAAAATGACAGCATTTGTACAGTAGAACCTCAATTCATCATTCCCCATACAGCAATTGCCACATTTAAGATATGTGTCCATCTGTCTGCATTGAATACATTGGAAAAAAAAAAAAAAGAAATACTTAAATACATCAGATGTATATAGCATTTTTCCCCAATTGACCAGCTGTTGTGGAATGCATCTTGTTACTGTGTAGCAGCAGTGTTCCACCACTGGGCAAGAGGACTGCTTGTGTGTTGTAAAAGGCAAATGAAAAGGGGAGAGTAGATGTTACTGGACACAAAGGGTCAATATTGCCCATACCTGCACTAGAGAACACTAAAGGAGCTTCCCAGATTGACAGCAAAGATTGCTACGTAAGGAATTTAGGAAAACCAAGAGAAACCTACATACCAGACCAGATGTCTGGATTAATCCAGACATGTCCTCTTTTTAATAGATTTGTCCAGTGTCCAGGTGGAGTTTTAGAAAATCAGTATATGTCCTTTTTAGGTTATTTTGTTTTTACAGTGGGTTTTGAAACTGAAGAATTTTAATTTTCGAACAGAGACTCGATAACTTAGCTTCCAGTGAGGAATGGGTTAAGCACTACATAGAAAGTAAATCTGTAGACTGCCATTCAGAGCTTCTCAAAATAGCAATATTTCTTTTCTATACGAGGACATAATGCCAACATAGAGAGAATACTTTCACTCATATCATTACAATAGACAGATGATAGAAACAGATGTAAAATAGAATCTGTAAAAAGTATCCTCATGTTGCAGTACAATTTTAGGCAATATTTTTGTATTGACTTTTACAAATACCTATTAAAGAAGCCTCAACCTTTAGGAAAAATCCGATCTTCACAGAAGTATTTGTAAAATAAGGGTGTTCTTCCGTGAAACTAAATATACATTTGTTATATAATTCTATTTTAGTTTAATTGGCAAGATACAAGCGCCCTCCTTTTTTGTCCAATGTCCTACTTTTTTTTGCAGCAAAAGTCCTCTATTCTTTTACTGCGAAAAAGTAGGACATTGTCTATAGCAATCTGGTCATCCTGTACATACCAGACTAAAGAAACACCTAAGAAATTAAAATGTATGGTTTTCTAGCATTATTTTTCTCTACATCTTATTGCTCCTTCCTCTTCCTGTACTCGAAAACCAAAGTTTGAGGTTTTACTGTACAATGAACCCAATTGAAATGGCAAAAGTGAAGGTTTTTTTAACAGTTAATTACTATACCTGACCAAATACCAAACAATGTTAAGAATATTAAACTATTGTATTGTAGAAAGGTTATATCAAATTCCACAGAATTAAAATACTGTTAATATCTTAAACATTTTATACCAATAAGCTAATATTCAAAACACTAACATAAGCAAAACAGTTTCTATAATGTGTGCCTTGCTTTGTATTTAGTGTAAAGCAGTTTCTTTTAAACCACATAAGACAGAGTATGTGTAAACAATAGTTTTATATGACTGTTTGCAGGCACAAATACTGTGTTATATATTTTTGTGTGACTATACATACAAATTATATTTACCCATATATAAAGTGGCTTGTTATTGATGTTGTTTATATGTGTATTGTACTGACTGTGTTGTTGTAGTATTAAGTATTAAATGTAAGGCTTCCATTGCATGTTATATAAACAGCATACATTGAGAGTAACAGGAACTTATAAATGCATCACTTTAGATTTGCTGCCTGTTGGAAAAATTGCCTATGTTGCCTTGGCCACGGAAATCTTTCACCAGTTTTCAAATTATCTACACTGTAAAAGAAAGTCATTAGGGAGATCAACAAGTTTTTGGAATGACTTCAAAAGAAGTATTTGCACAACCTTATTTGGTGAGCTGACATTTGCTAACATTGATAATGACCTCTGGAAATCAATGGAAGAGATATTGCAGTTGCAGTTTTGTGCAGTAATTATTGTACACTACCCCCAAAAAGTTTATCGTAAAACCTCTAATAACATCATATACAACAATAATGGATTCAGCATAAAATCAATTCTAATTTAATTAAAAAAAAGGGAGGATATTTTGAGGAATCGAAAGTGTAGAAAATAATCAAAGTGTAAATTTTAGATGTATATTTTTGCAGATAGATAAGATCTTGTTATAACATATTTTATTATGGAAAGGTGCTTTCATGCATTTGTTATGCTTAATTATGAAATATATAACTAAATCCTTTGTGTTCGGAAACTTTTCAGGGGTAGTATATATGCAGCTACTTCAAGTTTGCTAGTAAGCAATGAGTTACTCTAAGGGTCGCTGATGCTCAGGAAAGAACGAGTTGCTCCAGTAAATAATATGAATCCATTAGAGTGAAGGTTTTAAATGAAAATGTTCACTTCTTAAAGATTGCATCATCGCAAAAAGCCTTCATAACAAACTTGAATTTCTTGCATATTTTAATGTTTCACCAAAATGATTCTATTTCTTTCAAAAGATTCGACAATCCAATATATTTATGCAATTCACTCAACAATTATCAAATCCAAATTAACCCCTTAATGCTTGACTTATTTTATTCCATATCCATTCTTCTTGTAGTTCCTAAACTGACTTTTTCAGGCATCCAACCCCAGTTATTTGCTAGCTGTGAATATTTGGGTAAGATGTAATGAACTGGCTATTCATTCAAAGCCAAATGTGACAGTTTGAATCCCAACAACTACAGTAAAATGTGCATGTGATTAAGGATGGGGAGGACCCAAGTAAACTAACTGGCAAGGTGGCACATTTGATTGCAATTGCATAGATTTTTCTTTTTTTTTTCTTTCTTAATAAAATAATTAAGTGGCAATAAGTACTTTTATTTTATTTTTGAAGTTTAGTATAATGTGAAATTTAAAAAAAAAATAATGAAAGAAAACATTTAAATTCTTATCAAAACATCTGTGTCAGCTGTACTAAAGCACATACCAAGGGGTTTGTGCACCTCTTTCTTTATCTTTATAATGATGATAATCCAGTTTTGATATAGTGTAAAGTGCAATAATTAATTAAAATTCAATCATATGTGAAATGTTTCTTATAATACATTCTAAAATGAATATAAATGCTTGACAATTTATTTTATTTACTTTAAATTAGTTGATAATATTATTAAAATTATTTATTTATTTAAACATCTTTGAACTCGCAGCTGTGTTCAGTTTATCTGCATTCTGAGAAACATGTGTTCATGTGATTCATATTTGATTTTGGCATTACTCTAATAACATATATATATTATCTTATCTGAAAAATGTTTTTACCAAACCAACCATTATTTTATTAAATGTTTAAGAAGTTTGAAAAGAAACTTAGTGTCTGTACTTAAACTATGGAAATCTGAGTTAGTCTTCTAATGTATTAAACATTAATTATTTTAAAAATATTTTATGAAATAATGGCTAGTTTAATAAAAGAATGTTCCAGCCAAAAGTTTTTGCTTTTATGCATATAACAAAGATCTGTAAAAAATAAAGGGGATTACTTTTATAAAGCTAAGCTGACCATGAAATGTCCTTGAAAATATGTGCTAAATAAGGTGTAGCTAATATCGGTGTTTTTCTGCCTTAAATTAATCATTTACTATGAAATGTTTTCTTGAAAATGTGTTGATTTCAAGACAATCAGCTGGAATGTTTTTTAAAAAAAACATTCTATAGATAATCCTATTATTAACTTTTACAGTGTTTTTGGAACATAATACGATACAGTAAGCGTATTAAAGTTATTACTAGGTATTACTAACAGAAATGTGTGCCTTGTACCATGCTGACACTGTGCCTTGCAGTAAAATTGTTTAACTGCACATGGGAATAACGTTAACTCATGTATACAAAGCTACATTAATGCTGTACCTTTTTTTCCCATGTTACCATCCTTCAAAAGAAAATTTAGAGCAAAGCTTTGTTCATCTCTGATATCCACGGCAAACATAAACAAAAGCAGAAAACCGAAGAGTTTCTGTCATTCTTTTCAAGTAGGTTCACCAGAAGCCTGCAGAGCTTGCCTCTGTAGTGTGGTGGTAGCATATCTGCCTCACATCCAAGAGGTTCCGAGTTCAAATCTTGGGATGGTTTTTTCCAAAATTTTCCCATATACTGAGAAGACAAATGTCGGTAATTTTAAGCTCTATGGACCTCAGACTCATTTGACCACCATTTCACTAATTTGATTCATTTGTCTGATATGACATATGTTGGAGGATGTTAATATAAATAAAAGGATAAAATGAAACCTGCAGACATGTGGAGGTAAAAAAGGAATGGCATTAATGTAGCAGATTGTAAATGTGATAAACTTGTGTTGAAAATCCTAAAATATCATTCAAACAGGATTAAAACATAGTTTGTTATTGAGAGTTGATGTAGGTATTACAGTGACTGAATATGTACA
Source organism: Tenodera sinensis (assembly GCA_030765045.1). Lineage (NCBI taxonomy): Eukaryota > Metazoa > Arthropoda > Insecta > Mantodea > Mantidae > Tenodera > Tenodera sinensis. Next base: position 164,008,552 of record CM060966.1, read on the forward strand.
TTTAAAAGATACAATATGGAATTATTCATTTCTATATTCTTTACAGCTGGCTTCTATTTTCAAGAAACCAAGAGTAATATTGGCATGATACAAGACTGTTGAAACCCAAAGGTGGCCCATAAAGTAATAAACCAAAGCACTGTAGTAGAAAAAAAAGAAAATTCTTTGAAAATTGTTTTTTTGGAAAAAAAAAGGTTATGATTAACACGTGGTGGCTACCGAAGAAAAGACAAGGAAAACAAAACAGAGTGCCTTTTGTCTGCATCCAAAGTGCTTATCATACATTAACTCTTTAGCTCGCACATATATTATTTCAACCAGAAAGTGTTTGAGTAGGTTTTAAATGAAATAATCAGTGATATTTTTAACTTCAGTTAGGTTATCTATGCAAAGGAAAAAGCTAAAAAGTTTATATTCTGAAGTTCGCGAAATAGATGATTGGAAAGGAGATGGTGGAGCAGTTGATGGAATGAGTGGTGGGGGAAACTGTAGAAAGCCCACCCTGATGCTGTTTCGTTCATCATGAATACACATGTGGGTCCCTGGGATCAAAACCGGACTGCCTTGGTGATATGCAAACGGTCTAACCACTCGGCCACATACTGCCATCTTGTAAAAATTACAAAACGAAATACTGTTTTAGGAGTACTGCAGCTTCATGGTTTTTATGGATGAGCCACCTCTGGTAAAACTCATTTCTCAATAGCTGCATGCATTGTTTAAGTTTTTATTATAAATAATGAAACGAAGCATAGGAATTTTTAAACATTAAAGTCAAGATGAAAGGAAATGAACTGTTATTGGACTTTACACAATGATGCTGTAGGTTATAAACCACTGAAACTGAAATTGTGTTTTTATTTATGAACACTTTCACTGCCGTGGCTCTTGGCGTCCCATTCGACATTGGGCATGAAAGACAGCTTAGTTTTGCTCAGAGGCCTCTTTATCAGACTTGAGGTTCTTTTACATGCCGTAAATTTACAACACAGGACCATCTTTTGAAGGAAGCCATGCTAAGGATTTTTACACCCCAAAAAATTTGTTTTCTGCTGGGTTTGAAACCATGACCTTGAGAACGAGAGGCCAGTATGTTACCTCTACACCATGGAGGACAATGTTATAAAATACCCCATCCAGTACAGTATGTTGGCATTTGCAGACAGTGCTCACCAGACCATGTTTACCTGCCTCTCAGTGACTCATGTCCATTGTTGTTTACATCTTTTGCATTTACATAATGGTTTGAGTGTAAATACTTTGAATTCATTTGCTTAAAAACTCCTATGACAGACAATGTCTATATTAGCTATAAAAGTAGCTTTTGCTCCTTAGAACTGTACACTATTGGTGCAACAGTTACATTTGAAAGAGGATCTTTAATTGTACAGTGTTTTTGGAATTGATGAACAAAGTGGGAACATGAATGCAACATTGGGAGCCCTCTAGGGAGAAATTGCACTTTGCAATTCACAGATAGCTTAATGGGTTTTTGGAAAAAGGGAGTGGGTAAAGAGGAGGTAACTCTGGAAGTGTATATAGTATACGTCAGTGCGGGTGCCATGGTGCCTGTGACATATTTTTCTGGAGTGTTCCATAAGCAAATTTTTACTCTGATGATTTCTAATATTAATTAAAATTTGAAGAAAAAACTATTTCCTTTCAAATATCTTGCTAGTACACACCCATAAACTGTGATTTTGTACACCTAAAGCTGTATTCATTACTTCCATATCCAGCGCTTTCCTTTTTTCCTCTCAAAAGAAAGGTGCTTGCCCTAACGGTGGTTGTGATGGTGCCCGAGCTTCCTTAGGCATGAGTTAAATGTGCCCGAGCACATAAAGTTGGACAGCACTGGTATAGGTAATTTCCTAAAAGTGTAATTACTTTCTTGTTTTTGTTTTGTTCAGTTTTTAAAATTCAAGTAGGGTGAATGCAGATTATTTGAAGGTGTATCACTGCCTTTCAAGTTCAAATATAAAGCACCAATTGGGTATTAGAACATATTCTTCAAATTTTTTGTTCTGAGATAAGGTATTTTTAGCCATTGGTAGCAAGTATTTGAAGTTAAAGATCTGAAACATTTCATCATCAAGAATAAATTTGCAAAATCAGAAATTTGACTTATTTTTTTGAATTAGTTTTTGAGTTTATGTATGGAGGTAGACAAATATGAAATGCAGAGCAAATGTAAACAATGAAGAAAGTCAATTGTTTTTTGTTGATCTAAAGGTTGTTTAGGCAGCATCAAATGTATTCAGCTTTACCAAATTACTTTCACGTCTAAATTCTGAGCTTTTGAAATGTTAGATGGAAGCATCACAGATATATTATTTAGTGACCTTAAGTTGGACTGTTGATTGAAGGTGCTATAAGTTATCAAAAGCCATTATTTTCCTCTAGGATGCTATGAATAAGTATTTACAATTGTGTTTTCTTGGATCTTAATGCATCTTTCTTAGTTTCTACAACCAACCATTGATTGTGTATTAAGGCATCTAAATTTGTTTTTAGCTAGCTGAAATTTGGAGGAGTGTTGTGCATCACTTAGGTTTATTATTTAGCTGAAAAGTTTGGTATTTGATAACATTGTATGAAGGCACATTACGACTGCCAGTTAAAAGATAATTTACTTTTTATTATCTTAAGATACCTTTATATTTTTATTACATTAAAATGTTTTCCGCAGTATATTATTTTCATTTGTGTATGTACGTTTTATATATTTTAAGTTATTTAAATGTTTACTGTTGTATTCTTAAGTTTAAGGTTATTGCTGATTGATAAAAGAAAAGCCTTTTAAAGTAACTGATGTTACGTCAACAATATTATAAACAGATTTCCAGACTTTTGATGTTAAACTTCAGCACAACTCTTGAAATTAACTGTATCAAGGACTTAATAAATGAATACTACATAAACCTTCAATTATTGTAGTAACTTTTTGTTCTGATTTATCTCCTCTAACCTTCTGTTGGAATAGGAGATTTGCAGATCTCGCTACAGCTTGCTTCCACTTAGCTACTCTGCAACAAACAAAGCAACTGAGCTTTGCTCATCAGTAAGGAAGAGTGCATATACTGAATATGCACAAAATAACTGAAATTGAGCTTCATAAGTGAGACCTGTCCAATTTTATAGGACCCTTTTAGACTTTTGCAGTTAAACTGTGGTGAACTGGTCTGATTTTCTGCTTTGTGTTTGTGCGTTCTGTTCAATTCAGCTCTTGTATTACAAGCTGAAGAAAAATGCATAAGTCAACTCCAAAGGAGATTTAGGAGAAATTAGGAATTGGGGAATATAAGCCTTTAACAAAAGAAGGCTCATACATTAATGAGCAGGTATAAGATAGGTTGGTAGGCTTCTCTTCTTCAACTTACCTATTTTACCACTATCGTGGCATCAGGGATTTATGCCAGATTCCGAGGCTCTCATTTTCCTTTTGAATCCGAATTTACTACTAAAGGTAAGGGATCAGCCCAATGCTTAAGGTCCATGTTTTATCCCCAGGATACGTGGGTAGATCCTCAGTTCTTGAGGTAGGGATTGGGCATTTCCTCCCAATCCCAAAAGGTTTTGGTTTTCCCACCAATACTCAGGAGGCTGTTTGCAGTGGTTTCCCACTGGCGATGGGGTCGCCACTTCCCTACACCAAGTTTCCAAGGTTGGGAATTTTTATAGTACTGAATTTATTTTAAAAGGCTAGCTGCTCAATATAAATCTTCATTTAAGGTATTTATCAATTGTAGATGTATTTTCTTGTTTCTGCTCTCAGATAATTATATTGTAAATTGTATTTATGACCATGTTTACATCTACTGAAGTTATGTTTAAGCAGTGAACAAGTGTATACAGAGTGTTCTCAAATCCCCTTCCACTTCTTGAAGTTATATAGTGTTGTTGTTGTTGTTAGCTAACGCTGGATTTCTGACAATGAAGTCATTAATCCTCTTGCTCTCCAATATTTTTCACTGATGGATGGGGCACTAGAAGTGGCTGGGCATATTTGAAGGTGGTCTCGGTCCATTTCCTCTTGCAGATCACATAGAGGACAGAGTGGTGAAGAATATATCCCAATTCTGTTTAAATGTTTTGCCAGACAATCATGTCCTGTAATCAACCTGAAGGTTGCAACTGCTGTTTTTCGAGGATACTCAGGAATCACTGTTTGATAGTTCCCATCTTTTATTCTTTGATTTTTCATAGTAATATTTTTCAATAATTTTTTTGAATTCAGAGTTGACTAATCTTTTAGCTGCATAAAATGGTAAATTAACTATAGATTTTTGTACACCGCTGGTACCTTTTTTGCAAGAAAATCAGCTTTCTCATTACCACTCAGTCCACAGTGAGCCGGTATCCATTGGAAGACTAGGTGTTTTTGAAGTGCTGTTAGATGGCTAAGCATCTTCCAACATTCTATAATAGTTTGGTTTTTTGGTGACAACTTGGAAGTAATTGCTATAATTGCTGCCCTGGAATCTGAGAGAATAACTGCTTGCTGAAAATGTGAAATTCTGTACAAAAGATTTTGTAGGGCCATTCGAATTGCTTCAATTTCTCCATCAAAGTTAGTAGTTCCATAACTTAAAGATTTGTAATAGGAAAAGAGGTGACATGTGACTCCAGCACCTGCTCCATCTCGGTTTGATATCAATGATCCATCAGTATAAATATGGAGCCACTCATGTTCTGGAAATCTAGTATGGATTGTCTCTAATGCCAATAATTTTAGAACACTAGTTGGAGTATCACTTTTCTTAACTTCTTCTGTCAGGTGTAAATAATATGTGATGTCTAATGTTTGTGTCGGATTGACTTTAGATATGAAGTTTTCCTTTGAATTAGGAAGGTATACATTCTTCTTGATGTCTTGAATTTTGGAAAGAAAGCTCTCCTGAGTCTTTAGTGTATGTGTAAAATTTCTCTTGTGCCATGTATTGAATGGGAGTCTGATCAACTTTTCGTGTTGAATAAGAGCCGCTTTTTCTATTTCATATTCAATAGGATATTGGTTGGTTAGTATTTCCATAGCTGCTATTGGTATGGTTTTGATAGCACCTGTAATTAATCTCAGACTTTGGTTTTGAAAGATTTGAATTTTTTTTGTGTTTGCTGTTACAAGAACTTTGCTGCAGTAAGTAAACAATGTTTTTTTTTATATATATATATATATTATATGTTGTGTTAAGCGTTGCTCTGGAACATCCCCACTTCATTCCTGTTAGACGTTTTAACAGTGAAAGGCACCTCTCTGCTCTTTGTATTACATTTTCTATTTGTTTGGTCCATGTAAGTTTGGTATCAAATGTAACTCCTAAATACTTTGCTTCCTTTGTTTCTGGTAATTGTTGACCCTCAAAATTTAGTTTTATTTTTAGTGGATTTTTTCTTAGTGAAAAGATTTGGTAGTTTGATTTTGTTGTATTAACAGTCATTAAATTTTCTTTGGTCCACCTCTGTAAGTTGGTTAAGGATTGTTGTATGGTTTTTTCCAGTTCTGTACTTTTGCTTTTTGGTTTTGAAGTCCACATTACCAAGTCATCAGCAAATAGTGCACACTTCACGCCTGATTCTTGTATTTGTTGTGGTAGATCATTAATAAATATATTAAAAAGTGTGCTGAGCACTGCACCTTGTGGCAAGCAGTTTATTTGTTTATATTTAGATATATTTCTTCCATATCTGGTTGCAATAAAGCGTTGTGTTAGGAAATGACATAGCCATGAAAACATTGGACCTTGTATCCCTATTTTTTTTACTTTCTTTAGTAGTTTTGTTCTGCATATAGAATCATATGCACTTTGAAAATCAATAAAAACTGATAAATTATCTTCTTTTCTATTGAAGGAGTCTTTGATTTCTTGACTGAGAAGTAAGACTTGTTCATTTGTAGAGTGGAACTCTCTGAATCCAGCTTGACATGGGGATATTAAATTTTGTGATTCTAGGAACCAATTTAACCTGTTTGACACCATTCTTTCCATCACTTTTGCTATTATGCTGGTAAGAGCTATTGGTCTATAATTTTTTATTTCTGATGCTGTTTTGTCTTTCTTCAAGAGTGGGACAATTATTGCTTTTCGCCATTCAGCAGGTACAGTGGTTTTCCAGGATAGATTGTAGAGTTTCAGTAGTTGTTGTTTTGCTGTTTTTCCAAGGTTTTTTATGAACTCTGGATGTATGTGATCTGGTCCAGGAGACTTTTTGTTTTTTAGATTATTTATTGCAATGTTCAATTCTTGCATATTAAAATTTTGAAAAAAGATATTGCACTGAGTGTTAGGATTACATTCTCTTTCTTGTTTCGAATCTTTCTTAAATTCTTTGCGTTCCTTTTTATTATTTCTTGTTACTTTGTGTGCATTAGCATAATATTTATTGAATGTTTCGGCTATGACTGCATAATTTACTAACATTTTATTGTTGTGTATGATAGGTGTGCTGTTGTTTTCTTTCCTGTCCTTGACATTTTTTATGAACTTATGAGCTTTGTTACCATCTGTCCTATAATCCATTTTTTCTAAGAAATTATTAAAGCGATTCCTTTTAGCAGTATTAATTTCTTTTTTTAGTGAGGCACATTTCTTCCGCCATATTTGTGTATCTGATATGTTTTTTGTTTGTTCAGCTGTATTTCTAGCTATATCCCTTTGCTTTTTCAGTTCTTCTAACTGGGGGTTCCAAAAGGGTTTGAAATTTTTAATTCTTCCACGAGGAATATGTTTTTTTGCAGTTTCTAGGATGACTTTACAGAATTCTTAGTTCATATGATCTGGTTGGTCATGCAGCTGTGAGTTTGTTTGTTCTTTAAATTTATGTTCTAATTCAGTTTTATATGTGTTCCAATCTGCTTTTTTGAAGTTCCAATACAGATTCGTAAGTCCTTGACTGTTATTTGTATTCTCTAGTTTTATATCAGCAATCTTATATAGTGTAGATGTGTATGTTGCAGGAGTTTCAGGGGTGGAATAAATTGCAATTATGATTTGTGACTTTATCCAGGCATATCATTTTGTGACACTCAGTGTTGCTGTTCTCCTTTCTCCTATCAACTACATGTGTTAGGAATGGTAAAACATGATGGTGTCGCAGTGCTAATAGAATAGGCAAACCAAAGAACAAACCAGGAGGATGGGTTAATCTGTGTGTATCTTCTTGCCATGTTTACATCAGGTGCAGTATGTATTACAGAATATACAGGATGTTATAGTGTGCAGGTTTAAGTTGAAACATTGTCCTGCTATCTGACTGTTCTATGAGGGGCAGCTATACTTTTGAATTACGGAAAAGTTTCTACACAAATGTGCAAAATATCCTGATATGTTTAGCCGTCCTTGCTTTGCTGGTTTCTGTATTGATACAAGCAGGAGTTGGGAAAGAGAAAAACCTTTGCAATCCAGAATTTAAATAGTAAGTTTCAATTGCAAATATTTTAAGATTAGGCAGTTAAGGATTACCAACTGCAATGTGGAATATAATGCTCTATCTTTGTACTTTCCATGTTTCAACTTAATCCTCACACACTGTAGGTGTATGTCAGTCTGGTGGCTCAAACCCAGGACTTTAAGTGTGCTTAAAAGTGACAGCTCATGGGGGTGAAATACTGTCACACGGATGATACTGACATGATCCAGGCTATTGATAGCGTCGTTAATAAACAAAATATTCAACTAAGTGTATAAGTGGAGATAATTTGATAATTGGTACCCTAATATGTATCAACTTTGGCATATTAGTTGTTTTTTCTCTTCGTCTTAACAGGTTTTCCACAAACATATTACATAGTTTACTGATGTTTTCTGCACAGTCTGCGCCATGAAGTGAACAACGCCTGTCAGCATAGACCATCCCTCTTGCTTCCACATGTTTACCTTCAATACCTGACCTGCTGACTCATAGTGTGCGGTTATTGGCCTTGGAAAAACATTCGAACTCGTGAGACTGACCTTCACATCCGTTGTTGCAAAGCCTGCCCGCGCTGCTTCACCTCTTCCGACAACCTGCCCCGCGCTATTGGGGAAAATAAACACGTATGGCTTCAGTGTGCCACGAGTACTTGGATCTAATAACCAACCTGAAAACATACTTTTATTAGTTAAAATTTTTATTCTGAAAATGAAATAAATACTGACGAAAAGTTTTTCATTGCGCTGTTCTGCAGTATAGCCTATCACTGTATAAAACTACATGTGGAGACAGGCTTTGAACTTGTATCCTCTTCTACCTTTAGGTACTGGTTTCGGCGAAAGAATTGCTCGTGATGTAAACAATGCCTAGAAATGTATCCTTCCGCTTTCTCGCTCTGAATGGAGCAGTAATGGCGGTACTTTTGTAACCACGTGTTGCGAAGAGAGAAAACTACGTGGAGCCTGGAACTATCATCGCCTGTCTTCGACCCATCAATCCTTCACGCTCAAAACACGCTACTGATTAGATAACAATGACACGTAGCACTCTGAACTAAAAAACATAATAACAAATTTAAAACCACTATAGGAAAGAAAGCTTTAACATACCTAATCTGAGTTTGAAAGAGGTTGTATTCCGTCTAGATCGGAGTTCCGCTCCTCCCCTCTCCCTTTACCCTTGGTATATCCGGTGGCTGCTAATTAACCTAAAACTATAAACAAAACGAACGCTAATTTAACGTCCCGTGAATCAGAGATGTAAACTTATAAACAACGGATTAGTATAAGCATATAACGAACGCACACTCACGTGCTTTGATGTGACCAGTGGTAAACTCAGAATCGTAATGGTTATAGGCGTGGTTAACTTCCGTTTTTAACCTCACAGGCGTGGTTAACTTCCGTTTCTAACCTTTCACTGCGCGCGCAATTTATGCTTAATGCAGGTACACCTGTAAACTCTGATGTAAGGTTAACAAATCTTTGATAGCTAAAGTGGGACATTTCTCGCATAATTTGTGGAACACATTGAGAATTATAACTTTTCCATGTGCAATGTTTAATAAACTGCACTTGTTCGACCATGACACTTCACCAACACGCTCACCTTGAAACCGAAATTATAATGTCAATATATTTGATAATCGAAAGAAACAAAAGGAGATTCTAATCAATAGTGAAGGAGAAGACGTAATAAAGCTAATATGTTAAAGTCTCAAGAATGGAAGCCTAGGCAGATTTAAAAGAGTGATAAGGCTTTGTTGACGCGCACGAGAAACAAACACGTGTAACGGTTTAGCGGGCTGATTCCTATCTTACCATGACGTGCTTTAAAGTTAGCCAATGGAAATCGCTTCTTTATTGTTGCCCGCGCAAAAACAAATGAAACGCAAGACACACTCGTCTTGAATCGAGCCGAGAGTACACGTGCAACTTGGGAGTTGTACGTAAGCTAGCACGTATACATAATTCGGCGGTCGCTAAAGGGTGACAAAGTTAAAGTGTTATAACGTTGTAGTTGAAGTTACAAAGTTACATTCTATTTAAATATCGTCGGCAGTTCTCTACAAATCTGGAAATTTACAAATAAAGTGATCTGTTGGTTGATTCTTCGTTTGGTTCCATTCCTACCATAACTCGCGTATACCCTGAGATTAAGACCTCTTGCTAGAGCTAGTCCGGACACCAAACACGAGATCTTATAGATCTTAAAGGCGACGTCTTCGACGGAGAGGAGCGTTTGCGTCAACTTTCGCGCTTCCAAAGTTAACCAACAGAAGGCAGTCTGTGCACATTCTTCGCTCAGTTTCTTATTAAGTGGAATTAATTGCTCTTGATTAATTTTGTTGCAGTTCTACCTGGTACAAAAATAACTTAAACATACCTACTACTGCTACCAGTGGCGGTTCCTGGGTGATCGCATTCTCGCAACTACACACCCACTAGTTTTTTTCCGCGCACACATCATTGTTCATTATTAACCAATTGTGTCTGGTGCTGGTACAACGGGTCCAGCTTACAGACTAACATTATCATTTTTATATACAATTGTTTGGTTTGCATGCTATATACAGTGGTTTTTCTAGGAAACCCATACAGTGGCCATCTTTGGGCCACCGAGAACAGTTCCCTCTTGTAATGTCTTGGGTTTTTAGTTTATAGTGTTTTTGATATTGTTTTTTGTTTATATACATATTTACACTTTGTTTCTTTATTTACACGCATTCACTCCCGCTTTCACTCTGGCATATCGTGAGATATGCCCTCACACACACACACACACGCATACAAACACACACGCACATTGAAAACACTATTTACACACGCTATACAAATTATTTACACACACATTCACGCACGCATTCACCCACGCACACTCTCACACACATACACATCTTCACTGGGCACACCAGAGATATGCGTCCCAGCGCACTGCACTGTCCCGCGGTGGCAGCTCCTGAATATTTTTCGAGGCCAGGGCCTCTGCCGGAACATGTATGTGGCCTAGGATCGAGGTTGCGTGCACGCGCATTAGTCGGCGAGTCGAGCCGCTTCTAGAACATTTTGATCCTATTATGCTTGCGGTGCTTCGGCTCGCCTTTGCCAATGTTGGCGATGACGTAGTTTTCGTGGTTTCTAATGCGCGTCCATGCAGCCGTTGCTCGTTTTTCAATTGCCTCCGGGATGAACGGGATCTGGGTTTCAAGATGTAGTGTTTGGGTACTGCTGAGGAGTGAAGCAGACAGGGTTTTTCTGAGGGAGAGGTTTTGGAGGGTTTGGAGTTGTTTCAGGGCGGTTTTGGAGGCATTAGCCCAGGCCACACATGCATACAGGACCACCGAGAGAATAAATGACTTATATAATATCAGTTTTGACTTCAGTCGCAACTGTTTACTGCGGAAGATGGGGGCGCACAACTTTAGCCGCTGTCTGCCTTTATTGGCGCTATTTTTTATGTGGGTGGACCAACATATTGTGCGGTCCAAGGTGACACCTAAGTATTTAATCTGCTGACGGCAGTGCAATATTTGACCACCGACCGTTAGGTCCTTTGCCAAAGTGTGACGCCGCTTAGAAAAATGAATTAGCTGGCATTTATCGGGGTTAATTTTGATTCTCCAGTCATGTTGCCATGAGAGGAAGTTGTTAACATAACGTTGCATTTCTGCAAGGCCGAAACGTGGATTTCTATAGTGGTTTTATATTGCAGTGTCGTCAGCATACATGGCGACCTTGCATCTGGCGTCCACTGGGAAGTCATTAGTGAATAATATGTACAGAAAAGGGGACATGATTGCCCCTTGTGGGACGCCAGCCCGCATCACTCGCTCCCGTGATGAGGAGCGGCCCACTTGGACGTAAAACTGCCGTTTTTCTAGAAAATTGTGCAGCAAGTATAGATAATTTTGAAGAGCCGGGAAATTGTGGTGCAGTTTGTAAATGAGGCCATTGTGCCAGCACCGGTCAAATGCGGCTTCTACGTCCAGAAATAGCGCCAACGTTGAAGCCCCATTGTTAAATTGCTCTGTTACATCATCAGTTAGTCTGAGGAGCTGTAGTTCAGTGGAATGTCCTTTTCTAAAGCCAAATTGTGAATTTGAGAGTTCATGTGTTGCCGAGACTTGTTTTTGTAGTCGAGAAAGGATACATTTTTCGAGCAATTTACCAATAGTAGAGAAAAGACTAATAGGGCGGTAGTTTTGCGGTTGTCTGGTGCTTTTCCCTTGCTTTGGGAGCATGATAACCTTAGCTCGTTTCCAAGTAGAGGGGAAATAGCCTTGCTGCAAACAGGCGTTAAATATCTTTGTTAGATCTGATAGCAGATTTTAGGGCACTCCAAACTGAAGAAGAAAGAAGAGACTCCACCGAGGCAGCTTTCCCGGAGCTGCCCCAACACAGGACCGGGCGTAGGCCCTCTACTAGCCTGTCTCGTGAAAGAGGCTCGCCGAATTCTTTCACAATCCAACCAGGCGGAAATGTCGGACGGAAGAGACTCGGTACCGACTGACAGACTCACGAGACTGCAGCACCCAGTAAAAAAGAAGATCTCGTTAAAACACACAAGTTATGTCCAAATTAGTTATTTTTTTGGAGTGAACCATTTCGGAGACATTACTTGTTATTTGTGTTAATTTTGCAGCACGTGAACTTTTCTCCAATGGAAGGTCGTTACTTTTTTTACTTTCTCTACTGGTAAGTAGGGGAAGTATTGTATTCCACCCAAAAATTCGAAGTCGAGATTTCACCGGAAATACATGTTTTGAGGCCCCTTAATTCAAAAAAAGCATTTTTAGAAAAAGGTCAGTGTGTGTGTGTGTGTGTGTGTGTGTGTGTGTGTGTGTGTGTGTGTGTGTGTCTGTGTGTCTGTCAGTCTGTGGACAGAATAGCTCAAAAACGAAAAGTCGGTTAAAAACCAAAGTTGGTATTTAAGTTTAATGTCGTTCAAGAATGTGACACGAAGATTTTGAAGAAAATAACCCCACCCTAAACTACCCTTTACATGGAAAATTTTTCGAAAATTTTGATTTTCTTGAAAATGGCTCTAACGATTTTGATTAAAATGTCATATGTTTGAGATATTTTTATGACAAATGAAATGCATATCTTGAATTTTCTGGTTATAGCCCCTGTAGTCGTATTTACTCTGGACGACTTTTGCATAACTGGTAAACCGTTAGAGATAGACCAAATTATACTCCACAAAAAATGTGGATCTTGCTAAAATACACAATTTATGTCTCAATAAATTTTCTTGTAGGGTGAACCATTTCGGAGATATACCTTGTTATGTGTGTGAGTTTCGGAAAACTTGGAACTTTCGTGAAATGGGTCATCGTTGTTCATTTTTTTTATATGTTACGTGTACAAAGAGAACGGAATTTCAAAGCTTTAAGAGATTTTACTATCGCTCAAAGCACTGTATTCCCATATTTTCCTTGCACGTACAGGAAAATCAGCAATAACATACATAATTTCTGCAAAATGTTTATCTTGACTAACATGAAGATGATAGAGGAATAAGAGTTTGTGAGGGACTTACGTTTCAGCTTAACTCAAGCAGTCGCCATTAAAATCTGTGCACTCCTATCCCCAACACCATAGTCGCCGCAGGAGCGAAGGCGCTTGCGCAGTAGACAAATAAAAAATGACGCCAGTCACGTGTTTTCTAGCCAACCAGACCTTGTTTCAGAGCGCGTGTGTGAGAGTATCTGTACAGTTTTACAGTGAAATTAAGCAATTCCGAGCAGTAACTCCACACCGTTGTGTGATAGTAAGTTCTTTTAACAGTTCTGAAAGTGGCAGAAGCAAGAAACAAAGCGTTATTCACAGTCAAGCCAGGGAAATGTGTACAAATACTTCCTAAGAAAGATGGGAAGCAGTTGCAACGCAGCATGCACGTTATCTGTCACTTACCGCCATTGTTCCTAACGGCTACTCTAGTAAACATGTAACCTGTAAAATAGCTATTGAAGAGTAAAATTCCAGCTGCCATACTGTCTTTCTGACAAACCGAATTCGTCGTAATGTGGAATAAACGTATTAATGTGCACGTCAAGGAATTCAAAGGCGACCGACCATAAGTCGAATCACTGAATCTGGGAATATGAATGTCCCAGTTTGCAGTGAGGATGAGAACATTCTACTGTCCCCGTAAATACCCTCAAGCCCAAGAACAAACGCGGGATTAAAGCGCTTCACTGGAAGTTAAACAAGGAGTACATTTCAGCCTTGCCATTATGCGTCATTTCCGGTCTTTGGTGGGCGGAAGAACAGGAAATCTTTGTGTCTGGAGGAAACGCGTACCGTCACATATTGCTATCCATGTAGATAGAGGAAGTATTGCATTTGTCCCAAATTTCACTGGAAGCACCTTTTCAAGTCCACCGGAGTCTCCAAAAATACTTTTAGAAAAAGCACTATCACACTATTTTGTGTCATACTGAACGGCACAACTGAAAAAAAAAAAATCTGATGTGTTGCACTCACAGGACTTTCTCTACTCTTGCACCATTCTTAAAAACTCATTATCTTCGTGTTAATCGAGATAAACATTTGCAAAAATTATCTTACTGCTGATTTTCCTACAGATGCAAGGGGAATATGGGAATGCAGTAGGCTTTGAGCGATAGTCAAATCTCTTAAAGCTTTGAAACTCCGTTCTCTTTACACGGCCATCTTTTCCCATTCTTCCATAAATTTTAAATACAAAAGTTTTTTTTTTCTAAGTCGCACTCACATGACTTTCTCTACTCTTGCACAAACTATTCTTACAAACTCTTATTCCTCTATCTTCTTCATGTTAGTCGAGATAAACATTTGTAGAAATGACCTTTTGTTAATATTCTTGTAGGTACAAAGGGAATATGGGAATGCAGCTTGTGCCTATATTAAGGCTTTGAAATTGCGTTCTCTGAATAACGTGAATAACCACTTTCCATTTAACAAAAGTGTAAATATTGCAGAATTCACACAAATAACAATGAATATCTCCGAAATGGTTCAATCCACGAAAAGAAAAGCATTAAGACATAATTTGTGTGTTTTAATGAGATCTAAATATTTTGTACAGTAAGGTTTTGTCTATCTCTTATGGTTTACCAGTTATGCGAAAATCATCAAGAGAAAACAAGACTGCATGGACTATAGCGAGAAAGCTCGAAATATAATTTCATTTGCCATAAAAATATCTGAAACGTGGTATATTAATCAAAATCGTTAGAGCAATTTTTGAGAAAATAAAAATTTTCGAAAAATTTCCATGTAAAGGGCAGTTTAAGGTGGAGCAATTTTCTTCAAAATCTTCGTGTCACACCCTTGAAGGATATTAAACTTAAATACCAACATTAGTTTTTTAACCGAGTTTTCGTTTTTTAGTTATGCTGCACACACACACACACACACACACACACACACACACACACACACACACACACACACACACACACACACACAGAGAGACCACACCTTAGAAAAAGGTCCGTCTCTGTGTATGTCAGTCTGTGGACAGCATAACTCAAAAACGAAAAGTCGGTTAAAAAGCAAAGTTGGTATTTAAGTTTAATGTTTTTTCGGGGATGCGATGATTTCCTTGAAAATGGGTCTAACGATTTTGACATCGAATCAGCAAACTTAATTTTGGCACTCCATTAAAGGAGCAATTCTTACAGAAACAGACGTTGGACTGCGGTCGTCTACCCCGCTCAAGAAGTGTGTGTTAATGGGTCATGCAGTCCCAAGGGAAACAATTATTCCCAGTGCTCTGATTCTCATCTATAGGAACAGCTCCGGCTGCACGTGCACCCCCCCCCCCACTCCCTCAAGAAGATGGGCCCATAAATCTCCAGTCTGTATGTAGCTAATGGAATTGAAGCCATTTCTAGAGGGCGTGGTAGAGCTTGTTGTTTACACGTTCAAGCCAACTATAATCCCAACTGTCTGCAGCGATCATGGAGTAATTATCGAAAACGACACAACAGAATACACAGAGAAGCGAAGGAAAAATGTGGGAAAACACTAGAAACGTCGGCGTATTGGTGAAATGGGTGACTCGAAGAATAAAACCAACCTCCATGTTTTATGCATGGCTATACGTATATTCATGGACGTCACTTGGGCCAGTTTTGAAGGGGGGCCAATGTTTTATAATGAAACGGAGTTTAAAATACGTTTATGCAGTCCCAGCATTAAAAAGGCTTATTGTAACGTGAAATTACCCTAATTTTGGCATCAGTGCCAGTTACATAGTTACATAGTTACATAGCAAGAAGACAGCAATAACGTCATCACCACAATACAATTTTCTCGAATATGCCTGTAAGAAAATCTGAAATCGTCAATCTCCCAAAATAACGCATTTTCACTTTATCTACTACGTATATTAAGTAGGGAAAGTATTGTTATACGACCCACAATTACTATCTCTAAGTTTCCCGAAAATATATGTTTTGAGGTCCCCTGAATTCGACAAAGCAGTTTTAGCAGAAAATTATAATAATTTTGTGCACTATTACACTTTATCAAATATTTTTACATTATACGATTTTTATCCTTTATCATTCATATTTAAAATTGTCTTTTTCTACAGGTCTATTAGGAGGCCTTCTTTTATGACAACCCTAAAGTAGGACAACTATCCAAATACTGGGTTTTCCCTTGCATCTACATGAATACTAGCAATAATTTCTGCAAATGTTAATCTTGACTGACATGAAGAAGATAGAGGAATAAGTTTTTGTGGGAATAGTTACTAAGAGTAGAGAAAGTCATGTGAGTGTAACACATCATTTTGTTTTCTTTTTTATGATACTCATATGGAAAACAAATGAATCATTCTTCAGCTGTCCATTCTCACAGGTTAATCTCCAATATTTAAAGAAACAAAACTAAGTATTCATGAAAGTTTAATCCTATGAAGAAAAAGACATAGACAAAATGTGTATTTTAATGTGGAATATATTTGCCCTTCAGTGTGATTTTCTCTGTCGTTTAGTAGTTTTCGAGTTATGCTAAATTCGCCCAGAGTACAGAGTGCTTAAAATAGCTCGAAAATTCAAATTACACATTCTTACTTTCTCTCTGCTATGTATTGTATTTCAGCTGCAAATTTGATGTCGAGATTTCATCGGTAATATGGGTATATAAGTTGGTTATAAACAACCAAAATTGGTATTTAAGTTTAGTTTCTTTCAAGGATGCGACACGAAGATTTTGTAGATCACTCTAAACTGCTATTTTTATGGAAAATTTTGATTTTATTGAAAATAGCTCTAATGATTTTGATTATAACGCCGTATGATAAGGATATTTTATGGGAAATGAAACGTATATTTTAAATTTTCTGGCTATAGCCCATGTAGTCCTATTTACTCCGGATGACTTTTGCAATAAGTAGTAAAGCGTGAAAGATACACAAAATCTTAACTGTAGAAAGAATGTAGATCTTGCTAAAACACACAAGTTATGTCTGAATTTTTTTTTTTGTTGGTAGAGTGAACCATTTCGGAGATATGTGCGAGTTTTGGAGATTATACTTTGGTCAAATGGATCATCAGTATTCATTTTTATATGTTAACCGCGCAAAGAGAACGGCATTTGAAAGCTTTAAAAGATTTAACTGTCGCTCAAAGCCTTCTGTACTCCAATATTCCCCTTGTACCTACAAGGAAATAAGCAGTAAGATAATCTGTACAAATGTTTATCTCAACTAACACGAAGAAGATTTAGGAATAAGAGTTTGTAAGAATGGTTAGTACGAGAGTAGAGAAAGTCATGTGAGTGTAACACATCAGATTTTTGAGTTATGCTGTTCACAGATGAAAACACATAAACGGACGGTTTTCTGAAAGCGCCATTTTGAGTTTTAGAGGGTCTGTTTCCGGTGAAATTTCTATATCGAATTTTTGACTGAAAAATACTTACTGTAATTACATAGTAAAGAAAGTAATAAATATACTAACCCGGGCCCAGGTTGTTTAAATAACCGCTTCAGGAGGTGATACAGACTTTGGCACGTGGTATTGCTTTTTGTGCGCTTCTTCCAGTGAGTCAGGTCATTGGCCCAGCAGTTACTGAAGCAAACAAAAACTCTATCAGAACTGTATGCGAGCGAGCTAGCTAGCTCAGCAATGGAGAATAAGGCTTCTTGCAAAACAACTAGAGTTGCAGTAATCAATTCGTCTTTTGGAATAGCCTCCGTCCGTCCGGAAGTTTTTCCTTACTCAACTTTCTTCCAGAACCTCAATTTACGAGTGTGCTGCCCTCAGGGCAACGTCATATATATGTGATAACAGATAAAATGGAAATAGAGAAGCTGCAGTTGATCGCAACGGAGAATCTGCTTCCCTTCGTTCCTTCCTGGAAAAACAAGTGAAGTGGCAGTCATCTTTAAATCGTCTGAATATAAAAGAATGAGTATCGGTAACAAAATGCTAACTTTGTGTGAATTCAGTTCATTTGTATTGTTCTCTTGCTGCCGTTATGATATCTTTGATGATTTTTAATATTTATACGAGTGGTCCTGAAGTGGTGAATTAAACGAATAACGTAAAACTAAGAAGTCAAAGAACAGTAGACTGAGTGAAGTTATGGAGATGAGGTTATGTTTTAATCAAAATTGTTACATTTTCTATGTAAAGTGAGTTTGGATTTTTATTCAAAATGCACGTACCGTATCTTTAGGTGCTGAACTTAAATTAAATGAATAACCTGTTCGTGCCCTCCATTATAATTTTTCTAAAAATGTGTTTTTTTTAGTTTATAGGATGAAAACATGTATTTCTGGTGAAATCTGGTTATCTACTTTTTATTGGAAATAATATTTAGACTAACCATTGAAACCGAAATTATAATGTCAATATATATTTGATATTGGAAAGAGAAAAAGGAGATTCTAGTCAATAGTGAAGGGGAAGGCGTAATAAAGCTAATATGTTAAAGTCTCAAGAATGGAAGCCTAGGCAGATTTAAAAGAGTGATAAGGCTTTGTTGACGCGCACGAAAAACAAACACGTGCAACGGTTTAGCGGGCTGATTCCTATCTTACCATGACGTGCTCTAAAGTTAGCCAATGGAAATCGCTTCTTTATTGTTGCCCGCGCAAAAACAAATGAAATCGAGCCGAGAGTACACGTGCAACTTGGGAGTTGTACGTAAGCTAGCACGTATAGTACATAATTCGGCGGTTTCTAAAGGGTGACAAAGTTAAAGTGTTATAACGTTGTAGTTGAAGTTACAAAGTTACATTCTATTTAAATATCGTCGGCAGTTCTCTACAAATCTGGAAATTTACAAATAAAGTGATATGTTGGCTAATTCTTCGTTTAGTTCCATTCCTACCATAACTCGCGTATACCCTGAGATTAGGACCTCTTGCTAGAGCTAGTCCGGACACCAAATACGAGATCTTATAGATCTTAAAGGCGACGTCTTCGAAGGAAAGGAGCGATTGCGTCAAATGGCGAACCAACGTGTGGCACGATAAGACGACGAGGATTGGACCAACGATATTCGAGAAGAAGAGGACCAGCAGAAGCTGACACGATAAGGATTGAGCCAACAAGATTCGAGAAGAAGAGAATCAACAGAGACTGCGGAAATAATGGACCAGTAACATCAGGGAAAGCGGCGACATCGAAGTGCAGCAACAATAATAAGGTACTGAGTGTTAAACTAGTTTATCAGTGATATTTAAGTAGATGCTTCTTAGAAACGGCAAAATGTTGGAACAGTCTGTAGTAGATAGTAAAATTCAGGAGATAGAAGTTGTAAATAGGGAAACTGTAGATGTAGTAGCAAATGTAGGGAGAAATGTAAATGTATCAGATCAAAGAGAACAACTAAGGGAAGGTCATTCTGGCAGAGAATGCCAAACACCAGTTGTAAATACAGAGAGTAATATGCTAGGGCCGATAATGGCAATGTTGAATGAAATTAAAATAAGTTTAAATGAAAAATTGGAAAATAACAATAAAAGTTTAACTGAGAAAATGGAAACTAACAATAAATGTTTGACTGAACAGCTAGAAATGACCACCCAAAGTTTAACTGAAAAGATAGAAAAAGAGATAGAGAGTAGTAGCAAAGTGTTGACAGAGAAACTGGAGAGTAATAATCGAAGCTTGACAGAATTAGCACAGAGAACAGAAAATCAACAACATGTGATAGAAAATTTTCAGGGAGAAATTAGAAGTGAAGTGGATAACGTAAGAATTGAGGTTAGAGAGAACAGAACTCAGGTTGCGGGGGAGATAGAAAATGTAAAGAAAGAAATTAATCAAGAATTTGTTCGATTTGTTGAGAAATCTGAGAGAGAGAGAGTAGTAAGCTTAGGGAAGAAGTAGGGCAGATATTGAATAACGAGAGAGAAACAACCTGCAAAGAATTGGAAGACAGTAAGGTTAGGTTACAAAAGGCAGAAAGGGAAGCTAGGAGGTTAACTGTAAATGTGGAAGATTTAAATGAGCATGTAAAGGAAGTGGTTACGGAAATCCAGGGTGTAAAGCAAGCACTGGAAAATCTGAAATTAAGTGATAGTCGTGCTAATTCTGCCTGTCCTATTGTAAACACAAATCCTAGTGTAAGCGCAACTCCTAGTGTTGTTGTTGTTGTGTTTAACGCCCGCTTTTACTACTACGGCACCACAGGCGGTGACACTGATGATACATGAAGATGGAGCACCGGTGGAATGAGATGGCGGGGGAAACCGGAGTACCCGGAGAAAACCCGCCCTGACGCCGCTTCGTCCACCACGAATACCACATGCGGGTCCCTAGGATCGACCCCGGGCCGCCTAGGTGGTAGGCGAGCGCGCTAACCGCTCGGCCACGGCGCCGCCAACTCCTAGTGTAAGTAATAATCATAGTATAAGTACAAATCATCGAAACGAGGCGTTGCAAAGTGCAAACGCTGACATTTTGATAACCAATGTGAGTGCTAATACTTCAAATAATGTACCCTGTACTCACAAAAGTGGCGGTCCACAAATTCAATGGCCTAACCATCTAATACAGGAAATTACACCACCAATATTTGAACATGAGGAATCTGATGATCCAAAAGCTTTTCTAGCCGATATTCATGAGTACTTTTGCACCAAAAACATACTCGAGGAGTACAAAATGACTATAATTAGGAAATGTTTCAAGGGTAATGCAGCTAATTGGCTCGAACTTTCGGTAGGGACAGATAACAACTACGGGACCTTTGTAGATTTGTTTTTAAATCGATACTGGGGTGCCGGTAGGCAAGCCAGTATTCGACTGGAATTAAGTAATGGCAAATACGACCCCAAGAAAAACCAGTTAATGGTAAATTATTTTATGAATGTTGCTCGCAAGTCTAAGATGTTGGACCCCCCATGAGAGAAACAGAACTAATTAATCTAATCACTACGCACTTTCCTGAAACTATCCAACATTATTTAATGATAGCAAAACCCACAACCATTGCAGCCATGATAGATCTATTAATAGCTTTAGAGGGAAACAAAGCCAAACAGGAGATCGAACAAAGCAAAAATCAAAATCGAAGTGAAAGAGGTTTCCAAAATTTTTTTTTCGGGCAAGGGGAACCCCAAACTCGAATCAGAATTACGAGATTCGAGAGAGATACCGTGGTCCCATACTCAGAAATGATAATTTATGGGAAAACCAGAATAGAGCTCAATATGAAAACAATTTTAGTGGTAGACAACATGATCAAAGAGGACGTAATGTGCAAGTTAATTACTTCCGTGCCAACAGATGTTACCGAGATAACAGGGGGCAAAGATTCCAAGGACACTATTCGGGAAATAGAAATTGGGAAAATAGTCAACGCCAGTATGGACCCAGTTCCCCTAGGTACGATGATGGATCTAGATCAGGTCGAAATTCTCCTCAGTTTGATGAACGTGCCGATGCAATAAATATCACAAAACAGATGGTAGGGAACTCTCAAAACAAGGAAAATCTAAGAGTAAATAACACAGATAATGGTTAGATCATTAATATTTGTGTATTTGCCAAGAGCAAGAGAATGTATAAACATTGTCAATATAGTTAAGTTTAGCATAATAGTGACTAAAGTGAAAGTGTTGTGCGAACAAAGAAGAGAAAGACTATCAAGAAACTAATAAATACCAAACCAAGACTTTTGTAAAATTGTGTAACTTCCGAAGATGGAAAAAAAAATGTAAATAATAGTTTTAAGTAAAATTTAATCTTGTTTTAAAATGCATGTTTTAAAATGTTTGTAAAAAAAAAAAATGTATGTGGATGGAGAACTGCCGACCACGAGAATAGGTATTCACTAAAATTAATCATTCGGGCAGAGCATAAACATTAACTTATTATGTAATAATAAAATAATGTTTATGGGGGCATTTGAAACTGAAATTATAATGTCAATATATATTTGATAATGGAAAGAAAAAAAAAAAGGAGATTCTAGTCAATAGTGAAGGGGAAGACGTAATAAAGCTAATATGTTAAAGTCTCAAGAATGGAAGCCTAGGCAGATTTAAAAGAGTGATAAGGCTTTGTTGACGCGCACGAAAAACAAACACGTGCAACGGTTTAGCGGGCTGATTCCTATCTTACCATGACGTGCTCTAAAGTTAGCCAATGGAAATCGCTTCTTTATTGTTGCCCGCGCAAAAACAAATGAAACGCAAGACACACTCGTCTTGAATCGAGCCGAGAGTACACGTGCAACTTGGGAGTTGTACGTAAGCTAGCACGTATACATAATTCGGCGGTCGCTAAAGGGTGACAAAGTTAAAGTGTTATAACGTTGTAGTTGAAGTTACAAAGTTACATTCTATTTAAATATCGTCGGCAGTTCTCTACAAATCTGGAAATTTACAAATAAAGTGATCTGTTGGTTGATTCTTCGTTTGGTTCCATTCCTACCATAACTCACGCACACCTGCAGATTAGGACCTCTTGCTAGAGCTAGTCCGGACACCAAACACGAGATCTTATAGATCTTAAAGGCGACGTCTTCGAAGGAAAGGAGCGATTGCGTCACCATATACATGCTTAACGTGTGAGACTGGCATTTGAGAAGTTCCCCGTTCGATTTGCTTCAATTGGCCTAGTTTTTCTCGTAGTTTTCCCTGGTCGGTAGGTTTTGTGGCGTATGATAGTGCCAGACAGATGCATGGATGCTAGCCCAAGTACTCCCTGTGGCTGCTTGGTTGACGGGTCATTCTTTGCCCTCTCCTACCCTGGAACAGTTACGGACTTCCGCGCGTCTCTGTGGCCTCTCTGCCTGGTGTGGTTTTCACTCTATCCCTCACTCCTAGAGATAACCACAATGTACGTAGTGCGCGAGGTGTTCCCATCCGTTGTATCCCGATACACATGCTAGAGGAAAATAAATTAAAACCGACATGTTAATTTAGCTCATATTACACCCTCTTGCATCC
The DNA here is from genome assembly GCA_030765045.1 of Tenodera sinensis. NCBI lineage: Eukaryota > Metazoa > Arthropoda > Insecta > Mantodea > Mantidae > Tenodera > Tenodera sinensis. The sequence goes on from CM060966.1 coordinate 164,031,370, forward strand.
AAAATATACGTATATATTCCTTTTTATTTGAAGGGAAAATAATACAATATATTTCAGGCACAGCATCATTGAAATTACTTTATTCAACACAAAATACCACCAAAACAATGTTAGAACATTTGATATTGACTTCAGTACAGCTTTCTGAAGAGTTTGTATACATTGTGGTTTAAATACCAACAACATTACACAACAGTGATAATGACAGCAACATGTTGACATTCAACTTATTTGCTCTTCTTTTCTCTGTGGATGTTTCCGCAGGAGATATAGGACTCTGCATATACAATTCATTACATAGAAGGGATTTTAATTAGCTCTCCACTTATGGTGAGATCAGAGGATTTATTTTACCAATGATTAAATAATATAAAGTGCAACTGCATCTCTTAAAATAATACAAGAATCACACAAATAGACAACGCTGCAATCTGGCGGGAAATAGTGCAAATGCGGAGCAATAAATCTTCTCAGCTGGTGTGACGTAGTATTTCGCAATTCTTTACAGTGAATTTTAACAACACAAGCACTCCTTGGCTAACATTGTATACCATCATGATAAAACTATTTTTGAATGAATTCAACAAGCAATTTGTTCGTTTGCTTAGAATAGGGATGCATTAAGGATTGTAGTTTTACTTCATTGGGGCATGACCTGACTAGGAGAATTACGTCACTGCCGTTCGCGTTGTAGTCTATTTCGTTAGACATGATTGAATCGCATATAAACTGTTTGCGATTACGGGTTTACCTTGAATGAGGAGAAAGACGGTCGACGGTGTGTTAGTCCAAAGATTAACAGCTCTGCGGTATCCAAGCCCACGCGCCTACGGAAGGTAATAACATAGTATATAGTGGGAATAAGGTTATAGTGTTTACCACAGAACAAAGATTGTTTCTATTTAGTTTTACTCAAGCGAAGTCATATGTGGACTGTCCACCTGAATGAATTCTTCAGAAATTTCCTGGTATCATCATTCGTAAAATTCCACAATTTAGTGGTTGGAAATATTTTAAACAGAATAGGTCCGTGTTATACATAGACAGCTAACAGTTTTTCCGTTTTTTATTTTTAATTTGTTGGTGGGGTGGGTCCACTGCTTGTCACTCAAGCGTTGTTGACTGCCTACGCTGAAGTATTACGCTCCTCAGGTAGATTCCTACATTCCACGAGTGATCCTAGATCTCCTTGTGCGGTCCACCAAGGATTTGTTGGGATCTAGGTGTATTGTCTCCATATGGAGTTCCAGTAGTTATCACGAGGCTGAGTGCACCCCGAAACAGACCTCCCACTGGGAATCGAAATCGGGTCCTCCATGCCAGAGACAACTAATAGTTCTCACCGATGAAATATAAGAGTTCTACTTGAATTAACCTAACTTATGTATTCTGACAGTTCCCTCGGTAAGCGTTACGCGCGTGGTAGAGGAGTGGCAGAGCAGTCTGTAGTCATGACAACCAGGTTTGCCTTGAAGTCGGCAATAGCTTTCCTAACCACGCAATCCTCACCCCCCGCCCTCACTCTTCAGCCAGGAATCGAACCCGAGACCTTTGGATTTGAATATAAGCATGCTAACTGCAGCTAAAATGTTATTTTATTTCCTTTCTAGGTTTGCTCAACTCGGTCGTTGAGTATTTATTAAACTATAAACGTATGATTTTGTAAGTTATGAAATAATTATTGACCTTAAACATTAAGCATCACTTATTTTGATCCCATAACAATTACAGCACATTATCGCCTTTACTGTAACTACAGTAGCCAAAATGTGAAGCTTTCACCAAAAAAATTCGTTTCTCACCTTCTCTTAGCTTTAGAGAAGTTTATGTTCATAGAAATAAGAAATCAAATCAAAGTTGCACAATAACAATGCATAGAATCTGAATTTTTTATATGTCTGTTACGTGCAAAATTCCAAATTAATACTAGGGACAAAGTTCTTTTTTTTTTTTTTTTTCGAAGTTTTCTTTCTGATCTCACCATAAAATTAGGAAAAAAGCAGGTTTTCACACAGTAAATAAACGCAAACCTTTGACAGTTGCAGTTGGTACATCTAGGTAGATCAGTTGCGGTGCGGGCTGTAACATTTGCACATAAGAGGGTTGACAATTTCTATTTTTGAATCCAATATCACATTTTACAAAACATAAATACTCATAGTTGGGAGTGTGTGGTGGTTCCTAGTGGAGAATCCTAGTGAAGTTGATGTTCTTTATTTAACATCTTAGTTTTATTTTCTATGTTGCTATCTTTTGTTTTACTTTGTTAAAATCAACAAAATGGTTTGGTAACACGCTCATCATCAAAAGGTTATTCAATAAACCGCATAAAAAACCATAAGGTTATCATGAACCAGCCTTTATCGTAATGCCTTAACCTAACAATAATACAATGACATTATACAGAGTGCCCTAAATTATATTTGTACATTTCAACATAGCAAACAATTGCTTTTCAGCGTTTTTACCAGGCGTGTAAAGTAATCCTGTTTTCAGTAGTATTTAACTTCTGTAATTTCAGAAGTTCACATCCAGAAACTTCTGATTTCCATGAATTAACGCACGAAGAGCATTGACTGCATGGCCCAAAGAAAATGACTCTGTCATTACGTATATCCTTTTGTGGACTTTCGTAATGAAAACAGAATTACTACAGAATCTTTATGCACATCACATTGATGATAAAATTTCATTTAAGTTGTATCAAATTAAATATACACAACTACTATTAAAGTATTACACATTGTACGATTCCTTTGTATATTTGGTTTAAGTATACGTCATCCATTATAACGGCGAGAATGTTATAATATAGGCTGGATAAAGCGTTCAAAGTATGCTGGTTTTACACACTGGTGGCGGAACGTTAAACTATTGGCGCGGCCATCGTTATCTGTCAGGAATGAAGGCAACTGCGCACTGCGCAGTTAGCTGAACTGTGACGTCATACTCAAGTAGCGCATTTCAGTAACCCATATTGAATTTACGACCTATTTAATTCCATAAGAAAAGAATTCTCAAATACAATCTTGCACTTCTGGTATTTAAATGTCCAAGTGCGACATTTGGACAAGTACAGGTATGTGATAACAGTGTACATATATTATTCTTTTCTTACTCTTTGCCACTTGATGTTATCTCATAACCTTTTTGTTATATTTCAAACGTTCACTAAGCATTCTAACGACCTCTTCATCATATAAGGCGTTGCTCTGGATTTCAGATTTAATAATTGAAAGTATTATTGATTTTTTGGAGGTTAAAACTTTTACAAACATTACGGTTCTTCTTCTGCACTTCAACGATTAGGCACAAATGGCTGTTCCGGCTTCAAATTCCACCTCTCCGCAATGTTTTGGTTTGAAAACAAAGAAGAAACTTTAGAATCCTGTACACTGACGCGGCGCAAAACACGGATTCAGCACATCAATCCCACGTAATTCTAATAGCGTTTTAATTTTTTACGTAATCAAACATTTCAAAGTAAAATGTTAATTTTTGGATGCTTTTATACCAATTTAGATAACGCTATGAGGTATGACGGCATCACAATATTTTAAGCTTCCTTTCAGCACTCGGTTCTTTACTGAAAAAATTCAACATCTGTTCTTCAAATCTTGAACCCTGTTGTGAATTTGGCAGATAGGTTTCGGAGCATAACAATATTCAGTATATATAATAATTCTTTGTCAAAAATCAAGAAGTGACAACAAAAATATTTATCTATAGGCACAAATAAAGCACATAACAACCACGTGCTGTAAACTGCTGTACTTTTACAAACAACAATACAACTTATAAATGTGAAAGTTATTATTCCTCGAGCATCCACTGTACCTTTAAAGTAGCCACAGATTTTAGTTCATCTTATATACTAGCAATATTTTGTTGAATAAACAATTTCCATGAAATATGTAGTGATAAACTTGACAATGTTCACACTTGTATTTATATTGACATAAAAAGACAATAAATTCGCCCAAAAATACAGGAAACAATACCTTCAGCTCTAACATTCATTCTACAGAAGCAATTATGGTTGACACAAAATTTAACGGCGGGTAGCTCCAACACTCAGAGGCTTGCCACGCTTTGAAGCGTTGTGAAATCACGCTGTATAGCATAACAGGAAAGAGAATGGTAATGGTAAGCTATCAGTTGCCATCAAATTTTGTGCCTACCATAATATATGTACGTATTATATTACAGTTTTTGAGAAAATAATAAAATATGTCTTAAAGTACTTAAAATCTGAAAGATAAATAGCAATTGAATGATGATTAAATTTTCTTTTTTCAAAAATTAAATTTTTCTTTCCTGCCTCAATAATAGTGTAATGCTATTATTTATGAAAGACAGATGTTATAAGCACCATTGTTTTTTTCTAACATCAGAATAAATATTATAATTAATTATTCACTAGATTCATAAAAAATCTTTTTGAAGTTTTGAAATGACTGTGTCATTGGGATAGTCGAGCTTTACAATTTGTCCATCTCCATATTACAATAAAATCTCTTCGTTGATAATAATGATCAAGCCAATAAGAGTAATTACAAATGTCACCTGCGCATGCGTACAAAAGAAAAATGGTTTAGCGTCCTCTTTAGTTTCGCCTGCACTGAATCAGTGAACTGTGTTAGTAGTAGTAATATGTTCCTTCTGGCTCAAGAAGTGGCATAAGTGACATGTTCCCTTTGGCTCAAAAAGTGGCATAAGGGACATATCAGTCACGCCCCCCCTCCCCACCTCCCCCTCCCCTCCCCCCTTAAGTGACATGGGTATTTCTTTGGACACGTGGGAATTCCGAAAAAAGAGGGTGGATGGTCTGTCGCGATCAGGATGACAAAGGAAGTGTAATTTATGACCCCCCCGTCCCCCCTGACCCTCCTATTCTAGTGTCTGCATGTGTTTTCGAATGTGACAGTTGGAAATGTTCCCCTCTGACAGTTTTGAAAAGAACACGATACAACTTGCAAGGGGGCGAGCATAGAGGATGACAAAGGAAGGGAAACAGAGAGGGTGGATGATCTGTCGCGATCAGGATGACAAAGGAAGGATAATTAATGACCCCCGTTCCCCTGACCCTCCTATTCTAGTGTCTGCATGTGTTTTCGAAAGAAGAACGTGAGGGTAAGAAACCCTACAATGAATGGCCCCTTTCAGATCTTGATATATTTATGTGACAGTTGGAAATGTTTCCCTCTGACAGTTTTGAAAAGAACAAGGCTTCATCTTGCAAGGGGGCGAGCATAGACATCCCCATTTTCCTGTCTGAACAGGCTTAGTGTTTTTCTCTTAACAAAGCAGCCAAAGATCACCACCTGCAGGAAGAAACCTTTTCAATAGCGAAAGAATACTTCTGTATTGACGCGTGGACCACCCATGTGATCCCCCACTGCGAGGGTTTCCCTGCCTTCCCATTGTGTTGAATGGCCGTCCAACCCCTCCAACACTTCAATGCGTTCCCACACAGTGGGGACAAAAGGAAACCTGTAACATAACTCTTAGCAGAAAACAAACTTGCAGTTCGACATAACGAAACTTTTACTGATCAAAATCTACCCCCCCACACACGCATTCTTCCGAAGAAAAACCTATTCTCACTGAAATTTTCGGACCGCACACATCTTTGACTTTGCACTAGCCATTAAGCGGAAGGGTAATGAGGCTTTTACATTCACAAGGCTTTATCGGTCCACTTTTCCTGTGTCATGTTTTCTAGTTTTTTGTTCTTTATTTATCTATTTTGTTTATTTTGGATTCCTTATGGACTTCAATGATGTCCCGCACAATCAACGCAAGCACTATCTCACGATCTTTTACGCTCATAGAGTTCTCTCTACACACGTTTCTTACTGTGACATGTTTGTTTGCATTCTGTTAATCCTCATGGAAATACTGGCTTATACTCGCATTTAATTTCAGTATTATTTTATAAATAACGTTATTTTATACTTGCAACATTCATTTTGTGTATAGTATCATGTTCGACGATCAGAGAGGCTGTTTCTCGTTTCTTTCAAGCAAATTTAAGCTTTGACAACATGTTTCTTAAGCTGAAAATATTGTCTCGTCTGTTACCCTCACGCAACTTTCTCTACTCTTGCCCTAACAATTAATACAAAATGTTATTTGCACTAACATCTTCGTGTTAGCTGAGATAAACATTTTCACAAATTATCTCCCTGCTTATTTCCTTTTATGTGCAAGGAGGGATATTAGAGTAAGGAAGGCTTTGTGTACTGATCAAAAGCTACATGCAATTCTACTGAAAAAGCATTCACAAGGAATTTTTTGGGTCCATCCACATCTCTTGACTTCGCATTTGTTTATGTTCCCAAAACTCAACTAAAATCATGGAAATATCTCCAAAAAATCCTACAGGCACACACACATACTCACACGTAAACACACACACACATACACCCCGCACACATGCACACAAATACACATGCACACCTACACACATGAATGCACAACCACACACACACATACACACACACACACACACACACACAAACAGACATACATACGCGCAAACACACGCACAAAACCGCATAAGCTTCATTTATAAGTTCCTTAAATTAAGGACTTTATGTTAGCCAATGCATCACTTTTCACAAGGATACTCTACTCAGTTTTCTTTGTGAAATATCCGGGGTGTTTAAGAGGACACTTATTTATACATTTATTTTCTTGTTTATAGTATCTTACGAGATTACTATGCTTGTTTAATCCTAGCAAGTAATATTTTTTAAATCGCACCAAAGAATAACGATACCACAATGCAGGAACAGTAAGCACCCGAGGAACGTAGCTGAATCATTGAACCATCAGCAATACAGGTTTCAAAGTAATGGGCAAATTTCAAACACTAAGTAATATCTCGCCTTATTATTAGTTTCTTTATTGACAAATTCGAGAGTTCTGGTCAAAGTAATTACTGCAATAACACATGTTAACATATATAATAACCCCTTTCAATCATACAGAAAATTCTTTTGACTTCATTTCTACATAAACACAAATATTAAAAATCTGATGTGTTACACTCACGTGACTTCTACCCTCTTGTACTTCCCATTCTTACAAAATCTTATTCCTATATCTTCTTTGTGTTAGTTGAGATAAACATTTGTACAAATTATCTTATTGCTTATTTCCTTGCAGGTGCAAGGAGAATGTTAGAATACTGCAGGCTTTTCTGCCATAGTCTAATGTTTTAAAGCTTTGAGATTCTGTTGTCTTTGCACACTTAAGATATAAAAAAATGAACAACGATGATCCATTTCACGAAAGTTCTAAGTTTTTCCGAAACTCACACACATAACAAGGAATATCTCCGAAATGATTCACACTACAAGAAAATTTATTCAGTCAAAAAATTGTGTATTTTAGCAAGATCTATATTCTCTATAGTATGATTTGGTCCATCTCTAACGGTTTACCAGTTATGCAAAAGTCGCCCAGAATAAATACGACTACAGGGGCTACACCCAGAAAATTCAAGATATACATTTCATTTATCAAAAAAATATCTCAAACATATGACATTTTAATCAAATCGTTAGAGCAATTTCCAAGAAAGTCAAAATTTTCGAAACATGTTCCATGTCAAGGGTAGTTAAGGGGGGATATTTTCTTTTCAAATTCTTCGCGGCGCATCCTTGAAAGACATTAAACTTAAAAACTGACTTTGGTTTAACCGACTTTTCGTTTTGAGTTATGCTGACCTCAGACTGATACACACACACACATGTCTACACACACACACACACACACACACACACACAAATTTTCAGCAAACACTCGCACACACACTTAGACATACACACACACATACACACTCACACACCCACCCACACTTACACACATACACACACTCACACACACGCAGACACCCACACTTACACACATACACCCATACACATGCACCCAATCACACACAGGCCTACACATACACGCACACACAAATTTTCAGCAAACACTCACACACACACTTAGACATACACACACACATACACACACACACTCACACACCCACCCACACTTACACACATACACACACACTCACACACGCGCAGACACCCACACTTACACACATACACTCATACACATGCATCCAAGCACACACATACACGCACCTTATTGTAAACCTTCTTTTTTGGATTCAGGGGGCCTCGAACATATATTTCCGGTGAAATCTTGACTTCGAATTTTTGGGTGGAGTACGATACTTTCCCTACTGACCAGTAGAGAAAGTAAAAATAGAGGTTGCGACAACTGAGCATAAAAAATGCACAACGCTAATTTCATTTCAATATATGAAACTCCTGATATTTTTCTTTGTTATCAAATGATTAAAAATTGAAGAGACAGAATAATGAAAATTTCATTCATCTTACCCTTGCTATTGAATAAAGTTAGTGAATGAGACCTGATGCTCTGAAAGTATTTATTTTTTCTCAAGTAGTAATAGATAAGGGGTTAATAAAATCTCAACAGGAACTTTCTGTCACTAGATGTAAGTTTATTTAATAAGTTTGCCAGTTTATAGCAGGTTGTATAAAACAATTGTACTATTAAATCTTACAATCCAGAGGCTTTTAAGGGGAGAATATGTTTGGAAACAACTCAAAGAATGAGTGAAAACTGCGTACCAATATTCATTACAAATACAAACCAAAACGGATAAGTGGGACTTGTAGACAGAATACAAAACGAGCTCTATGGTGTTAAAGGAAATTAAAGGCGCAAAACTCCTTATGTGACTTAATCCCTGGGAATGACTTATGGTAGCATGGAGATGGGAACAATAACAATGATAATGAATAGGAATCCCGCCAGCCTATATTTTAAACATTTTGCTCGGTGTTATTCATCTTTATTTTTTTATTGAAGCATAACATTTCTTGTCATTTCTTACTGAACCTTCAGCATTCAGTTCATTGAATAAGAAAAGAGAATAAAGACATCATTCAGATGTTCATACATTCATTTTAAATTACATTAAAGGCTGGCTTTGTCACTTTCATTATAAAACAAGCTATTATGTATATCATTTCACAGTATCCAAATATTGGAAAGAAAGCTAACTTCTTAGTTTAGCCAATAGAAACAAAGTTCGGCGGGGTGGTGGGGTAGCTGTTTTACTGCGCAGCTGCACAGGTGTGGCGGGGGAAAGCATTCTAACCTATAAAAGGGTACACCGTCCGCAGGAGTGAACGGACTCACAAGACACGCAGGTGTGATTGCAGTTCTAGAGGGCGAAACATCAGTTGGCATTTACACATTACTGCAACAATAACATACATTCCATAATGGCAGGTAAGCCCATTTTATTATACCTTAAAGAAACATTTTGGTGTCTTTCTACGAGTGAAAGTCATTAAATAGGAACAAAATACGCAGAAAAAAGTTTTTATATGTTAAATGGCATGTATTTCCTTACAATGGACTTGAAATTATCAGCTCATCATTCATTGCCTTTACACATTGAAAGATTAAGTCAAAGTGGAAATCCGAACTAACGATGAAATTGCCAAATGTAGGAAAACACGATAACTTTTTTTTCCCACTATTCATTAAATGTTTCTCTTGTTGTTATTTTTATTATTATTCTTTTATTCTTTTGTAGGAAACATCAACAGGGCAAATGAATCTAACACGAGCATCAATGGCTTGCCCCCTGGACGTTGCACAACACGACTTGACAAAGTTACAATGCCAGTTAGCCCCAATAAATGCAGTTGTGATAGTTGTAAAAATATTTCATCACTGAAAAGTCTACTGGGGGAAATTCAATGTAAGAATTATTAAATATTGAAATGCTAGTTTATATTGTTCCTTATTTGGCTCATTGTAGGAATTCCATCGTAAGCAATTTTTGTGTACATTCTGTCTTCCAGCGTTAGCATTTCAGCTCCAAACCATATGTTCAATCGAAATATCATATATGATATTTTGTTTTTCATCATTCATCTGACTTATAGTATCCCTTTTAATACTCTCTTCTTCATATCAAAGTGACTTATCTCAAATAATCTGTCTCTAAGCCAAAAACATTTTCTTTTATACCTGAATTAAATATAGTCTTTTATTCAATCTTTAATAAATGTTCACTTGCTGAATATGAATATCCACTTCAAATATTATAACACCATTAATTAATTTTATTGTTTCATCTTACTTCAGGCCCATATGAACCAATGGACCTTTCATTGAATCGCCAGCCTAAGGAGCAGCACACCATGAGACCTTCACAAACAGCTTTACACAGAGAATCAGCGCAAAAGAGGGAATTATACCATAAATCACTTTGCGATGGCAAGATCGCTAATCAAGCTGGGAAGAGCACATCTTCTTCAATATCGCAGAGTAATAAGCAGCCGCATGAAAACACCCATCAGATTACAGATGAACAATTATATCAACAACGCAAGTACAGCTGGGAACCTTCAAATAAAAGATGTCATACTCATACAAGGGAGCAATTCAACAGCCCGCAGCAAAGAAGTCAACAAAACTTAAAGGAATTGATCGAAAACAAGACAAGGATATGTATTCATACCTGTGAAACTATGAAATGTGATACTTTGAAAATTGCCATAGAACTTATTTTATAATTCAATAAGATTTCTTAGAACAGATAACCATCTCTTATAGAGATACGTTATTGACTTTGGCAGGGACTCTAGGTCATATCTAACGACAGTAACAATCATTCATCATGTAATTCATGCTTAGCCTGCAGAGTCGCAGTTATCAGAAGTAACAGGTATTCTATTTTATTCCAAGGGCGGAAAAACAGCGTGATAGACACGCACAGAGAGAGAGAGAGAGAGAGAGAGAGAGAGAGAGAGAGAGAGATAGTGAGAGAGAGACTGACTGTTACGTGCAGGTGTTTTACCCATATTTATGAATTGTGAATAATATCCACAGGCATTTTGCCTGAAGCAGTATCTACTTATATTGTGAAATCATCAATTTTGTTGAAATGTAAAAAACGATCTTGATTCATTTAATAAAATTTATGAAGAGAAATATCAGCGTTATCATTTAACCTGCCCTAACCTATCCTAGCCTAAGCAAGCCTACCCTATCCAAATTTAGCCTATCTTAACTAGGAATGCATGCAGGAATAACATAATGTATGATATAAATTAACAAAAGAACATAATTACAATCAGATAATTTTATTTAACTTATAAAGATGAATACACTACCATTACCATTCAGAAAGCAAGCATATACTATTGAAAGACAATACATATATATTCATTTCATTTCTTAATCATTCAATGATGCCAGTCGATTTCAGTTCATTGATAATTCCTTGAATTTCCTTATAGTGATTCTGTCCAGTCGATTCTTGTGACATGATTAATAATCGTAAACGTTTTACTAATTCATTTGGATCGAACCAAGGATATTCCAGGCGAAAAGCAGCACTTGATGGAGCATCTTGCATGTTATCGGAGACTTGGAGATTATTACTTTCTTCCAATGAAGTCATGTTTCCAGATGTTTTTACAATAACGCTTAGCGTTGATTTTCCATCTTCATTATTAGATGTTTCATCAATTCCAGATTTTTCACTCTCTTGCAACGGAAATGCCCCTGATTCAGAATTAGCTATATTGTTCACAGGACCATTAGAAACCTCTTTCTTGCATATTTTATTATGGCGTTGAAGCCTACTCGTTGTCCTATTCTTTAAAGTCTGCCCACACTCACAGCATTTGAGGAAACGATCCTTTCCAAGACTAATATATGAAAAATTAAGTCTTGCGTATTTTGTGCAATACAACCTTTTACTGTGATCACTCATTGTGAAAATGCAAGTGAAGCTGACAATAACCGTTTAAGCAAAAGTTAGAGATGCTCGATATTTTATACATTGATTGTTCATATGTCAAATATAAACTCGCAACAATGCAAAACAATTTAGTGTAGGCAGACACCCTAAGTAACCACAGGTGAGCAGATGAGGTGACCATGGGTGACCATGGGTGACCAGATGAGATGACCATGGGTGACCAAGGGTGACCATGGGTGACCAAGGGTGACCAGATTAGGTGACCATGGGTGACCAGATGAGATGACCATGGGTGACCAAGGGTGACCAAGGGTGACCATGGGTGACCAAGGGTGACCAGATTAGGTGACCATGGGTGACCAAGGGTGACCACGGGTGACCAGATGAGATGACCATGGGTGACCAAGGGTGACCAAGGGGTGACCAAGGGTGACCATGGGGTGACCAAGGGTGACCAGATGAGATGACCATGGGTGACCAAGGGTGACCAAGGGTGACCATGGGTGACCAAGGGTGACCAGATTAGGTGACCATCGGTGACCAAGGGTGACCACGGGTGACCAGATGAGATGACCATGGGTGACCAAGGGTGACCAAGGGGTGACCAAGGGTGACCATGGGGTGACCAAGGGTGACCATGGGTGACCAGGGGTGACCAAGGGTGACCATGGGGGACCAAGGGTGACCATGGGGTGACCAAGGGTGACCAGATTAGGTGACCAATTAGGTGGCCCGTGACCCAAGCATGTACGTGAGCAAAATAAGTGCAAGCTAATGTGAGACTATCAAACATTCAAGATATATAACCTAAATCTAACCTAAGCTAACATAATGTTACCTGAACCTGTTTGTTTGAATCTACACACTGTAACTATTTTTAATTGAGGATTTCATTCTGCTTGCACCAACAAATATATCATTACCTAAGCTGAATTCTTCTATTTCAAACTTTTATTCTCGTAGCACATGCACTAAGTCATCCCATCCCATACAAATATTCAATTTCCGTATAACATAGCCTAATCTACTCTTAATGTGTTTCATGTCACTTAAGACACGATTCAACATTCAGAGAACAATGTCTCAAGTCGATTCTATAGACACAGTTAACAAATCTTTTCTGGAAAGTAATGTTATTCCACTATTCTTCCACACATCACCCATACAGGCTATTCACACCAATCAGATAAACATATATCCTACCCTCACCTAACTCTAATCTAAATTCAAGCAAACTATTAAGAGAATGCTATTGTATTGTAGATGCTCTAATGAAGTCAATGTGATCTTTTCCTCTCATATATAAGTATTCAATACTCTGAACACCAAACCTGGCTTAATATTCTTGTTAGCACATAAAATCAATCACTCCAGAAGATAATCGAAACAGCTTGCTCTCAAGATAATTAATTGTGATTTATTTTACGTGCTATCAAGAATATTAAGCCAGGCTTGGTGTTCAGAGTATTGAATACTTATATATGAGAGGAAAAGATCACATTGACTTCATTAGAGCATCTACAATACAATAGCATTCTCTTAATAGTTTGCTTGAATTTAGATTAGAGTTAGGTGAGGGTAGGATATATGTTTATCTGATTGGTGTGAATAGCCTGTATGGGTGATGTGTGGAAGAATAGTGGAATAACATTACTTTCCAGAAAAGATTTGTTAACTGTGTCTATAGAATCGACTTGAGACATTGTTCTCTGAATGTTGAATCGTGTCTTAAGTGACATGAAACACATTAAGAGTAGATTAGGCTATGTTATACGGAAATTGAATATTTGTATGGGATGGGATGACTTAGTGCATGTGCTACGAGAATAAAAGTTTGAAATAGAAGAATTCAGCTTAGGTAATGATATATTTGTTGGTGCAAGCAGAATGAAATCCTCAATTAAAAATAGTTACAGTGTGTAGATTCAAACAAACAGGTTCAGGTAACATTATGTTAGCTTAGGTTAGATTTAGGTTATATATCTTGAATGTTTGATAGTCTCACATTAGCTTGCACTTATTTTGCTCACGTACATGCTTGGGTCACGGGCCACCTAATTGGTCACCTAATCTGGTCACCCTTGGTCACCCCATGGTCACCCTTGGTCCCCCATGGTCACCCTTGGTCACCCCTGGTCACCCATGGTCACCCTTGGTCACCCCATGGTCACCCTTGGTCACCCCTTGGTCACCCTTGGTCACCCATGGTCATCTCATCTGGTCACCCGTGGTCACCCTTGGTCACCGATGGTCACCTAATCTGGTCACCCTTGGTCACCCATGGTCACCCTTGGTCACCCTTGGTCACCCATGGTCATCTCATCTGGTCACCCTTGGTCACCCCATGGTCACCCTTGGTCACCCCTTGGTCACCCTTGGTCACCCATGGTCATCTCATCTGGTCACCCGTGGTCACCCTTGGTCACCCATGGTCACCTAATCTGGTCACCCTTGGTCACCCATGGTCACCCTTGGTCACCCTTGGTCACCCATGGTCATCTCATCTGGTCACCCATGGTCACCTAATCTGGTCACCCTTGGTCACCCATGGTCACCCTTGGTCACCCATGGTCATCTCATCTGGTCACCCATGGTCACCCATGGTCACCTCATCTGCTCACCTGTGGTTACTTAGGGTGTCTGCCTACACTAAATTGTTTTGCATTGTTGCGAGTTTATATTTGACATATGAACAATCAATGTATAAAATATCGAGCATCTCTAACTTTTGCTTAAACGGTTATTGTCAGCTTCACTTGCATTTTCACAATGAGTGATCACAGTAAAAGGTTGTATTGCACAAAATACGCAAGACTTAATTTTTCATATATTAGTCTTGGAAAGGATCGTTTCCTCAAATGCTGTGAGTGTGGGCAGACTTTAAAGAATAGGACAACGAGTAGGCTTCAACGCCATAATAAAATATGCAAGAAAGAGGTTTCTAATGGTCCTGTGAACAATATAGCTAATTCTGAATCAGGGGCATTTCCGTTGCAAGAGAGTGAAAAATCTGGAATTGATGAAACATCTAATAATGAAGATGGAAAATCAACGCTAAGCGTTATTGTAAAAACATCTGGAAACATGACTTCATTGGAAGAAAGTAATAATCTCCAAGTCTCCGATAACATGCAAGATGCTCCATCAAGTGCTGCTTTTCGCCTGGAATATCCTTGGTTCGATCCAAATGAATTAGTAAAACGTTTACGATTATTAATCATGTCACAAGAATCGACTGGACAGAATCACTATAAGGAAATTCAAGGAATTATCAATGAACTGAAATCGACTGGCATCATTGAATGATTAAGAAATGAAATGAATATATATGTATTGTCTTTCAATAGTATATGCTTGCTTTCTGAATGGTAATGGTAGTGTATTCATCTTTATAAGTTAAATAAAATTATCTGATTGTAATTATGTTCTTTTGTTAATTTATATCATACATTATGTTATTCCTGCATGCATTCCTAGTTAAGATAGGCTAAATTTGGATAGGGTAGGCTTGCTTAGGCTAGGATAGGTTAGGGCAGGTTAAATGATAACGCTGATATTTCTCTTCATAAATTTTATTAAATGAATCAAGATCGTTTTTTACATTTCAACAAAATTGATGATTTCACAATATAAGTAGATACTGCTTCAGGCAAAATGCCTGTGGATATTATTCACAATTCATAAATATGGGTAAAACACCTGCACGTAACAGTCAGTCTCTCTCTCACTATCTCTCTCTCTCTCTCTCTCTCTCTCTCTGTGCGTGTCTATCACGCTGTTTTTCCGCCCTTGGAATAAAATAGAATACCTGTTACTTCTGATAACTGCGACTCTGCAGGCTAAGCATGAATTACATGATGAATGATTGTTACTGTCGTTAGATATGACCTAGAGTCCCTGCCAAAGTCAATAACGTATCTCTATAAGAGATGGTTATCTGTTCTAAGAAATCTTATTGAATTATAAAATAAGTTCTATGGCAATTTTCAAAGTATCACATTTCATAGTTTCACAGGTATGAATACATATCCTTGTCTTGTTTTCGATCAATTCCTTTAAGTTTTGTTGACTTCTTTGCTGCGGGCTGTTGAATTGCTCCCTTGTATGAGTATGACATCTTTTATTTGAAGGTTCCCAGCTGTACTTGCGTTGTTGATATAATTGTTCATCTGTAATCTGATGGGTGTTTTCATGCGGCTGCTTATTACTCTGCGATATTGAAGAAGATGTGCTCTTCCCAGCTTGATTAGCGATCTTGCCATCGCAAAGTGATTTATGGTATAATTCCCTCTTTTGCGCTGATTCTCTGTGTAAAGCTGTTTGTGAAGGTCTCATGGTGTGCTGCTCCTTAGGCTGGCGATTCAATGAAAGGTCCATTGGTTCATATGGGCCTGAAGTAAGATGAAACAATAAAATTAATTAATGGTGTTATAATATTTGAAGTGGATATTCATATTCAGCAAGTGAACATTTATTAAAGATTGAATAAAAGACTATATTTAATTCAGGTATAAAAGAAAATGTTTTTGGCTTAGAGACAGATTATTTGAGATAAGTCACTTTGATATGAAGAAGAGAGTATTAAAAGGGATACTATAAGTCAGATGAATGATGAAAAACAAAATATCATATATGATATTTCGATTGAACATATGGTTTGGAGCTGAAATGCTAACGCTGGAAGACAGAATGTACACAAAAATTGCTTACGATGGAATTCCTACAATGAGCCAAATAAGGAACAATATAAACTAGCATTTCAATATTTAATAATTCTTACATTGAATTTCCCCCAGTAGACTTTTCAGTGATGAAATATTTTTACAACTATCACAACTGCATTTATTGGGGCTAACTGGCATTGTAACTTTGTCAAGTCGTGTTGTGCAACGTCCAGGGGGCAAGCCATTGATGCTCGTGTTAGATTCATTTGCCCTGTTGATGTTTCCTACAAAAGAATAAAAGAATAATAATAAAAATAACAACAAGAGAAACATTTAATGAATAGTGGGAAAAAAAAGTTATCGTGTTTTCCTACATTTGGCAATTTCATCGTTAGTTCGGATTTCCACTTTGACTTAATCTTTCAATGTGTAAAGGCAATGAATGATGAGCTGATAATTTCAAGTCCATTGTAAGGAAATACATGCCATTTAACATATAAAAACTTTTTTCTGCGTATTTTGTTCCTATTTAATGACTTTCACTCGTAGAAAGACACCAAAATGTTTCTTTAAGGTATAATAAAATGGGCTTACCTGCCATTATGGAATGTATGTTATTGTTGCAGTAATGTGTAAATGCCAACTGATGTTTCGCCCTCTAGAACTGCAATCACACCTGCGTGTCTTGTGAGTCCGTTCACTCCTGCGGACGGTGTACCCTTTTATAGGTTAGAATGCTTTCCCCCGCCACACCTGTGCAGCTGCGCAGTAAAACAGCTACCCCACCACCCCGCCGAACTTTGTTTCTATTGGCTAAACTAAGAAGTTAGCTTTCTTTCCAATATTTGGATACTGTGAAATGATATACATAATAGCTTGTTTTATAATGAAAGTGACAAAGCCAGCCTTTAATGTAATTTAAAATGAATGTATGAACATCTGAATGATGTCTTTATTCTCTTTTCTTATTCAATGAACTGAATGCTGAAGGTTCAGTAAGAAATGACAAGAAATGTTATGCTTCAATAAAAAAATAAAGATGAATAACACCGAGCAAAATGTTTAAAATATAGGCTGGCGGGATTCCTATTCATTATCATTGTTATTGTTCCCATCTCCATGCTACCATAAGTCATTCCCAGGGATTAAGTCACATAAGGAGTTTTGCGCCTTTAATTTCCTTTAACACCATAGAGCTCGTTTTGTATTCTGTCTACAAGTCCCACTTATCCGTTTTGGTTTGTATTTGTAATGAATATTGGTACGCAGTTTTCACTCATTCTTTGAGTTGTTTCCAAACATATTCTCCCCTTAAAAGCCTCTGGATTGTAAGATTTAATAGTACAATTGTTTTATACAACCTGCTATAAACTGGCAAACTTATTAAATAAACTTACATCTAGTGACAAAAAGTTCCTGTTGAGATTTTATTAACCCCTTATCTATTACTACTTGAGAAAAAATAAATACTTTCAGAGCATCAGGTCTCATTCACTAACTTTATTCAATAGCAAGGGTAAGATGAATGAAATTTTCATTATTCTGTCTCTTCAATTTTTAATCATTTGATAACAAAGAAAAATATCAGGAGTTTCATATATTGAAATGAAATTAGCGTTGTGCATTTTTTATGCTCAGTTGTCGCAACCTCTATTTTTACTTTCTCTACTGGTCAGTAGGGAAAGTATCGTACTCCACCCAAAAATTCGAAGTCAAGATTTCACCGGAAATATATGTTCGAGGCCCCCTGAATCCAAAAAAGAAGGTTTACAATAAGGTGCGTGTATGTGTGTGCTTGGATGCATGTGTATGAGTGTATGTGTGTAAGTGTGGGTGTCTGCGCGTGTGTGAGTGTGTGTGTATGTGTGTAAGTGTGGGTGGGTGTGTGAGTGTGTGTGTGTATGTGTGTGTGTATGTCTAAGTGTGTGTGTGAGTGTTTGCTGAAAATTTGTGTGTGCGTGTATGTGTAGGCCTGTGTGTGATTGGGTGCATGTGTATGGGTGTATGTGTGTAAGTGTGGGTGTCTGCGTGTGTGTGAGTGTGTGTATGTGTGTAAGTGTGGGTGGGTGTGTGAGTGTGTATGTGTGTGTGTATGTCTAAGTGTGTGTGCGAGTGTTTGCTGAAAATTTGTGTGTGTGTGTGTGTGTGTGTGTGTAGACATGTGTGTGTGTGTATCAGTCTGAGGTCAGCATAACTCAAAACGAAAAGTCGGTTAAACCAAAGTCAGTTTTTAAGTTTAATGTCTTTCAAGGATGCGCCGCGAAGAATTTGAAAAGAAAATATCCCCCCTTAACTACCCTTGACATGGAACATGTTTCGAAAATTTTGACTTTCTTGGAAATTGCTCTAACGATTTGATTAAAATGTCATATGTTTGAGATATTTTTTTGATAAATGAAATGTATATCTTGAATTTTCTGGGTGTAGCCCCTGTAGTCGTATTTATTCTGGGCGACTTTTGCATAACTGGTAAACCGTTAGAGATGGACCAAATCATACTATAGAGAATATAGATCTTGCTAAAATACACAATTTTTTGACTGAATAAATTTTCTTGTAGTGTGAATCATTTCGGAGATATTCCTTGTTATGTGTGTGAGTTTCGGAAAAACTTAGAACTTTCGTGAAATGGATCATCGTTGTTCATTTTTTTATATCTTAAGTGTGCAAAGACAACAGAATCTCAAAGCTTTAAAACATTAGACTATGGCAGAAAAGCCTGCAGTATTCTAACATTCTCCTTGCACCTGCAAGGAAATAAGCAATAAGATAATTTGTACAAATGTTTATCTCAACTAACACAAAGAAGATATAGGAATAAGATTTTGTAAGAATGGGAAGTACAAGAGGGTAGAAGTCACGTGAGTGTAACACATCAGATTTTTAATATTTGTGTTTATGTAGAAATGAAGTCAAAAGAATTTTCTGTATGATTGAAAGGGGTTATTATATATGTTAACATGTGTTATTGCAGTAATTACTTTGACCAGAACTCTCGAATTTGTCAATAAAGAAACTAATAATAAGGCGAGATATTACTTAGTGTTTGAAATTTGCCCATTACTTTGAAACCTGTATTGCTGATGGTTCAATGATTCAGCTACGTTCCTCGGGTGCTTACTGTTCCTGCATTGTGGTATCGTTATTCTTTGGTGCGATTTAAAAAATATTACTTGCTAGGATTAAACAAGCATAGTAATCTCGTAAGATACTATAAACAAGAAAATAAATGTATAAATAAGTGTCCTCTTAAACACCCCGGATATTTCACAAAGAAAACTGAGTAGAGTATCCTTGTGAAAAGTGATGCATTGGCTAACATAAAGTCCTTAATTTAAGGAACTTATAAATGAAGCTTATGCGGTTTTGTGCGTGTGTTTGCGCGTATGTATGTCTGTTTGTGTGTGTGTGTGTGTGTGTGTGTGTATGTGTGTGTGTGGTTGTGCATTCATGTGTGTAGGTGTGCATGTGTATTTGTGTGCATGTGTGCGGGGTGTATGTGTGTGTGTGTTTACGTGTGAGTATGTGTGTGTGCCTGTAGGATTTTTTGGAGATATTTCCATGATTTTAGTTGAGTTTTGGGAACATAAACAAATGCGAAGTCAAGAGATGTGGATGGACCCAAAAAATTCCTTGTGAATGCTTTTTCAGTAGAATTGCATGTAGCTTTTGATCAGTACACAAAGCCTTCCTTACTCTAATATCCCTCCTTGCACATAAAAGGAAATAAGCAGGGAGATAATTTGTGAAAATGTTTATCTCAGCTAACACGAAGATGTTAGTGCAAATAACATTTTGTATTAATTGTTAGGGCAAGAGTAGAGAAAGTTGCGTGAGGGTAACAGACGAGACAATATTTTCAGCTTAAGAAACATGTTGTCAAAGCTTAAATTTGCTTGAAAGAAACGAGAAACAGCCTCTCTGATCGTCGAACATGATACTATACACAAAATGAATGTTGCAAGTATAAAATAACGTTATTTATAAAATAATACTGAAATTAAATGCGAGTATAAGCCAGTATTTCCATGAGGATTAACAGAATGCAAACAAACATGTCACAGTAAGAAACGTGTGTAGAGAGAACTCTATGAGCGTAAAAGATCGTGAGATAGTGCTTGCGTTGATTGTGCGGGACATCATTGAAGTCCATAAGGAATCCAAAATAAACAAAATAGATAAATAAAGAACAAAAAACTAGAAAACATGACACAGGAAAAGTGGACCGATAAAGCCTTGTGAATGTAAAAGCCTCATTACCCTTCCGCTTAATGGCTAGTGCAAAGTCAAAGATGTGTGCGGTCCGAAAATTTCAGTGAGAATAGGTTTTTCTTCGGAAGAATGCGTGTGTGGGGGGGTAGATTTTGATCAGTAAAAGTTTCGTTATGTCGAACTGCAAGTTTGTTTTCTGCTAAGAGTTATGTTACAGGTTTCCTTTTGTCCCCACTGTGTGGGAACGCATTGAAGTGTTGGAGGGGTTGGACGGCCATTCAACACAATGGGAAGGCAGGGAAACCCTCGCAGTGGGGGATCACATGGGTGGTCCACGCGTCAATACAGAAGTATTCTTTCGCTATTGAAAAGGTTTCTTCCTGCAGGTGGTGATCTTTGGCTGCTTTGTTAAGAGAAAAACACTAAGCCTGTTCAGACAGGAAAATGGGGATGTCTATGCTCGCCCCCTTGCAAGATGAAGCCTTGTTCTTTTCAAAACTGTCAGAGGGAAACATTTCCAACTGTCACATAAATATATCAAGATCTGAAAGGGGCCATTCATTGTAGGGTTTCTTACCCTCACGTTCTTCTTTCGAAAACACATGCAGACACTAGAATAGGAGGGTCAGGGGAACGGGGGTCATTAATTATCCTTCCTTTGTCATCCTGATCGCGACAGATCATCCACCCTCTCTGTTTCCCTTCCTTTGTCATCCTCTATGCTCGCCCCCTTGCAAGTTGTATCGTGTTCTTTTCAAAACTGTCAGAGGGGAACATTTCCAACTGTCACATTCGAAAACACATGCAGACACTAGAATAGGAGGGTCAGGGGGGACGGGGGGGTCATAAATTACACTTCCTTTGTCATCCTGATCGCGACAGACCATCCACCCTCTTTTTTCGGAATTCCCACGTGTCCAAAGAAATACCCATGTCACTTAAGGGGGGAGGGGAGGGGGAGGTGGGGAGGGGGGGCGTGACTGATATGTCCCTTATGCCACTTTTTGAGCCAAAGGGAACATGTCACTTATGCCACTTCTTGAGCCAGAAGGAACATATTACTACTACTTGTGTTGTTAACGATACAATCCTGAGTATTCGATAATAATATATTAAGCAACGAGAGCATAATGCAGAAATTAAGATGCGGGTATAGTTTATGAAACGAGCGGTGATTGCCATTATACTCGAGCTTCAAACGACTATTTATGCTCGACCATGCGTCAAATTTGAAACAATTGTAAACTTTTTTTAATGTACGCTGAATGGGAGCACAGGAACCTATGGACTGGATAGAGTGAAGACCTGCAAGCGAGTGATCAGCCCAGCACCAGGTATGATAGTGAGGAAGAGCATAATATAAAATGCAGGCAAAATCGATGAATGAAAAGGTAATTTTTTGTAGTGTTTAACACCTGCTTTTACTACTACGGCACCGCAGGCGGTGTCACCGATGACATATGGAATGAAGATGGCGTCTTTTTGCAAAATGTGAAGAAAACAGCGAATATCCACCTGTGTTTCATCAACAGCTTAATTTTTCGAATGTCCAGTTACTTATGAAAGACTCTGTACTCAGGCTGCATGTGGGAAATATCAACTTGTGTAAACCGAGCTGCAACACGACTTGGGCCT
This sequence comes from Tenodera sinensis, assembly GCA_030765045.1. NCBI lineage: Eukaryota > Metazoa > Arthropoda > Insecta > Mantodea > Mantidae > Tenodera > Tenodera sinensis. Next base: position 164,053,702 of record CM060966.1, read on the forward strand.
TAGAAATATTCTACTCTTGTAACGCGCTTATAACGAACTGTGTAATAAAACGATTTGTACAAAAGATTCATCGGGTAGAGAATGAAACAAATCAGAAAGTTTTGTTAGAAAAAGATCATTTAGCACAACTCCATTTACGTTAAGGAACAGGCATATTAAAATCAAGGAAAAAAGAGATTATTTGCAGGATGAAGGGTCTCTCAACAGCAATACAGTAAAATGTTTCAAAATGTGGTATTGTACCGAATAATTCGGGATGGGTAGACACCCTAGTTAATCATTACTACAGTCTTCTATCGAGTCGATCAATAATATGATGTTTTAATCCCAGAAGGGAACTTTGACCGATGTTTGCGGTATTGCGGACTGTATAAAACCAACTTGTACGGGGCTGATGAACCACCTGGTTTGTACACGTCATATATAGAGACAAACTGTGCACATATTTACCGCCATGCGACTTGGTCACAAAGAGAATGCACTTCAGAGATACTAAGTCCAATCCCCAGAGTGCTGGTCCAGCATGTGCACTTTTTCCCAGCTTCACACCTTCTCTTTGAAACGTGATGCGATGAGGGGCGCAGTGTCAACTCCGGGACTCCTAAGTGCTGGTGTCTTGCTGTTCCATGAGTCACCCAGGTCCAGAACCACGGCGCCGTTGTCTGCGTCCATACTGCTAGCCCCCTCAGCTGGGGGGGACAAACAAAACAAACCATTATTAGACGTGATAGGGAAACGTAAGAGTAGTGTATTGAAACCGCATAAAAGCAAAGCATAGTGGTTGAAGGAAGGCGTGTGAGTGCAACTCATAATATTGTTTTAATAATTGTAGACAACGTTCCAGTTGTAACCTTAAAAGCTTTCCATTAATTAGAAATGGGGAGAGGTTTGCAGGAAAGTTTCTCTTGTTCTAAACAAAAGCTATAAATGCCACACTGGGGAATTGAAGGGAAGATAAATTGGATTTTCCTGCATCACAGAGTGACGAGGCCTGTATTTGTTTTCAGTGGTGAGTCTGGAACATTTTCAAAACATTAATTTTTACTTTATCTACTACTTATAATAGAGAGGAACTATTATATTAAACCCAAATATTCGATGTCGACATTTCATCGTAGTCAAATATTTTAAAGCTCTGAGATCCCGTTCTCTTTGCATGCTTAACATATAACAAAATGAACAACGATGTTCCTTTCACGTAAGTTTTGTTTTCCGAAACTGACACAAATAACAAGGAATATCTCTGAAATGGTTTACTCTACAAAAACATTTATTCAGATATAAATTATGTGTTTTAGCGAGACCTACAATTTTGGTATATTAAGATTTTGTCTATCTTTTACGGTTTACGAGTTATTCAAAAGTCATCCAGACTAAACAAAACTACACAGGCTATAGCCAGAAAATTCAAAATGTACATTTCATTTGTCAGGCAAATATCTTAAACATATGACATTTTAGTCAAATTCGTTAGAACCAGTTTCAAGAAAATAAAAATTTTCAAGATAGTTTAGGGTGGGGCTATTTTCTTCAAAATCTTCGTGCGCGTGGACCTTTTTTTAATTTTTTTTTTTTGTATTCAGGGTTTCTCAAAACATATATTTCCAGTTAAATATCGATATCGAATTTTTGAGTGGAATACAATACTTCCCCTACTTACCACTAGAGAAGGTAAAAAGGTCCGTGTGTGCGTATTTGTCAGTGTGTGTGTGTGTGTGTGTGTGTGTGTGTGTGTGTGTGTGTGCGTGTGTGTGTGTGCAGCATAACTCAAAAACGAAAAGTCGGTTAAAAACCAAAGTTAGTATTTAAGATTAATATCCTTTAAGGATGCGACACGAAGATTTTGAAGAAAATCCCTCCACCCTAAACTACAGTTTCCATGAAAAAATTTTCCAAAATTTTGGTTTTCTCAAAAATGGCTCTAATTATTTTCATTCAAATAACAGGTTTAAGGTGATTTAACGCAAATGAAATGTATATTTTGTATTTTCTGGCTGTAGCCCTGTTTACTCTTGATGACTTTTACAAGACCAAATGTTACTATACAAAAATGTGCATTTTTTGTGGAATGAACCATTTGTGAGACATTCCTTGTTATTTCTGTGATTTTGCAATGTTTAAACTTTTCTAAAATGGAAGGTCATTATTCACTTTTTTATCTCTTGGCTGTTCAAAGAGAACGGAGTCTTCATATAGGCAGTGAGCAGCTTTAAAATATTTGACTATCGCTCTGTCACTGTATTCTAATATTCCCCTTGCACCTACAAGGAAATAAGCAATAAGATAATTTGTACAAATATTTCTCAACTAACAAGAAAGAAGATATAGGAATAAGAGTTTGTAAGAATGGTTAGTGCAAGAGTAGAGAAAGTCATGTGAGTATTCCACCACTTTTGGGTGGAATACAACACATTCTCTACTTACTGTATGTAGTTAATAGAAAAACTAGAAGTGCATTTTAAAGAATTACGTGCACCTCTTACATAAGTTACCGTATTTTTTGCGGTCTTAAAATACTGGTGGGAAAATGCATGTGTTTAATACCAGGATCCAGGGAACCTTTTGTGGAATTAAGAGCTACTTCATTCGGGCACCTGTTTTATGGTGCTATTAAGTTCCCCGCTCTTTCTTAATGCTCTTTAAGTTTACCTTCTCTGGTACTGCTGTATGAATTTTTCAACGGTTCAGAGGCGGCTCTGTCCGTTTAGAAAGTTTCAATTTAAATGTTGTCGAATTATCAAAAAAGAATCCACTATCGGTCTTAAATTTTTATTTTCTCTACTACGTACATAGAAAATGGAAATGTATGTCGACAGTTCAGTACAAATACACGTTTCGAGGTTCTCTGAATCGAAAAAAATGTTTGAAAAAGATACGTGTACCTGTGAACATGGTAACTCAAAAAACATATTGTATATATACCAAGATGATATTTAAGTTCATTAAGACATGACTTGAGATTAAGATTTGCAAGAAAATCCTCCCATCCTCTCATTTTTCGAAAATTTTATTTTATAAAAAAATGACTAACGAATTATTCGCCCCCTCCCTCTTTTGTTTAAGGTTGGGCGTCACTGTGCTTATTTCCACGGTACTGATATGGAGAAAAAAAGTTGAACTGTAATTTGTCACTGGTCGGCAGTGGTGGTAGCTGCACCTCCAGATTCCCTTGTGCACGGCGCCATCTGCTGAGCAAGGGCGTGCACCTGCTGAGGTGATCAATCTTGCTTAAAGTTAAATGCTGGTAATTAATATCAATTATTTAGCCGTAAACCTCTAGCTTATTCTGCTTTCTGAAAGAAAGCAAAAAATTGCTCTTGCAAACTTAATAAACACGTCAAATAAAATGTATACAGTCTTGAATTTGGTACGATCTTCGTGCACAAAACGAAGGAGGTGGGGGTAGAGCGACTAAGTGGCGTCATAAGCACTAACAGACAAGTTTGGACATTGCTGTTCTATAATTCTGTAAGTGTTTCAGGTGGGTGAGCGAGAAAGAAGGTGAAATGTGTCTTCAGGTACATTAGTAATGATGAGGTAAGAGTTTCTTGGTTATGACTGCTATTGTTGAAGTTACTAATTTTGTATAAAGTGAATGAAGCGATATTCGGCACCAAAATGGCAGTCAACAGTCCCCCTGGTAATCAATGATATATCTTTACCGAGTCCATTTCTATCCTTGAACCAGGAACCATTAATATAACTAGTCGAAGCAAATACAAGCAGATCTAGAGGAGCACTCCAGGAGATTATCACAAGCACGTAACTGCAACTTCATACTTGACTCCAGCAACTTGGGACGTGAGGTAAGCACCGCCTCGGGTCACCAACGTGGGACCGATAATTAATCTACCTTCCAGAATTCACGGATGTAACGTAATACAAGTAGTTATCGCGCGGTACAGAGAGCGGAAGTCTCTGCCATGAAGGAGCGTCGTGCTCTGGTTCTCGGCTATTGAACACGCCTAGAATTGATCCTACCCATGCAGAGTGTGAATTCTAAGTCCCGAGCTCACTGAGCAACGTGGGGAACGTAAGAAGCTGCGATAGGTAGCGATCCTGGCCAACAAAACCAATGTTCAGGCTGGGAGACTTCTACAAATACGCCAGCTGCCGGACACTTTTCGAATACTCTAGAAAAAACTTCTGTGTTACCGCTTCATTGTTGTTATGTGTTTGCTCGCATGAGTGGTGACATTCTATCTGTTCAGTTGGCTTCAGTACCAGCAACTATCTCTAAATGTCTCCCCAGAATTGGTCCTAGTCGTGTTAATTGCAGCCATTATGTTGGCAACAGGCAGTAACTTGCATGCACGGAAACGTCACATTTAAGCAAGTTATATATGGTTTGGTAGATGCCATTGTGTTTCATGTGTATGTTTATTTAAATTGTGCTAGTTTTATATCGTGTTTTCAGATTTATTCGGCCTTTACCGCCAGTCAGTTTAAATGAATGACGTCATTATTATTTCAGTGCGTCCTTGTCTCGAAGGGAGGGTGGGGAAGTGAACCTCGGAGTGCATGTGTTTCCGAGTTCATAAATAGTTTGATGTACTGCAGAGATATAGAACTTTTTCACTAGTGCATTTGCACACAAATGAAAGTGACCATCGATCACAGAATTTTTATAGTTGTATATTACTTTCGAACTGGAAGAGTAGGCGCTATCACGACTTTCCTCTCATTTTCTGTACCCATCATTGCCTTCTTATCCATTTCGGCGACAATGTGCGTCTCTCTCTCTCTCTCTCTCTCTCTCTCTCTCTCTCTCTCTCTCTAATTACTAGGCCCATAACTCTGACAACATATCGTTTTACTATTATATCATATACCTTGCTAACGTATACATGAATCCTTATCATGGGTCCCAGATTATGAGAAAATTGAATTTTCTTTCCAAATTCTTCAAACAGGAATATTGCACAAAGTTCCATATATTTTTAATTAATTTCTAAATTATTCCTATTGTGCGTATTTTTACTTTCTTTACTGCGTATAGTAAGTAGAGGAAGCACTGTATTCCACCCCAAAATTGGATGTTGAGATTTTACCGGAAATATGTTTTGAGGCCCCCAAATCCAAAGAAAGCTGTTTTAGAAAACGGTTCGTGTGTGTGTATGTGTGTGTGTCAGTCTGGACAGCGTAACTCAAAAACGAAAATTTGGTTAAAAACTAATGTTGGTATTTCGAAGATTTTAAAGAAAATTGCTCCATCCTAAATTGCCCTTTACATGGAACATTTTTCCAAAATTTTAATTTTCTCCAAAATGGCTCTAACGATTTTGATAAAAATGCCATACGTTCACGATATTTTATGACACATAAAACGTATATTTTGAATTTTATGGCTATAGCCCATGTAGTCCTGTTTACTCTGGATCGGCCCGGCCCAGGCCGATGGTTTTTAAGTGTGCTTAAAAACGACAGCTCCATGTCAGTAGATTTACTGGCATGTAAAAGAACTCCTGCGGGACGAAATTCCGGCACACCGGCGACGCTGATGTGATCCTGGCAATTGACAGCGTCGTTAAATAACAAAATAATTTTTTTAATTGACTTGTACGGTAAACCGTAAGAGATAGACCAAATCTTACTGTACAAATATGTGGATCTTGCTAAAACACACATGGTGTCCAAATATTTTTTCTTTGCAGTGAACCATTTCGGAGACATTCCTGTTTACTTGTGTGAGTTTTGAACAATAAACTTTCGTCAAATGGAACATAGTTATTCATTTTTTACACGTTAGCCGTGCAAAGAGAACGGAATCTCAAAGATTTAAAAGATTTGACTATCGCGAAGAAGATACAGGAATATGAGTTTGTAAGAATGGTTATTACAAGAGTAGAGAAAGTCATGTGAGTGCAACACGTCAGCTTTTTTTTTTAAGTAGATATTTGATAAACCGTTATTAAATAACTTTCAGGTCACTGAACCCTGTCCATTACTGTTTACTCCTGTACCCTCTATTCATATCTCTACTCTCATAACTGAAAAAAGAATTATGCAATGATACAAGTTGGCATTTGGAAGAGCTATCGCTCTGTAAAGCCATGGCCTATCCCAGAGGTGCCAAAAAGTGACACCGTGGGTCATCCTCTTTTCCTCCCTCCAGTCGCTTTGGCTTAACGATGTGTCGTACAGGCTAAAGGTAACTGACATTGGGTAATGCGTATCGCATTGGGGTCGCACCGTATGGGGTCGCTCCCCTCATCGCTCCCTCTCAGGGTTCATGGCAGAAGCCCAAAGGGTCCTAAGAACCTATGTGCGTGCTCTGCCCCCTCCATTGTATGTACCGTGCTCACTGATACATTTAGGAACACAAAACAGTCACATTTCACACGCACTGTGTTACATTTCATCAAAGAGAATTAGCAAAGTAAATCCCCCTCTAAAAGGATAAATATTCAATTAATCGACAGCAAATATAATGTACTACATTTAGCAATAAGCAAACAACTAAATCTATTCCTGCGTGCGTTTCACGTGGTGACGATTAAACATGCCGCAGTTCCCTTGTTTCCAATGGAGCACGTTTTCCATCCTCTTAAGTAAACAATGAAAATCACGGTAAACAGCAATAGCACACAACAGAATTATCAGAATCGTTATTCATCTCATCTGTTTCTTTCTTTGTACCGTGGTATATATTCCATGAATGAAACAAACGCATTGAATGCGTTGTAGAGCAATGAACTGACTAATAGTAATGTATAATTAAAATATTATCGTTTTAACGGCAGAGGAGTCAACAATAAACCACGAACTAAGAAAGAAGACTATGGATTCTGTTCCCAAGAAACGTTTACTAGGCTGGATAGTGGACGGTATGCTTGTGCGGAGGATTGCTGTTTGAGTAACTTCATTGGCTGAACGAACCGCACAACTCCCTTTTCGCCAGGAGCGAATGAAAATATAGTCCGATAGCTAACATGCTATGACATTATTCAAGTAGAAATAAATGGAATACATTAAGACTCAAATTCATTGTTATTAACACATTTATCTGCAATACGAAATGCGCAATTAAGGAGTGGAAGAAATGGAACTTACAGTTTGTTCAGAATGGCTTCTGCCTTGGTGTACGTGAAGGAAAGTCATCACCTCGTGTTCGCCGAGTTTAGTTATGCAATGGACTCGTGTTATCAGCGATTATCCTCGTAATGAAGAATGAATAATAAAACGAAACATCTGGAAGAACAACAAACTTTAATAGCGTTTGTTCTTTCTGCATATTAACAATGATTAAAGTTGCAAAGATAAATACCCGATTGAATATTTAATACCACAACTCAAAGTTCCACCTTAGGTACAAATCAATAATATAAAATGCAAAATAGATAGTATTAGTGAATGCTGTGCCATCTACCCAGAGATAATGTAAGCAGATCGATTGGATGGCACCCTAATGCCATCTACCGCCACAGAGATAGATATACAGTTGCCCTGCACTGCTCCCTGTGTGGAATCGTGATGAAGCAGGATGGTATCAGACAGGACCTTCTAGATTAACGGACCTGACACTGCCATCTAAGTTGTACAAAAATGGCGTCGGCTGGTGGCGATGATTTCTGAGGTGTTTCCACACGCTGTTTTTCGTATTATTTTCTATGTCTTCGAGTTATTGTTTCTTATAATAATTCCTATGTAAGTTTGTCTTCATATTAGCAAAGCGAGTGTTTCAAAAGTTTTATTTGGGCAGTATAGGAACAGGAATAAATGTAATAACGTTTTGACTGTGCCGTGTGCTATCCACGTGTTCATGTTTATTGTGTTCCATCTAGGACTATGGCTACATTAGCCGTATAGTGTGGTTAATTTATCTGTTTGCAAGTACAATTTGTGTCACGATTACAGTGGTGAGAGGTTGTTGAAGAAAAACTGTTCCAGTAGTGTATATTAATGTTGCCATACTACAACCTAACCTCAAACACGACAATGCACCGTAACTGTTGCATTCCCGGATGCAAATTAAAAATCAGAAACTTTCAGTTAAAACAAAAGGTAAATTACAACATAAAGCTTCTAAATTCAGTATTTAATTACAATAAATTGCAGCGTTATGTGTATTAGTTGCCGGTGTGTATATAACATGGTGAATAGTGTGAATAGTGAAAGACAATAATTTCGAGTGAATTCAATTAGTGGCATCTGCAACACCAACAGTTTGTTTCATGTAAGTAGTATGCTGCTCATATTTGTACATTACCTTTGTCTTTGTAATTTAAATGTGTAGCTGTAGTTTAGAAGAAATGTGTTATGTTGCTGCATGTAAAACTGTAGACTATAGCAAAGTTTGGTAAATATTTACAAAATCGTCCGCTCGAGAAAACGAATGAAACATAGTGCAATGGATGCAGTTTTTATTGCTGATTACGATCTTGTAAGTTTTATTGTGCGCTCAAGCTTCGTGTTTTATTTATGAGAAAATTTCGTACGGTCGATGAAGTGATTTTATTTCGCTTATGCGGCGGATATTTAGCTAATAAATGTGCATAAACGAGTGTAATATATGCTACAATGATTGATTAATGCATTTACGTTGAAATGATTGCATAAACACTACCCAAATTGTAAATATTTCGATAACAGGACCCTGTCACCCCACTCATATGCAAAACTAACCTAACCTAAGCTAACACAATGTTGCTTTACAATACTGATTTAAGATTACGTATTTCATGTATTTCATTTACAGTGCTGTTTTACGGTTATTATTTTTAATATTTCATCTGCTTTTGTGGATTCCCCCTGTAAAATAAAGTGTCATGAAGTGCTGAGTAATATGTTGTTGCAAACTAAGTAATCAAGTTCTCAGTAATAGTAACAGCAAAATTTCACCCTAAAGGTTTTGAATTCAGTAGGTAGCTTTAGGTCATTCTAAATAGCAGCATTTGTATATCAGCCATCCAGTATAGCATGTTTGTGTAGGTATATAACATTATGCACATTGTACAAATGTGAAAAACAGTGTAAACAATGATTAATAATTCTGAGTCAACTCACTGTCAACACTTCTGTTTTATTTAAGTAACATGCTACTTACAGTTTTGTCTATCTTCTTTGTAATTTGAGTGTGTAATGCAGTTACATAATGGCATGTAAACCTGTAGATTGCATGAATGATATTTGAGGTTATATATTTCATTGCCCATGGTTTATCGTTTAATATTAAATGTCATTCTTTTTTGTTTACTTGAGTTTATGTTTAAGACAGTGTTTTTGTGTTTAACACAGCCCATATTCACAAAACAGGCGTGTTATTACACCACATTTTTATTTTACTGCGTTGAAATCGTAGCCTGTAGACGAGTTGTTTACAAGTAGTTCCCACCACATAGGCCGCCATCTTGAATCACAGTGTCAGGTCCGGTATTTAGGAGGTCCTGGTATCAGATCTTGAAGACTTACTGTCCGCCACATCGTATAGAAATAGAGGGAAACAATTGTGGTAACTATCAGAATTTTTCTTTATCTGTATTTCGTTGCTGTATATTTTTAAAGTAGAGCGGAACGCTTTTTGGAGTCACTAATTTATCTATTGAAATCTAGTGGGAAGTCTTATTTGTTTCTCATTAAATTTTTTAACCAGTTGATATATCCTACACTATTATGGGTTTACGGTTTGAATTTAGTTCCATTGTAAATAAAAATTAGATCACTCTTAATCTTATAGCAGTTTAATTTTCAAATTAGCGAACTCACGAGCTGGCACAATGCAACTGGAGTTAATTTCTTGGCCCGAATAGCTCTGTAATTGATCAATTTAGTTGACGGTGCACACAGACTACTGTGTAATGTGGGGTAGGGTAGGGTAGGAAATGGCTCGGGCAATTTAGTTGTCTGGCACGAGGAATATTCACACTGAAATGATTATTGATTGAGTCAGGGTTGGCAAAGTAGTACATACAGAATGTAAAATAAATATTAAGACTCAGTAATAGCTATATGATGCTCTAAGGAAACGATACGATTTTCATTTGATTCATTTTGGGAATCACTTGGTTGTATGTTAAACTCTTGGAAAGCTGTTTCACTTAAACACCTCTCCCATTTTAGAAACATGGTGTGGTTAAGGTCGTTGATGGTGTATGCAAGTCTTTCTTTGATTCCTTCGAAGTTTTCCTTCTTGCTTCCTTCCATATTCTACTTAGATAACAAGCATTTCAGTGTATTCAGGGTGATCTATATTTATTCCCACTTAACGATAGATACACAGAACGGCGGCGCCGTGGCCGAGCGGTTAGCGCGCTCGCCTACCACCTAGGCGGCCCGGGTTCGATCCCAGGGACCCGCATGTGGTATTCGTGGTGGACGAAGCGGCGTCAGGGCGGGTTTTCTCCGGGTGCTCCGGTTTCCCCCGCCATCTCATTCCACCGGTGCTCCATCTTCATTCCATGTATCATCAGTGTCACCGCCTGCGGTGCCGTAGTAGTAAAAGCGGGCGTTAAACACTACAACAACAACGATATACAGAAGAATACTGTAAGGTTTGAACTACTAAACACAGTAATAATGCAAATATTACTGTTCGCTGTAGGTATGGTATTCATAACGTAACAGCTGATGATGTAACATTGGTAAACAGCTCCTAATTAATGAATATGCTGTTTACTGCTTGTTGAATAGGCAACAATGTGGCCTCCGTAATCTCTGGATCTTAATCCGGCCGACTTTTGGTTTTGGGATTAGCTTAAAGAACGAGTTTTCCTGACATATCTAACAACCCCACTACAGCTGAAAGATCTCATCTCGTTAGAAATTTCCAATATTCCAAGATATGTGCAAAATGCTCTGCACAGTGTCGCAGTTAATGTTATACCTTGAATAAGAGAACAGCGCATACGTTCCTATTGTTTTGTAATATGCACTTGCTTTTTATCCAACACTGGTGCCTTTTTTGGCATCTTACTAATTGTTTGTAAACCTCTTGCTCAAGACCGCGATGTTTTTGTTTTTTCGCATCTCAAATATTATAATACGTAAAGCGATATTAATAATTAGTTAATTAATAGTTGAGTTGCGAACAATTACAGTTGTCTTCGAGTCGTTTGCAAGTTGTGGTACCGTAGCAGTGCCAAGGACAGAGAGAACATAACAGCTGGATCACGCAGTGAAATTGTGTTTAGACGACAGAATGATCATTTATTAAGATGAAATAAAGTGACATTAAAACAAACCGAACTTGTTTTTTGTCACAATATTATGTTCTTCTCTATCAGTTGCAGCAGAGGTGCCAAAAAGTGACACCGCGAGTCATTCACCTCATTTTTACCTTCCTCAGGAACTTCCTTAATCTTGACATGAATATAGTCTTCGAATATTTTCTCTCAGAGCCATTTCTTTGTTCTTAAGTACTAACTTCCTACTAATTAAACTTTCTCTCCAGTATTTTTTGGCTTTATCTTGAAAAATGACATGAATTTCATCTTCCTTTTCACCACGCATTAGCTATATTCCCGGGATTATTTCCTTCTCTCTCTCTCTCCTTAATTTCCATACATTCAATCGAAACCTTTTATTTACTGAGTAGAAAATATTGTGTAATTGTAGGAATTATATTTTTTTCACTTTGCGCTCTTAGAAGCCATATAAGTTTTATTCAGAACATCGCTTCTATGAACGAATTGTTTTGATAAAAGAACGCTATATTGCCTTGGAAACCAATAGTGTCTTACATCTGAGTTTATATTGCTTCTGAAATCTATTGTTCTTGTTCTGCTTTAAGCTTATGCAGGTAATAGTTCAATAATAGTGACTTAACACAGCGCGCTCTCTATTGTTATGCGGGGGGGGGGGGGGGCGTGAAGGGGGTATATATTGGTAATATGCTAAGTCCCTGGTGGGTGAGACAACACTTACAATAACCAGGTCAGGAACATACGTACCATAAAGGTACCCAGGCTAGACATCATACCCTTTACAAAGGCAATAACGGGAGAATTTATCATATCCGTTTGCACTCTGAAAGCGCAGACATTTATATCTTTTATTTTCCTGTTACAAACAGTGCAAGAAACTGCCAGCAAGTTTATTTTAAGAGGTGAATTCTCTGCCTATTTCAGCGAGGTGAATAAAAGTGTCTAGGTGCACAAAAGTGACCCCTTTCCCACATATTGCAATAGTGGGTTGTGTTCCGTAAGGTTTACACATTTATTTAATACTAGCTCAAATACCCGGCGTTGCCAGTGGTTTGAGGAATTGTCCCTAAACTTTTAGACTTACGTTGGATACCTAAAGAACCTAAAATAAGATAAATAAAAGAGGGGGACGTGACAGCAAAGAATTCAACTTTTAAACGTTCACCGATATTCATCAATAATTTGAATTCGAAAGACTCACATACATAATGGAGAAGTACAACGTGTCTATTAAATATGCTTTCTCGTATGCTAACAATTAAACAAGTATAAGAAGCGGGTTAATAAGACATTAACACACACACACACGGACGTTTTTCTAAAAATACTTTTTTTTTTGGATTCAGGGAAAGAGAAAGTAGAAAGGCGGCCATTCATGACCACGTGACTATCAACTGAAAAAGTTGAAGTTCTGGTTCAGGATTACCAGAGGCAAGAGTTTTTATTTTTAACGATAAATGAGAAAATTAAACTAAAGAACAAATTGGTTTGCATGCATTTGACATAGTTTAGAAGTTATATGTGGGATTATTTTTTTCGCGAATTATTCATACTTTCCAGAATATTGTGTTCTTTAGCGACAAATGAGAAATGTCTACTTTTTAAACATTTCGGTTTTAATAGCAATGAAAAAATTATCATCTAATTCTTACAAATTCAATAACCCGGCCTCTTTTGAGATCAACTTGTAATAATACTACAAAATATTTGCAGAGACAAAGAAAGCTGCCCAACAATGCAAAAGTCCAAGGGTAGTAAGAGGCTACAGGCTGTGGTAAAAGGTGATCTTACAAGGTCACATTTCCGTTATCAAAGCCCCCGCAATAAACGTAAAGCACAAAGAAGTTCGTGCCATTGTTGAGCAGTTAGGTCATAGCAACAACACTCTTACTACTCAAAGCAACAGGTGAGTTACATTACTTACCTGTTCATTTTAATTTCAATAATGTCTATGTGTGTTAATTTTACTCGAAAATTTGTGCGAAATGTTTTTAGTATAACATCAAATACAAAACACCACTAACTTAAATTATTAATCGACTGTTAACCTGAAGTCATCCGTCTCTCTTCCACTGGTGTCTAAGTTCCGTTGCCTGGTAATACACTTTAATGGGCAAGAAAGACATATATGTAGTATAAGAGGTTTTGCATTTCTGGAGACTTCATTACCATCTGTTGAGGAATGTCTTGCGCATTTGGTTACAACTACTAAAGAAATGTGTACTATTTTACTATCTCATTCTACAAATGAATTCATTTCATAAAGTTGCCGTTAAGTCGCTACTGTTTTATGACATCTATTCCCGTATACCTACACGTTTATGGGACTATAAAGTGTTTTTATTGGATCTGCAAATTCTGCTTTAGTCAGTCGGCACTTAACACTTGTGTGATATACAGGGTCATTTACAAGTACGGATACGCTTGCAACTTCTCAACTTTCGTAAATTAATTCCAGTAAATAATGGTCTTGCTTTTACAAACTCCAACTATCCTTGTTACTAGACGATTTGGAACTATAAATGGATTAAGATAACGACTCTGCAACATGCGCCGATTCTGGAAACTTTGACGCTATTTCAACAGCCCGGATTAGGGCAGTTCAAAATAACTACAGTGGAGTCTGATGTCTTACATTCACATGGCTTTCCCTCGAATATAATTTCACCATCAGCTCGACGAGAATATGTTTGGTGTCTGCTAATTATGCTCTCCATAACTAAGCAATTAATTGTTGTTTAACGTTACGAATTTCGCCCCGCAGGAGTGCGTTTATATGCCAGTAAATCTACTGACATGCAGCTGTCATTTTTAAGCACACTTAAAAACATCGGTCTGGGCTGGGTTTGAACCCGCGACCTTGGGATCAGTAGGCCAGCGTCTAAACAACCGAACCACACAGACCTACGCCTCTATTAGCTACCTTAGCGTAAAGTAAGACGATCAATTTGGCCCCGTCTACTTACACTATAGTATATCCTAGAATTAGAGCAACATCACACCTATGTGTTGGCAGCAGCAGTGCGTCAGGCGGCTAACGTGAACTCGGCCCGCTTCTGTTTACATTTGTTGTGCAGGGAGGTCCAACTTGGTGTTTGGCCGCTCCTTGGCGGTGTAATAGGAGTTAATTGATGTTTTGAGTGAAGGGTACCGAGCGTTACTGGTTTTGTCAATTGATGCTTAGATATTGATGCAAGGAGAGGGAACGCAGGGTTCGCTTGAAATAAAATATATCTGATCAGTACAAATCAATTGCACTGACGGAGGCAGCATAACAATTAACGACATAGAATGTCTTTAGAAATCCTGTTCATTTTGGAAGTATTTTGCTTTAAGTGACAGTCAAATGTTTTAAGTCTGGTCGCTTTCTGAAAGCTTTGAAATTCATTCTCTTAGCATGGTCTAAAGGCGAAACAATGAATAACGACTTCCCATTTGAGAAAAATATTAATATCTGAAAATTCAGACGGTAAGAAGTGGTTAAATATATATGCAATATATGCGAAGTGGTTAAAGCCATAAAATATGTAATTGATATAAACTGTGTATTTTAAAGAGGTCCACATTTTTTGTGTAGTAATATTTTGTTTATTCCTCTCGGTTTATCAGTTATGCAAAAGTCATCCCGAATGAAGAGGACCTTCGAGGACATTCCCAGGTAGGCATTTTATTTGTCATAAACATATTTTAGGCATTTTAATCAAAATAGTCATTTTATAGAAAAAAAAGTTTTCGAAAAATATAATCTATGTATTATTATATGAGATTTTCTTGAAGATCTTTGTGTTGCATTGTTGGAAGATGCTAACCCTAAATACCACGTTTGGTATTTAAACAACTTTTGATGATTGACTTACATATCCACAGACACGTACGCACACACCTTTTCTAAAACTGATTTTCTACTTTCTCTACTACGTATGGTAGATAGGGGAAGTATTGCATTCGATCCAAAGATTTGACCTCTAATATATGTTTTGACGCCCATTAAAAAAATTTTTAGAAAAAGTTCCGCGCGCGCGCGCGCGCGCGCGCGCGCGCGTGTGTGTGTGTGTGTGTGTGTGTGTGTGTGTGTGTGTGTGTGTGAATAGTATACTTCAAAAACGAAGAGTTGCTTAAACATCAAAGTTGTTATTTAAGTTTAAAGTTTTAAAAGATTTTACTATCGCTAAAAGTTTACTGTATTCTCATATTCCCCTTTCACCTACAAGAAAATCACCAGTAAGATAATTTCTGCAAATATTTATGTGAACTAACACCAAGAAGATAGAGGAATGAGGGTTTGTAGGAATAGTGTAAGAGTAGAGAAAGTCATGTGAGTGCAACACATCAGAATTTTTCTTCAGTTTTCATCATTTAACCTCTTCTGAAGACCTGGTTATGTCTGATTACTTTATGATCAAGGAGTCTGAATAATTTTTGTTACAAGTTATCAACAATGGAAGACTGTACCTTGCACTGGGTATCTATCATATTTCATATTTCTTTCGACTTGGAAGTTTCTTATAGAGGGCGGATGTTGAACTTAAAGAAGATTAGGGTTTATGGACTAAATCCTGAAAACGAGTTTTGGAAGACGTCAAAAGTTTGGAGAGACTTGCAGTTGACATTAAGTTAGCGAGAAGACGTGACTTGGAAACGAATATCGCAACTGATATGAAGCAAGGCTTGAATTTTATAACTTTTGCATTTATTATATAACTTTGTACCACTTGTGGCCTACATGTTATACTGGCAGAAACACCCAGTGTTGCCCGGGGTTTCGCGGTGTTGGTAATACGTTTATCTTACAAATATTTCTTTATATCTGCACCTAAATTAATTAAGGCTTTTACAATATCATCGGTATTTTAATTGTTTCAAATCCCCATTAGACACATTACTTTTCTCTGAATTCTTATTTGGAGAGGGGTGGTTTATATGGAGTTAAAACGTAATTTTGACTGAAATATCGATAGAAAAAGGTTGTAAATAAAATAAAATAAAATGTTTTGATCACATTTAACTTTTCGTTTAGAATGCCTTGGAGTAGGAAATATCGGTAAGGAATCCTTGGCGGGAATGATTTCGTGGCGTGCGGCAAGCCTGGGCGGCTGTTTTTTGTTTCGCCGGTGCGGATGATACGAAATCTATAGTAAATTTAGTCGCATTAATTATTTCTAACACACCTAACACAGTCACTTAAAAACTAGATTATCTACACATATCAAGGAACCGTTATTCTACCATTTCAGGCAACTGCTTACAAATTACCCATCGCACTCTGCAGTTCCCTCTGACAAACGGCAGCAATTTCTTGTTAAATGTTATTTTTAAGTTCGTCTAAAGTGAACGGTTTTTTTTTAAACCTTCTCTTCCAATGTCCTTTCGTGCACGTGACCTAATCACTGCTATTAGAGCTCGTCGCAGCAAATATTTATACCCGAAGCGCGGTCTTTAGGCGCTACAAACTGCCGGTAATCGATCACAGTAAAACACTTCTGTAAAATTGTAAAACAGAAGGAAAACACACGAATTTTATAAGTACATCTGTTTTATAGGCTATTCATTAAAAGTAGGTCTACTATATTTAAAATTACAGTTGTTAAAAGGTATAACTTTTCAATATCTTCACTTGAATATTCGCCAAATCCTTTGTCTACCATTTCTGAATGGCACAGTTATTGTTTTTACTGCGCATGGGTACTTCAGATGTTCAGAAACTTAATGTTTAAGTTGGCAGAACCGTAAGGAGAAAGTGATATAACCAAAGCGATAATAGCACATGAGAGAAATAGTTACTGAAATCCCATTATAGACTGTCGAACTGAATGCAGTATTTGCTAAAACTTAGGTAAGTGGTGGGGAATGTAGAAATAAAACATCAGCAACATTTATAGTAATGAATTTCTCCATTGAGGATACTAGGAACGTACGCAGGAGTCGTATTTTCTGCGGCGATGTGCTCGAGTGTTATTGCCTCTAAAAGAAATGAAGCCGGACCCACATCATGTGATTAACATTCATGGAAGTGTTCTTACTCTGACACAGGTGAGGGGCATTCTGCCCAAGTCACGTTCCGACTCCAACACACCGTCTGAAAACTCCTTCAAACTCTTCACAACAACCTATATTATTCTTTCTCTTAGGTTTCTTCCACAACTTTGCTGTTGGCTCCCCTGTTGAGAGAAGTTCAGAACTGCCGACATGCAACTCCACTTTCCACTGTTTAATCATTCAGGGTTTAGCCCCCAGTCAGCAAGTCACGATGCTCAAGTGTTTTCTTAGGTATGCCCACTCTGGTATGGGACTTGCCTGAGCTATTGTTGCGTTGTATGTAGCTTTTTAAAATTCAAATAATGTCGTGGCAGAGTGGTTAAACCGTTCGCCTCTCACATGAGTCCGGTTTCGATCCGAGTATGACGCATGAGGTATGGTAGCAGAGGGAGACACTCCGCCTAGCAGGGACATACTGCAGGCTACCGCCCCACAGGAGGAACAGATGAGGTGAAGGGAGACCACAAGCTCAACAAAGGACGGCAAAGGCGGTGCCACAGAGACGTGCGCAAGTTCCTAACAGTTGATAGTTATGTTAATTTAAGAAAGATACAAGAAAAAATAGTTTTCATGTTTTAAATTCTGTTTCTTTAAAATTAATATAATTTAATTTTAGGGCGGTGTTAGTGTTGATGCTAACCAAGTGAGAGGTCCGGGTTCGATTACCGGTATCGGCGTAGGGATTTTCTTCCGCTGGGAGACCTGGACTTGTCAGGTCCCTGAGGGGCCGGTTAAGGAGATATTTGATTAAGAAGTAGCAGCCCTGGTCGCGAAGACCAGGTAATTGATGTAATTGTTGGAAATAATTAATAAATTTAATAACGTTAGAAAATATAATAAAATGCATCTGGAAGAAAAAATATTCTAACTTTGTAGGGGACTATATAAATGTATTAATTAAAATCGTCGTTTGCTGTCGATCTAAATCACTGCGTTCCTCTTTAATGCAGACTGTGAACATGGGAATCTGATACTTCCATAACACAGTTTGTTTTTGTGCCTTGCAGTGTAAACAAGATCATGTTTGTACACCTGACAAAGAAGAACAGTAAACAGGATCCGATTTTCTAGTTCGATAACGTACCCAAGTCCAGCCCTGGACAGAGTATTGCTTTACGACGGGAAAAGGGTCAAAGATTCAATAAAAAACACTACAAAGGAAACGTGCTTCAGCGTGCAGCTGCAGAAAGAAGCACACATATGAAGAAGACCTTTACAGCAGAGCATCAAGAGCAATTAGGTTGGTATTACTGCCTGTCCATTGGCACGTTCTCTTTCCGTCGTTTTATTAGTCGCGTCCAGGATGTCCACCACAACTATCAGGGTTTGATGTTGCGAACACCAGCGAGGATATCTGTCTCACAGGGTTTGGGCAGACGTGCTGGAAACAGACTTGAGAACACTCACGAGTCACAAAGAAGTGAAATAAACAACAAACACTTCATGTATTAAATTCACATTACTTTCTTTACCCATTCATCCACAAACTAATCTTATATTACCAATTTTCCTGTAGGTCAAGGGGAATATTAAAATACAACATACTTCAACGCTAATCAAATGTCTTAAAACAGGTCGCTATAACTCAAATTCTATTCTCTTTACATGTTCAGGAGAGAAAAAAAGTAATAAAGACTTCCTGTTTGAACAAGAAATATTTCGGAAATGGTCAAATCCTCAAAAATGTATTTGGTATGAAGCGTGCTTTAAAGTGATATACATTTCCACTGTAATAAGATTTTATCTATCTTTTAGGTTTTACTGCTTATTCAAAATGAAGAGGACTTCAGAAGTTATTCCCAAAAAATTCCAAATAAACATTTTATTTACCATCAGGTAAATATTTTAAATATATCGTATTTTATTAAAAATCTTTGGGCTATTTTGAGAAAAAAAGAAACATTTTCGTATTCAAGGTACTGAAATTGCAATAACTAGTTTTCGTTTTTGGTCTATTTACACACGCACATGCGGATCATTTTGTAGAAATGCTTTTCTTTTTAATCTAGGGAGTCTCAAAACAAATATTGTCCATTTAATTCTTGATATCGATTTTTGGGATGAAATACAGTACCCCCACGACTTGCTATAAGTGAGATTGCGAAAAAAATCTGAAACACACACACGCACATGGCAAGTGGATCTGGCGACTCGAGAAAATCATCGATTCACAATTTCTGTGCTGAGTGATTCGTTTTCCTAAATTTGAAGGTCATCTCTCTATACCACCGCGATTGAGAACCTTCCAAGATGTTTCCAAGATGTCCCACCATTTAGAAGACACTGTGAATGTTGAAAAAAGCACCATAGTTTTGGTTTCCGACTCATTGGACCTTGCAACAAAAGTGATTTCGTACTTTCTTTATTGTCGGGAGCAAAAAACATAGAATTTATAACGAATTTCACACTTTACAAAGTGGTCTACTTGTCCAAAAACTATTTTAGATCTCTTCCTCTTTTTGAGCGCGGTTTTAACACTACAAGTTCTTTGAAAATTAGAACACTCACAGACACTGCCGAATTTACGTGAGCCGTAAGCTTGCCGTTATATTTCTCACTGATATTTCTTTCACAGTAACAATTATTTCTTGTGAAGGGATAAACTCCATTTTTAAATAACTATAAAAATACGTCACCTGTAATGCTATAATTAAACACATAGATTAGCGCGTTTTAAAAGCAATAATATTAAGAAAAGATGGATCTATTTTCTCTCTTCAAGTAAGGGTGCGTTCTCAAACCAATGAGAGCATTTACTGCGACCACGTGCGTCGAACTGTGAAATTGGAGTTGAGTGTTATTTTTGCATGCTGTTTAAGTGCTGTGGTACCAGGGTTGCCAACCCATACGTTGGTGTTGCTTATACAAGAGTGTTTCGTACGACGGAAGGTGAATACTGTGTATAGTTTGTATATTGTTGGCAGTAGCATGGACGATACCATGGTGATATTCTACAAGATATTGCTGTATTTGTTAATGGTCTATATTGTGTTTGGTTGCAAGATAGACTACGCTTGCTACTGTTAAGTTAATGAGTTGGTCCATACTACGGAAGCCACTACACGTTATTCGCGTGCCGCCAGCAGTAAAGACATAATATTGTTAGTTACCTTCTGAAGGACTGGAAGGTGCGGCTTCCTCATCCACGGTGGAAGCTGTTGCGGGCGGAATGTTCTTGTCGTCTTCGTCTTCATCGTCAGGGAACTGGACGTGCTTGATGCTAGGGCGATGGTACACGGGGGGCAGTACTTCCAGTTGCTGGAACTGAGGCGCACCAGCGGAGGAACAGCGCCCACCAGCGTCGGACGAGTCTGGGAGCAGGAGGGTCGAATGTGGCGCCGTCGGACTCTGCGTCGTGGTCTCGTGATACGTCGCCGGTCGTCTCGTACTTAGGCAACTCGTCGCTGTCGCCCTCGGCGCGTACTTCACTTGCGGCACCTAAATACACAATCAACTCTTAGCATTATTTTTATAACATTTTGATTTTTTAATAAATTTAATTAGCAAGTGCCACATATTTAAGACATTTTGATGGGAAATGAAATGTATATTTTGAATCTTCTGGCTGTAGCCCATGTATTCCTGTTTACTCTTGATGACTTTTGCTTAACCCGATGATTGGGTTACAGTCATTAAAAATTCCTGCAAGAAGAAACCATTTTCAATTGCTAAAATGTAGTAAACAGACTTTATAGATGTGACACCTTTGCAGATAAATATTGCAAAGCACAAAGGTGATGATGGATATCAGTTCCGATTTTCAGAAGTGACAACTTTTTGCTTTGATGAAGGTATACCATCAGATTTAAAAGTGAAATATCAATAAAATGATTTAGAAGAATCCAGAACTGTAAATACCACTAGTAAAGGACAACCACTATCATTCTAAGTTGTATTATATGTTGATGTTCATAGTTGGTAAACCTTGTCTTCTTTTAGTATGATACACGCCAAAGCCTAATGTTATGTCACCCAGCCATAAAATATTTTTATTAATAATGTGTAACTTTTTTCACAAAATAACTATACACACATGTGTATTAAGACATTGGAGCAATAAACTACTTATGTTGGATACTCCAAATATTTGATATGTGATTTATGTATTTATTCAAACTTTCACAACGCTCTCCTGACAAATTTACTTTTAGTGGTTTTAGGTTATATCATTCTCATCCCCTCATAAAAATGTTGTGACTGTCTGCACACCAGAAATAGGCTAACGGTATTAGAAGGAGGTTGAATTGTTAATTTCTTCCACTGTCTATTTGTTTACTACGAAATGTGTGTATGTGACAGTGTTGCCAACTCTCGTGACATTTCGCTATATCTAGGCTCCTCTGAAGTGATATACCAACATAATTTCAAAGATACTGTATACTGATTTTTCCCACGATTTCAGACGACATTTAGAGACAATTCAAGAGCATTCAAATTAGTGGATTCATATATTTTCTAGCTGAGGGATTATTGGATTTTTGAATACCAAATAAAATAAGCATAATATAAATTATTTTCCTTGAGTAAAACCGCAATACATTTCTAGAGCAGTGGAGTTCTCGATCCTAGAAGTAGAATGTCAGAACGTTACTGGGCTGAACATTGTCAAAGCTAAATAATCAGTTTAAATGTTCCAACTGTGGCAAAGGGGTATACTGTATTGCAGGAATGCTGTCAGGATTTTACGAAGCATTTGTCACTCTTTCGAAGTCCCACAAAATGTTGGACGTAAGGACGGATGGAAGTGAACTTATTACATTCCTTCTAAAATGTGCTTCACAGAAGCATTACAAACAAAAAACTCTAATGACATTATGTTCTTTGATCAGCCGATTAAAAAAAAAAAAAAAAAAAAAAAAAAAAAAAAAATCAATGGTTCTCTTTCAAATTAGACGCGTAATTCCACCAGATTGAACGCCGTGATGGGTAGGCAACTTCTCCACCACACAAGTTATGCGTTACATATTCCCCCTAAGAGCTGACACTCGCTTAGAAAAATTAACTCAAAACAATAACAGACATTGAAATGAACACTGTCTATAATAAATTTCTAAACAGAGATTATCAAACTGAATCATAACACAAATTAATCAGTAATCGGGATTAATGTAGGGGTTTATCGTTAGGCTTTGAGATACTTTATTGGCTATTTCTTTCTAATTTCATCTTATGCTAACCTAATTTAATAGAACTCAAGTATACTTTGTTCAGAGTGTTTTCAGACATTGGAAAGTTATATCTACCCCTGCCACTGTCTCAAAAGAGTCTGAACAAAGTATATTTGCAGCCGAGTGTCGCCTTAACCGTCACGGCTATTCAAATCGCTTCGGCCCAGGTTCCTCTGAAAGTGATATGTAAACCGGTTTAGAAATTAGAAGAAGAACGTCATAGTAGCAAATCACAAGTCCTCTTAAAACTTCTACGAGGTTTCACTTGAGAAACAACTGAATGTATCAGCAGCAATTTTAACTGGAGTATTCTACGATTTAATCTCGATATCGTATTTTTGAGAGAATGCAATACTTGCTGTAAATTTGTATCCAGGTGGTAGTGAAAGCAAATCACGGAATACCTCAAATACCAAACTTTTCATTTAAGCGTTATATCTCCCAGGAATTCACAGGGTTCACCCCAATCCTTTAATTAAAAACATCCTCGATATCTGCCATTTTTTCGGATATCAAAATAAGCTGTAGAATGTGTGTATTAATTTTCTGTGAGCAGCCTGTGAATTCTATCCCAGTTTATAGTATAAGTGGGGAAACTGAGATAGAATAAGTTATTGCAAAAGAACTCTAGTGCTAATTGGATTATACCGTTTGTGTTATTAAATGTTTAATTTCTCCGAATTTTATAAAATTCTTTTTGAAAACATTTCGCAGGCAATTACTTTATCATCACTAAGCTAAGAAAGAAGAACCAATTTTTAAATGAACGATAGCTATATGGTGGTATTGGAATAAAGTAATCTGAGTGTTGTATACAGTTCCTTCCTTGCCTTCCTCCTCTATCCTTCCTTCCGTACCTCCCTCACTACCCCCCTCCCTTTCGCTCTCCCTCCTTCCTTACCCTTCTGTCTATACTTCCTATCCTCCGCCTTTCTTTTCCTCCTTTATCCTTCCTTCCGTACCACCCTCCCTTTCGCTCTCCCTCCTTCCTTTCCCTTCTGTCTATTTCTTCCCTTCCCAGTTTTTCTTCCTCCCTATTATCAGTCATTATGAAGATGATATGTTTGATAAACAGTCTGTTGCAAGAAGCATGTTAAAGAGATGTTTACTTACACGTTTCCTGATAAAGACGCCGTTCTCAGCCGTACCGCGGCCTGCTTTATACTCCTGGTACTGCGATATCACACAAAGTAACGAATATACCTGCAACAGAAACAATATTCTATATTACAAACAATTCCAAGCGCAAACAATATTTTAAAATAAACCCGATTGTGTCCTTATCAAATACAACCAATCACGTGCATACAAATTTCAACCAATGAACAGCCTTCATTCGCGAACAATTTATCAAATTTCGTTATCACCTCCCCTGCTTTTCTAATGTTATGATCTGGTTAGAGAATTATTTAGCTGCACTGTTTTACAAATGCGCAACAGCTTACGTAATTTGACGCAACGGAGCCGCTGGGTTTAAATGTCACAATGGCGGACTCTTGCTTCGGTGAAGCATATAATGCTGAAATAAATCGAAAGCGGAAACCTTAGAAGATGAACATTTGCGGCAACAAAACAGCTGATAGGCCTAGTGCGCAATAAACTGCGTTCGCAAATAGGAAACAAGGTCAGTGGTATTTAATCTTGTCAATAGACGCCGATGTATGCCTGCTTCATTTTTGCTTCTAAAGAGATTAATAATTGCATTTATATAATATTTCATCCTTTAATTCGTGAAATAGTATTAATATATGCAACTTCTGATAGTCAAATTTTCTAGATTTATTGATAATTTCAAAATCATTGCAATTATGGCAATTGAGTACAATATTGCATCATATAATTACGCAGACTTCCATGGCCTTTGTAGTTGGTACCTTGTAATAAATGATAGAGCTGAACTTGTTCGAAAATTAATTTTCAGTTTCTAGGAACATCAGAATGTGTATTTTCCATAAAATGTGAATAATAATCCAGATGGAATACTATGCCTTCTGCATATTATCTAGTAGAGAAAAATATTTTTATTGTTTAACGACGCTGTCAATTGCCAGGATTACATCAGTGTCGCCGCTGTGCCGGAATTTTGTCCCGCAGGAGTTTTTTCATAGCAGTAAATCTACTGGCATCAGGGTTGCCAACCCGTACGATAATTATGGGAGCATACGATAATTTTGATGTTTGTGCTCATGGTAACCAACCCGTACGATAACTATGGGGGTGTATGATAATTTGAATGTTGATAGTTTGATACTGGCGAAATATCATTTTCACTGGTTTGTCACACCAGCGAAATAAAATTAATTATAAATAGCGACATCACTTTTGCCCCCATGGCCTGTCTCCACACCCCCATGGCCACCTCCACCCCACAACGATTCTATATGCTACTGATCCTCCTACCCTTTATCATCTTATTGCCAGTGTGCCCAAATCTGGTAATCTCAATGAAGAAGGCACTATTCAGAAAATTGATGATCAATGGAGAAAACTAGGAATAAGTGATATTCCGTGTGAAATAAAGAACATGCCTGAACCTGGAAGTTTCTGGAGTGCTGTTAAACACATATGTTACCTAGGTGAAAATACCGATTTCAAAGAACTGGTGGAGGTTCCATTGTTAGTGATTTCGTTGTCCCACAGAAACGGTTCTTGTGGAAGACTTTTTTTCTAAACTGCGCTTAATAAAAGCTAAAATTAGAAACAGATTGGCACTAGATGCGGTAAATGGACTTATTCTGCCGTTTCAGCTTATGAAAGAATGTGAAAGGTTCGAAAATCTGCACGTTACCGAGAAGATGTTAAAGTTTATCTCAGCAATAAATTTGTATAATGCTGCAACAGTTGAAGATGATGAACTTTCAGATGAATAGTGCAAGAAATATAAGTGCTAAAGTTGTAATACTGGTGGAAGTCATCAATCTTGTAAGGGGATACCATAAACATCAATACTATTACATTTTCATAACTGTTGTGCTGATATTTTCATTGTTGTAGCATTTGGTTTATGATGTACGATAATTTTGAATCCAAATCTATAATTTTGAGTGGCCGGCACGATAATTTTACTTTTAAAAGTTGGCAACCCTGACTAGCATACAGCTGCCGTTTTTAAACACATCGGTCTGAGCCGGATTTGAACTCGTGATCTTGGGATCAGTAGGCCAGCATCTAACTAACTATGCCAGCCAGACCGACACGTAGTAGAGAAAGTGCGGTTAGGATGCTAAAAGAAATGGCTAAGAATTAAACTGCGAATTTCAGTACATGGCTATTTCCGTCTCCAATGTATTTTTCCTGTAGAGCTGCAGTTTCAATGGAGTGCAAAAGAGAATGAAGGATAACAGAGCTGGGGTTGCTTCTAAAGCCTCAAAAGGCACGCAAAGAAGAGACAGAGATCTTGATTGGTTTTCTGGCAAGTTGCATTTCTGGGGCTTTGCTTTACATCACGGCCCCATAGATACAGAGCGGAGCCTGTGTCCCTGTTTTTGCAGGTTAAATGTCATGCTTTACCTCAAAGTGAAACTTCGTGTAAAGGAAATCCAACCTCGCAACATGTTGGCTCTGTTATTTTGGAGTAAAAAACCTTGCTAGCAGAGAAAATATAATCTACCAACATGCACGGTTTTTGTGGGTTATGTAAAAGCCTTTGGCAGTGTCTACAGATATAAGTTGTGGAAAAATGTATTCTACAATATTTAGTATCAGAAATAAAAAATGTATACGTTGAGGCCATATAAAGGAAAGGAAATAAAGAAGAAGTAATTAAAAAATTGAGTGACCTTATAGTTGGTTTAAGTGCTAAGCCCGGTACTTAAAGGTACACCAATGTGCCAAATCCCACTTCTGACACCAGTGGTGAATAATATTTTCAGTCACTTTTTCTGTCACTTTATTTCTTCTCTACAACTGCATCACAAAAACAGTCTAAAATCCTTTGTGATTTTGCAACGCAGAAGTGTTCTATCGTCTTTTAACCTTGACACGCTTCACTTATCTCTCACAAACTGCTTCCAACGATACAACCTCACTTACTAAAACTGCTTAACTAAACAAATCAACTCTGACACGACGATTAAATGTCTAGAACTGCTTCACACAAATTTCCCTCGACTTTGCGGACACACTTGCACGAATACAGACACACACTTAAAACTGTTAACACCTGTTTCGTGCAGCACTTGAAGACTCCGGAGAACCTCTGTCTCTCTCTCTCTCCCTCGCTGCTCTCGCTTACATAGGGGAGAATGACGCAGCACGAATTTTTCTCGAAATTCACCGTTTCTCAAAACTCTCGTAATTAACCGGCAATCTAAACTCTCGAAGAGTCTGTAAATACCTGTTCTGTCGCACTCATAGTCGCCTTTGTTGTCACGGTTCCACTGTCTTTGGCCACGTATATGCATGTAGTGGTGTGAGGTACCTTAACCTTGACACTCTTTATGAAGAAACCTGGCGGCCGGCGTTGCAGCATTTGTACATTATAAGTCGCCATTAGAATACCTTTTCTGATATGAATTCGAGATCTGCTTGTGGTGTTTAATGTCGTGTCGGCACGTTGCTCAGTAGCTCAGTAGTTAGAATAATTGGGTGGACATGGAGATAGAAAATCGGTGGTTCAAATCCCGGCTATGCACTGGATTTTGAGTCTGATTCTACATTTAAAATCTTTGTCCTACACACAGATAATGTTGAAAATTAGTTGCCATTCAACAGTGAACTCTGTGGTGAAGTGCGAGGGAAACTGGACAATCTCAATATCTCTTGTTCGTAGCTGTACACATTCCTTTCTAACGATCACCTTAAAAATGAACACACCTTCCTTCCTTTACATTTTTACTGAAGGTGAGATAGTATGAATCAAGTAGGCAGGTTCTAATAGCACCATATATTATCATGATCACGATCACCAGGAAGATAACAAAAGCAGGATGAACTCTGTATTGCGGGTTCAAGTGAGCCCCTGACGCTCACGATACGTTCCGTGACGGCCCAATTTCCCCCTTCTACATATTCGATGAATAATTTCCTTTTAGTCAGTTTGTACCTCCGTGTGCATGCAAGAGTACACCTCGTTATAGCTCTAGCAAATTGGAACAGAGGCTAATTCCACTGGGAAATCACTTACGCTTATTTCATTGCACACAAACTCCCATAAGTAATTCGTCTGTTATTGTCATGCTTTCTATAACTTGCATTCAGCCTTTTAACATCCAAAACCATGGCAAGGGAGGGCTCATAAAATAGAATAACAAGGTTCGGTTGGGGAACTCAGCACCTCGACCTGTAGAGGATCTTTAATGGCTATACCCCTGATGGGGCACCCCCCAGAGGGAGGGGTAAGGTGAGAGGATCGAAAGGATGGTCGGATTTGAGCAGAGGGCAAGGTCCATAACAACAACATATTTGAACTCCCTGGTGGCGGTTCGTACTCCAGCGACCCCCCCCCCCCCTTGCGGGCTGTAAACCGAATATTACGTTCAGATACATTAATTGTAGAATATTCTTTCACATACTATACTTACAAATACTTACAACGTTCTTTATTTTGTTTTTACGAGATGTGGAAGTGTTGTTCCACCTAAAAGTTCGATGATGACATCACTGGATATGCATGTTTTGAGGCCCCTACTGAACCAAACAGTGGTACTTTTAGAAATATGCATTTGTTAAAGAAAGTGCATTTCCTCAAAAATCGATATAGTGATTTTGATTAAAATACCATATGTTTAAGACATATTCATGACAAATAATATAAATACATAGACACAGACATAGACACACACAGACCCACACATACACACATTATACATATATCTTGAATTTTCTGGGAATGTATTCAAGGTTCTCTTCGTTCTGGACGAACCGTAAACCTAAATCATAAGTGATATTCAAAGTAAATGTTGGAACGCAGGCCCTATACGATTAACAAAAGAGGGCATCGGCATGCCCTATTCTGCCTTGCTGTCGCAAAGGCACCAGCCATTTTTCTGGTTTAAAGGTTTCTCGGTCCAATTTTGAGTAGTAAAACTGTGATTAACTGTAAACAATGTGATGTTTTTTGCCGTAAATACTTAAACTGGTGAGAGGCAGTAATCTATGACATTAACTCTTCTAGCGCTTAAACGAAGCACTGCAACAAAAATCTTTCCTTAACAAAAGGTGTTTAGAATAATGTTATCTATCAGCTCCCAAAGATTGTCGGTCTAATTTTGGGACACCCTATATAACTCTTGAATTGCTTTTATTATTCTTTCACTTATTTTCAAATTCAGTGCCACCAACTTTTAGTAAATGGAACGTTATGGTAAACTTTCTCCATACTGAATTGTTTTGTATATTATCAGAGAAAATAAATTAGCAAATAGCCGTATAAAAAGTGCCTGGTCTGTTTTCCGGAGACGTCGGAAGGCAGTTCTTTTTCTAAAGATGTAATTACGTGTACTTGGTAGGTACTTACCGAGACGAGGTCTGGGAAATGCTGTTATTCCAACATAATGGCATATACCGTACCTTAAAGGAACAGGAGCATCTAAGAATGAGAGCGCGGAGTCAACATCCTCATTTATTTTGTCTCTCTTCTCTCCATTTTCTCCGCTCTTCCGTCAGCGGAAGAAGCATTGTTTTTCTGCCACGAGCAGCAAGTGATCATTTCCGGTGAGGCGACTCAGATCTACTCGCGCTTCCTTGACGGAAACGAGAAAGCGCCATGGAAAATTGGAAGAAGTGCCGCTCTATTTCCAACTTTATGTCGCCTCAATTTTAAAACAGGACATTGATATTTAATTGTGTTCATTCATATACAGGGGAGTCGAACCACATCTACTTCCGTTTAACATGTATTCGCTCGTCCCAATGAACATTTGCAGAGGTGCAAAGGTCAGCTGGCTAATTACGAGTATATTAATAGGTGATGCTCAAACTTCTATATTAGTACCTCCTAATTTCATCGAGGTGTAACCAAAGACATCCATGTTAAATACTTGGGCAGAACCTAGCATAGAGGCCGATGTTTTCATGTTAGGCTATAAATGGGGTTGTATAAACCTGGAAAATAAGGGGCGGCTGACTCATTATTTATCATTGACACGTTTATTCTGATTGGCAATGGTTTATAGCACTCTGGAATTACAAGTGCACTGGATATATCAAAATTTGCTTTTGTCACTCAGATTTCATGCACACTATGTACCTTTTGCACTGTTTCAAAGCTTTATTATTTTTCCACAACATAAAACTATTGTCTTCCCAGAGCCACCTCTATATTTACATTTTCTTATGAGGGCTTACAAAGGAAAACTATATCACGGTTTAACAGAAATTCATTTCGAATGAAGAGGCTACGTGCAGAACATTATTTTTAACAAGTTGTCAATAGTTTCTGTTACATCCTATAGGAAGCAGTTATTGATCGTGTATATGTGAATGTGCGATGTCATTCACAGGTGCGAGCTTTCATTTCCGTTTGCCAACTTCTTATATAGCACATTCACTGTGCCCGGACAGTTCACACCTGGAAGATGATAGAAAGGATCTCTTAACCTATTGGAGAACACATCAAGTTTTCCTGTTAGGCTTTCACTATTCATAAAAACGTAATCGAGTCCGATGGCACAAGTCGTACCCGATGAGAAACTGCTTCAAATTTGCCTACCGTCCGTCCAGAGAAAACTACAAAAAATTTCAAGGTCCGAGTGGGTAGTAACACTGACATAACCATAACTGAAAGTCAAAATAAACAGCAGCCAATCGCAAAAGAACGTAAAAACGGGTGAGTAAATATGGCGGACTGCGTGCTTCTGCGTGAGCGAACGTGAGGACAAAAAACACCAGTTTTTATGATCTATATTCTATTTGAAGCGAGTTGCTTATTCTTTGAGGTTAGAATAGTAAACGGAACACACATTGAACATTTAGTCGCTTTTGTTTTCTTTTCCGCTACGGAAGTTGAAGATATATATTTAGCCCAATCTTCATTATTTGAAAATATTACAATAAATAATTACGAGAAGCATAGTAAGTAATACTCGTACATTTAGCATGATTAAGGTTATTTTTTGCATTAAGTATTCATGCAATTACAGTTGCGTTTAATAACTATCTAACCTTTCATATCAGACACGCAACTCCCGAGTGCTTTATTTTCGTTACATTATACAGGATGTTTAAAAAAGTGTTTAATATTGCAACAGGAGTTGGGATTGGTCAAAACTAGAATAAATGTTCCTATAAACATATATCCGGAAACAAATACGTGTTGAGATGTGAGCTATTTTAGAAAAATATCCAATGTATGCACATTTTCGATAACTTTGGCATATACCAGTGTCTTTAAATGCCCTCGTAGCCAGAAATCCAATGGACTGAAGTCCGGCGAACGGGGAGGCCATGCTATTGGACCTCCTCGACCAATCCATCGTTCACTAACAGTTTTGTTTAGGTATCGCATGATGCGTACAAAATGGGGTGGTGCCCCGTCATACATAAACCGCATGCGTCGTCTTTCCACACGTCTGTCACCCACAATTCCTCAACACACGTTGGGATTAAATCGATCCATATACTTAAACCAAACGTTTAATGGTCGAGGAGGTCCAGTAGCATGGCCTCCGCGTTCGCCGGACTTCAGTTCGTTGGATTTTTAGCTATGCCGGCATTTAAAGACATTGGTGAATGCCAAAGTCATCAAAATGTGGATAAGTTGGACATTTTTCTAAAAGGGCTCAAAACTCAACAAGTATTTGTTTCCGGATTTATGTTTATAGGAAAATTTATTCTAGTTTTGACCAATCCCAATTCCTGTTGCAATATCGGACATTTTTTTAAACATTCTGTATATTCATCAAAGTTCTAAGGCTTTCACGGCCGGTGTCAATACTAGATGCAATATTAACCGGGCTTGTGGGCCGTGGTCTATTGGGTTCCTTCTTCTTCCCAAACGTTTCGTCTGCGACTACGGCAGACATCTTCAGTGGCGGCGAGGTCGAAGTTTCCTAGTGCAGTCGGTGCTGAGATCTCCACTAGGAAACTTCGACCTCGCCGCCACTGAAGATGTCTGCCGTAGTCGCAGACGAAACGTTTGGGAAGAAGAAGGAACCCAATAGACCACGGCCCACAAGCCCGGTTAATATTGCATCTAGCATTCTGTATATTGCACACGAGGTTAACAAGCGAATGTAGCAAATTAAACTAAATTATTTTGTTGTTTAACGACGCTGTCAATTGCCTGGATCACATCAGTGTCGCCGGTGTGCCGGAATTTTGTCCCGCAGGAGTTCTTTTACGTGCCAGTAAATCTACTGACATGGAGCTGGTCTGGGCCGGATTTGAACCCGCGACCTTGGGAGCAATAGGTCAGCGTCTAACCAACTGAGCCAATGACAATGGTCAATATGCCTGGTCGTTTTACCAGGCTCTAACTAATGCTAGTCATTTCGCTTAGCGGTAGTCCTTTGTTTGAGGTTTCCTTGTTGACGTGTAATCCCAAACGCAGGTCTGCCGGAAGAGGTATCAAGTGTTCCAGATTAGCGGGAACGCAAAACAAGCTGAGCTGAACCAGGTAATCCAGTGTTGTGCCTCTCCCACACAGTACAAAGAGAGGATATTTTCATGGCAAGCCATCAGTTGATGAATAAAGACAATGAAGTGCAAAAGATTCGTGTATCTACGCACATGTGACTTTGCATACAGTAAAATTGTAGTATTTTACCGTGGAGCTATCTCGCATACCGTGAGTCCAGGTGTCTGCCGGTCGGCCGCCAAGGTTACCTGGGTGTGGCTAATGACCTATCTACCAGTGAACAATAACCCGTGTATAACAATAGCCACTGTGTATTATTTCCCATTAGGCCCGTTCGTACACAACTGTTCGTAAACAGCCTGTGCTGCTGGTGGTAGGTCACGCTGTATTGGCTACGTCACGCAGACAAGTGAAAACAAATCATGCATGAGCGAGGAGACATACTACCAACCTTGTAGCACTTGCTGGGTGACCTATATAGGGGTGTGTCACTTTCACTTACAAAACCAGTGGACGCGTAAACACATTTCATTTTCGCTTTCACTGTCGTGTGTTTCATGATCGTAAACAAATATTTCGTGCTTGCAGCCGGGTAATAATTCCAGCTCAAGCTTCCAGTGGCACATTTAGTAACGTAAACTCAAAATCTACGGACATGTTTACCAGCTCATTCAACACCAAACGTTCAGCGTTTTGCAATTGATACTGCTGTAATTTAATCGACCAAATAATCCTTCTGACACGTAAACACTCACATCGTTGTGCTGTGATTTTACGATGAAGACATTCCTTTGAACCAGTTCTTTTCACCTCGCTAAGACTTTGACACAGATGCATTATCAAGTTTTTAGTGTACAGAATAATTTGTTTCTAAGATTCAGATTAGTATATTCATAAACGCTTTTGCCTGCTGCCAGTATATGTGTCTCGGCTTATAGGCTACAATTTTGATAGGTTTGCAATGATCGACATTTTTGTATAGTCTTTTTCGTCTATATAAAGCCCATACCTGTTGGTCTCCAAGGACAATTTTATTAAAGATTAATGTCTCTACAAAAAATGAGTTTCTTCTATTATTACATACACACACATTGCACTATTTACACTATGTACAGTATTTTACACTTAATACACTTTCCGCTGTTTTGCTGTGCAACTTGTGGCATCCCTGATTGAAAGTAGTTTATTGTAACCTAGAGCCAGGATGGATGGGCACGCAGGGTTGGCGAACCGTGGCTGTTCTATAAAATTCTGATTCTCGCGTGTTTGCGATGTTTCGGCTCGCCTTTGTCATATTGGATATTGCGGGGTTCTGGTGTCTCTAAATGCGCTCCCATATGAAGGAGGCACTTCTCAACACTGCCTGTTACATAGTTGGTACATTGGTTCATATGTATTTCACTAATAAGCAAGCCGTCTTTCAGCACCGGTTTCCTAGAGTATTCATGGTTCTACAGCGCGCGAGTTGAAACGACCTTAATGGAGTCGCCACTATGCACGACGCATAGAACATTCGCACCTTGGATTACACCAAGGTTTTAAGCTTCGAGCAGAATGACTTTGGCGATATCGTTTGCGACTATATTCCGGAGTTCGTGGGTTGGATTGCCCTCCATTGTCGTCTTCTCATGTCTGGTCACTCTTACTGTCATACCTCACTACTCCCTCCCGGTGTTCACCCTGTGAGGGGCAAAGATCTTTTATGAGTCGAGGTCATACAGTAAAATTGATAATCGTTAAAAAAATAGATGTCTGATGTTAACCTTATGAGTGCGGTAAAAATAAAGCACGCCACACATATCGGTTCTCTCTTCATTGCCCCAGATTTAAACTCTTCCTGTAGAAAATCCATACGTTATCGTCAGGATTCATCAAAAGTTTGGCTCAGGTTGTAGACCTGACTATTCGCCCACAGAGATAGAAGCGCCGTGCTGCGGCTATCTCATGCGAAATACCGGAAGCGCTACAATATTTACCACTTCACCCTCTACTTTAGTATTTCATGTGGAATGAATAGCGTGAGATATACTTTGTCAATACCGCATCGGGTTACGGAATTCCGTTTTGTTTGAAGATCTGTCACGCGACATTGGCTTGATCCAGATATATCTGTGTTCTATTCTACAGGCTGTCCCAAAAATTCGATCTCATAGAGAAGGTCGGTAGAGTTACTTTGGATCATATTGCCTATCCGTGTCATATTATTTCTTTGGGTTAATTAATTCACACTACCATTCATACTTCCAGACTCTGGGAAGGATAGGGGATTATCTTGCCCTGTGCCCGTTAGATTTTAAATGAAGAACCCTGTGTTAATAAGTTTGGCTCCATAATTATAATACTAACTGAAATACCGACGTTGCCCGCAGTTTGACGATTTATCCCTAAAAAATTCGGACTTAGCTTTCATTTACCCAATAGCTTTGTGTATCTTTGGATATATTTAAAAATATTTAACACACTCAAACAAATATTTAATTAAAGCTTTTAGAATACTACAAGGAAGAAACAATAAATTAAATACATGAAAACACCAAGTAGGCAATGTACAAAAGCACTATTGAGCAACCACAAATACCACAGGAAGAAAAGCGAGTAGGGATGAGTGTGTGAATGTAATACATTGCATTTGTGATTCAGTCATACAGAAAATTGTATGAATTGTATTCTGAAGGTCAAGTAGAGAATGACACGTGAATGTGTTACGTAAAAGAAAAACGAATAGAGAAAATCACTTGAATGTAATACATAGCATAATAAAATGGATAGCATATAAACCTTCTTTATGAAAAATATTTAGATTTGCGAATTTTAATCGTCTTCGGATGAATGACAGCCCATAAAGGACAAACATTTATATACAGAGACAGACAGGGAGACAGAGAGTCAGATATATTTATTTAATATGATTAATTGATGAAAATGAGAGAGCATTTTGTTTTGACTATCACACACACACACCTACACATACACACACACACACACACACACACACACACACACATGGGCATTTTTCTAAAACGGCTTTTCCCAAACTCAGGGAGCCTCAAAACGTGTATTTCCGGTGAAATCCGGGTGTACAATTTTTAGTGAAATGCAATTCCCGTTCTATAGATGAGCAATAGAGAAAGTAAAACAAAACAAAAATACGTTGAAGTGCTTGTTGCTGAAAGTACCAGCCAATTCTCTGTTCATTTTCTTTTTTCTCGGTGAAGTTAACAGCGTATTTACGCTCAAAACTACAATAGATAGAGCACTATGCCTTCCATAACTCTGAAACATTGTAGTCTAAGAGCAGTTCAAAGTCCTCTGTACACAGCAAATAGCGTTATAAACTTGGGTTTATGTAAGAAAACAAATACTTATAGAAGAGAAAGCAAGCTTGGATACTGCCGGTTTCACTGAAATAATCCCGAGATTTCCTGCAGATTAATATCGTAAAGCTTCCTGAACCTCGCCGAGGGGTTTCTGCAACAACGGTTTACTTGTGATCAAATCCTGCTTCCTTCCTGTTTGTGCAGAAAAGGCTGGGTAAAGGTAACAATTCACGTCAAAGAACAGTCAAGTGGTCAACGTTCTGACGTCTAAACTCAGAGGTCATGAGTTCAAAAAATCTCTGTTGCACTCACATGACTTTCTCTACTCTTGTATTAACTATTTTTACAAACTAGAAAATAGAAAAAAAGAAAGAATAACGACGTCCCATTTGAGAGAAGTATTGGAAAATTAAAATCTCTAACAAAGAATATTTCGGAAATGGTTAACTTCATAAAAATAAAGTTCACATTGTGTGTTTTAACGAAATATACATCTATTCTGTTACAAAATACTGTATATATCTTACAGCTCACTACTTTTAACTCGTCCAGAATAAAATAAACTTCAGAGGCTGTTTCCAAAAATTTAGGATATAAATCATATAGAAGTCACGTGAGTGCAACACAGGCCATTATTAACTGCAACAGGTAATTGAGAGGACCCTTTCTATTGTATTCATGCCATTAGCGCCAGTAGAGGGAATATACACTTCTTACGAGACACTAGCTATTGAACCTTCTCTAAGTACCTCGTCATTTTTACCAGCATCGTGACAATGACCAATATTTTCTCTCCCTCTTGGATTGTATTTGAAAGCTCTTTTTGGTATACGGGATGCAACCATTGTTTCCAGATGTCCTATCTAGTTTTTTGACGCTCTTGAGTTTTTTTCAGTTATATTTTCTACGTTAAGCTTATACCTAATATCCGATATCTGAATTTCGTATATGTTCCGTCCGATATATACCCAGTACTGATCTTAGAAATTTCATTTTGAAGCTTCTAAGTGTTATTGAGTTTGGGCGGCGCCGTGGCCGAGTTGTTAGACCGTTCGTCTACCATCTAGGTGAACCGCGTTCGATTCCAGAGATCCGCATGTAGTAATTGTGGTGGACGAAGCGGCGTCTGGTCGGGTTCTCCGGTTTCCTCCGCTACTTATTCCACCATTATCTCCTTATTGCTCCATTATCTCCTTCCCAGTAATCGATTTTGCCTGCATTTCATATCATCCTCTTCCTCACTTCATACCTGGCGCTTGGCTGACCACTCGCTTCCAGGTCTTCACTCTGTCCGGTCCATAGGTTTGTCTGTTCCCCGACAGGCGTCTGGCTTGTAAGTCCTACTTAAGGGAAGGATAACCAGGGAAATAAAAATAATTGAGTTTCTTTGAGGGTTTTATTCCCTAAGCATCTTCTTATTGTTCTATATGTATATTGAAAGCTTTCTTCTATATCAATTCGTTTCTGGTGTAATTTGGATCCCAAATACTTAAAAGTTGGTCAGCTGTTCAATAATTTCAATATTAATTAAATTTAGATCTTTCGTGATTTGTTCCTGTGAATGCCTTTACTTTTGCTTTTGAGCTTGAAATATTTAAATTGTATTACTTATTATATTATTTAATTTATAAACAGCTATCTGGAGTATGTCCCCTGTATCAGCGTTAATCACTTGGCGGTCCTCAAGCAATAGACTATTGGAAGGTGTATTGTTAATTTTAAAGTTAGTTTGTGAAACTGTCATCCAAGATTTTGTGGTATTACTAGTACAATTATAATTAATAATAATTATTATTAAACAATGTGGCTGAAAATGGACACTTGTCTAACATGACCATTTATTTTTGGGATTTCTTTTTAGATCCATTTCTTTTGTTAATGCATATAGTGATACTACTATACCTACGGGTAATCCCTTTTAATCATTATTTCTACCAAAATCTTTTTATAACAACTTCCAAGCTTTAATGATAACCCTGCTGGACTTTACAAGCAGACAAATGTGTGTTTTCTGAAGCCAAAGCTCTTCATGGAGTAGATGTATGGAAGTTTAGCAAAGTTCGTAACGAAGTGGTTTGTCGATAGAAAGTTCCTATTAAATTACAGCAACTTATTGATCCTTTGAAGCGTGAAACAGCGGCTTATCAATATTAAAACCGCAGTTTTTCTGGACGCCTACCTCGTTAACTAGTAAACTTCTTTAACCCAGGTGGCTTTGTGCATCCTTTCAAATGAGCAGGTATTAAAAGTTAAACTTTAAGATAATAGGGAAAATGTTTCTCAGGGAATAAAAGGAACGAAGCCTGGCACAAAAACAACCGACAGCAGTCTGATGTGGTTACAGAGCAAAAACCAATTTTCACCTTCAATGTTCTAGAACTCGTACAGAGACCGAATCAAAAATAGCATTTTTTATGAAACCTGCAACAGAAAAGCAATGAATCTGACGACTTTATCTACCCGCTCTTCTAAAAAAACTTCTTACCATGGCGTTGTATTATATTTATTTATTGTTACGGGCAACCCACAGCTGAAATTTGTCCCTTATACCCTTATACCTTGACTTTGACGGTGCAATCACTCGACGACACATGCATACTCAGTGACAGGCTGGTCAACTTATCCTCGTGACTAAAAAGTAACTATACACATAACTAATAAGACTTACATAGTACTCTCAAACTCAAACTGACCGCCAATTGTTGTTTTTCTGGTCCTTTTATACTGCCGCTGACGTCACGCGACCTTTCGAGAAAACTCTCCATTTACACGTGCACCGGAATGACATAGCAGATCTTTCCCGATACCTCGGGAAGGTATTAGATACAAAGCACAGGAGAGTGACAGTAGAGTGACGATAGAATGGAACTAGTTCACATTGGTGAAGTAAAAATAAACTGTAGAACTAGTTCAATAACTGAAGTGAAGGTGAACAGTGGAATGCTTCAAGTTAGTGAAGTGAAAGTGAACTGTGGAGCCAGTTCGCATTAGTGAACTGACTGTGTGGCTCGGAAAATTAAATTACATATGTTATTTCTTGGACCAAGTCACAATATCCAGCAATTTGTAGAAGGAGCTAGATTTTGAATGCAGCAAACTGTTTCAAAAAGGAACTGCATCATACTTTTTTCCCACGATTCTTTGGAAATTTTAAATAGTAATGCGCTCAGATATACAGGTCATTCTTCATTTTGCCTAGGACGACTATGCTGTCGCAATATAACAAATCAGAATCAATCATTCCTTGCTATTTTGGGTCTTACATTTTTACCAACTGTGGCAATATTTCATCGAGCTCTCAAATTGACAAACTAGGAATTTCTACTCAATTTGTGAACTGTGTTTGCAGTGTAGTGAACCTACTCTTAAAACTTCAAGAAAAGTCACGATGCAAAAGGTTTTATATGAAGAAACTAGAACAATCTTCCAAGCACTTTTCTTTATTTGTTTACAGCTGTAGCGAACTTTGTCACAAAGTTAAGTTCTTCAACTCAATAAAAGTAATTGACCCTATATGCCGACTGCAATACAATGTTTGCGTGTTTTGTAGCGTAAATGACACACGAGGAAGTTGACTGACATAGAGATGATATTTCTGAGAGACCATTTCGTGGGCTTATAGCCCGAGGAACTAGTAACAGCTGCAAGCAACCTTAATAGTATTTACAGGACCGTTACTTTTATAAAGCAGAGATAGAGCTTCTATTAACAGAATAATCGTTTATTTATGTACCTAGTGGATAATCCTGGTAATTGTGGCACAAATTCTATTCATAAGCCTTCTAAAAACTAGCAATTCAACAAATATTTTACCTTACAAAAACAAGAACTTGAAGTAATTTGACTATACTTCCACTTCTCTACTATATTAATTTTATTTAGTGTGTTAAATTATGCTCCTTTTAATAAACCCAGATCTGTATGCATGTTCTACCTATTTCTTAAGGATACCTGTAACTGAAATTTTAACAATTTGGGCAGATAGTTTCAATTTCGGTTTTTTGTATTAAAAATAGCCAACTCTCGCTTTATCAGAAAATGGTGTTACTTACTATATTGCACAATTTTTAAGCCTAAGGAGAGCCTCTTAAAAGGCAATCTTGTCATCCTTAAACACTGCATGTAAATCCATTTGCTGTTTGTACGTAGTTGAGTGGAAGGGGAGAGCATGTCTTCTGCATGCAACTTATGAGGTAGGAAAAGGCTCGTGACTGTAGGAGTTGGAATATTAATATACATTCGTTAAAATACCAATAAAAGCACTTTTATTATGAACCAAGGCATCTGACAACTAAAAGGTCTAAATAAAATACCAGGAATGAGTAACTGCTCGACAGAAGACATAATAACTACAACAGAGAAAAGAGAGAAATAGAATTTGTGTATTCTCTGGATTAATGAATAAAAGCAAAGCTGCACTCACTCTTCATTACTTGGAAAATATATTAGTTTTCTAATATTTCTCTTTCTCCGCCTTATTTATTTTTCAGGCGTATATCATTCTATTTGAATAAAAACTGTTTTCCATCTGCTATTTTACTTTATTGCTTTCTTCTCACAAACGGCGTTTAATATCCGGATTTGTCTTGAAAGTTTTTATTCAATTAATTTTCCTGATACAGGTTAGCAGAGTATGAATAGCGTCAGAAGTACAGCACGGCCATCAAATGTGTAAACAACTGCCACTAGAAGCAAGAATCGAAAACAACGTACCGTGGTTCTCTGCCTTGCAATAAATAACAAATAAAATGAATATCTTGAATTTTCTGAATGAGCTATTAATTCGGAAAAATATGTGTTTAATTTTATATAACTGATAAAATTAATTAAACACAAAATCGTACTACATAAAAATGTAGACCCGTTTAAAACACAATTTATTTCAAATAAATTTTGGTGGCATAAACCTTCTTTGAGATCTGTTATTATGGTTTGAATTGTTCAATATTTTGCTGTTGTTTTAAAGTCCTGTCAATATTTATTTGTTTCTCGCGATTACGTGGAGAGAATGGGGAATGGAGGAAGGTGTGTGAACTCCTTGCATGCATAACTCCAGAAATCACAAATTCACATGTTTTCTATTTTTATTTTCAGTTAACTGTCAATGGATATTTCCAAAAGACTTCCTTTTAATTTATGGGAAGTTCAGAGGAATTGACGTCGGTGGTGCAAAGAGAATTTTAAAAAAGCAAACCGTACAAGTCAGCTAGTGGTTCATAAAGGTCGTACATGTATTCTCACTTTAAGGGTCATCTAATAATTATTATGCTAGGTCACGAAACGTGTAGTTGCACTTGTGAACTATGTCTCTCACCTCATTGACATGATTGTTACATGGTACATGATGTTGGCTGTGACACTGATGACGTATTTCGACTGGGAGGGGACGCACGGAAAATCTTCATGATTTATGATGTGGTTTGTTTGCTCTCTGGCAGGCACCGACATGACCCGCTTTACTCTTTGTCTGGGTCCCTTGCTTTGCTTCAACATGCTCACTTTTAAACAATTGATAAATATACCTCCACCTATTCCAGATTCCTCTTCTTTTTATTCTGTTTTCATTAATTAAAAGACAGAAAAACCCACCATCTATGTCGACACCGCAATTATTGAGTGGTGAGGTTAATAATTATATAATGAAATTATGGGGGAATAGATAATTAAAAAAAAATAGGTCTCTATGTTAAAATATAGAAGCAAGAGTTATAATTTGTCAGACAATTGAAGGGGTCATTATTGACTTCACTACATGTTAGGAATATCGACTTGTGTAAACCGCACTGCAACACAACGTGGGACTTTGAAATATTTTGCTCTCCTGATGTAATTAATAAATTTTTCCATGGCTGTACTACAAATATTAACTCAAAAGTAATTTTTCAAGTTAGCAGATGAACTCCTTCAACTAGTTCTGCAGCACGTGTTTAATGTTTACTTCGAAACTTTTGTTATTAAACTTGTTTTATCGGATATTGACGGCAACCGAAATTGCACCTTCATTTATCTTCCTGTTCGACAGGCGACGTTGTTTTGTTTGAACACGTGGATTGACACCTACATCGCCGTAACAGAAGATGTTGCGGAGAAATAAAGTTGAAAATAATCTCCGGAGTGAAGGTAAAGCAGTACGAGGAGCCGATATCTCGGAAATTACAATAAGGTAGCGAAGTCGCAATATCCGGTGCTTCACCACCACTATCTAGTCAAAGGCGCTCAAACTAAAAGCTTTTTTCTATATATTACAACCAAAGAAAGTTGTAAAAATATCTGATGTGCTGCACTCACGTGACTTTTACTACTCCTGCACAAAATATTTTGAAAACGCTTAATCTTCTATCTACTTCATGTTAATCAACATAAACATTTACAGAAATTACCTTCTTTTCTCGTTCAAGAAACAACAATAAAAAGAAAAAACGAATAACGTTTTCTTATTTGAGAAAACCATATTATTATTACTGAAAAATTTAGCCAAATAAAATGGATCACTTTATAACGATATATTTGAAATAAATTGTATTTTAACAAAGTCTATACACCTCTCAAGGTTTGCCATTTGTGCAAAAGTCAGCCGAAAATTCAATACATGCAATTCATTTATCATAAAAAATATTTTAAAGCACTATTTTAAGCAAAGTCGTGTCGCATACTTGGAAGACCTGAACTGCAGCACCAAGCATGATATTTAACTGACTTTTCGTTTTTGAGTTATTCTCTTCTCTCTCTTTCTCTCACACAAAAATGGATCTTCTAAGTATGTGACAAATGCAAATTTTACAAATCCCACTTCTGACACCAAAGTGACAAAATGACAATTCGGTCCAGTTACTTTTTCTTATTACTTTATTTTCTTCTAAAACTGATGCACAAGTTCTCGTTTACGGTCGTTAACACAGTCTGCAGTTCTTCGTAGTGTCACAACTCCTCGAAACTTTGACACACAATTTTCTGTCTTTCAGTTCTCTGTTCCACGAAAAGCTGACTGACGATACAGTTACTCAACACTCACTAAAACTGTTTCACTGTCTTTATTTTGATGCTGCAGTTCTCTCAAGACACACACACAAACACACTTCCAACTTCCTTCGTGTCTAAAAACTGCATGATACGACGACTGATGTCCATAACTACTGTTTTTCCCACCAGAATCTGTTCTCTTGCGTCCTGTAAGCGTTTGTACCAGAAACAACGTAGCACGGATCTTTCTCGAAATTGATCTTCCATACAGGAGGCAGTTTGACCTTGAGCGCCTTTGATGTGTTACAGCTACCGCCACGGCAGGCTACATGAATGTAACATTTTATATTTTTTGCCCCTTTTGAACACAGAAAGGGGGTAAAACATTCAGCTGCGCAATAGTCCTCGGTATTGAAAGCTGA
Organism: Tenodera sinensis; assembly: GCA_030765045.1. Classification (NCBI taxonomy): domain Eukaryota; kingdom Metazoa; phylum Arthropoda; class Insecta; order Mantodea; family Mantidae; genus Tenodera; species Tenodera sinensis. The sequence goes on from CM060966.1 coordinate 164,096,263, forward strand.
ATGGGAAGGACGCACGTGCATCTAAAACAGTACCAATCGATACTGCGCTGTAAGCGTTAATTAATCAGTTGATACTGTCTTCTAGGTAAACCAGAGCTCGTGTTATTAGATGGTAGAGCACTCCAAAGGCGCAAGACGGTACCACATCATTACCCAGGATTTAGAGAGAGAGAATTTGTCTACTGTAGTGGCTTGAAACGCTAACCTGAACGAGTTCAAAGAGAGGTCATTCTCCTGTTCACATTTCCTACATGGGCAATCCTCACACGACCAAATGTCTTGGAAGAATGCTATTACTGTAACTCTACTCAGTTGAAAAATAACAAACATCTTGTTTTCACACTTAAAGCCTTAAAATTTCTGTAACTATCATGATAAAACTGTATCTTTTCTATGAATTCAACTAGCAATTGTTTTTGGTTGTTTAGAATATGGATATATTAGGCTATTGTTGTTTTACTTCATTGGGCCATGATCAGAGTAGGAGAATTACGTCACTGCAGTTTGCGCCGCAGCCTGCCTTTGTTCACATTTTAAATTCGCACGCCATGCTTTTGTTATATTCCAGTGAAGGGGAATCATGATGGATAGGCACACAGGCGAGCTCCGGACTCTGATGCCTGTGTACCAATTACCGAGGTACAACATCGAGTTATAATATGACGCAATAGGACTTTGTGATATCCGTGGTGAAAGTCTGTAACACGTGGGGTTGACCCACAAAACCATAAAAACCTCTACTGTCATAAAAGGGCCTTCACACCCTTTGTCCAATATTACGGGCAAACCGTAAAAGTTGGAAAATACGTTTCCGCAATTGATCTTATTTCTCTGAAGACAATCCGCCAGCCTGTCGTTAAGGATTGCTCTACATTTCAAAAGGAATAACGTTCCTTAATTTATCTGCCAATGTTGTCTTTCAAGTCTACAAGGGAGCACCCAACATTGTTCTAGCATGATGGTGCCACAGCACACACACCTACAATTTCTACGACAGCTGTTAACTCTTGATTTACCTGGATTTGACTGCTTTCTTTGGAGGTATTTGAGATCATTAGAAGGTTCTTTAAACAATATCGAAAGTAAAAATAATACCAATCCAGTTGAAGGGATATAGAAGTTCAAACATATCGCAGATTGGTATGTTGTAGTCGCTAACATTGGAGTAATTTGTGAGCAACCATTTTCAATGAATGAAACGTTTTCCTGTTATGTGAAATATCGTACTGTTGGCAGTATAATCGTATGGTTATTAATTTACATACTGCCACCGCCACTGCCATCGCCACCACATTTCGCACTGTGAATAAGTTGAATAATTAATTCGCTCAAAACTATTAAACAGATTGTGCTAGAGGTTTGTGTGGTAGTTTACAACCTAAACACCCTTAAGTGTGCAAACTATTGATTTCATATCTATAAAAATATTTAAAAAAAATCAGGTTTCAATCCCAGGGTCCCTTAAGTACGTGGTAGGTAAAGCAGAAATGATACTCAATCCCCTGGAGTAGGTTCTCGACCCGTTTTACCACGAACTGATATATCAGTGTGTTACTTTTCTCTGATAAGGTAACCGTTTGACCGAGTTCATTAATTATTCATCTCATTACTATACGAGACCTGGAGCAGTAACGTGAATATCGCTTTGAACTTCCCGAGGCATTACTCACTGCAGAGAATGAACAGCTGCTGCTTGTCGATAAACTAGATAAAAATAACGTGTTTTCATGTACTGGATAATATTAGAAACTATACAGTGTATCTTAATATTGCTTACAGTACAACACTTTAAAAGAAAATTATCACGTGTTATATTCTTTGCACGCTATTGTTTTTAGAAATTATATGAAGAAATAGTTTTAGGATATATTTCGTTTTGGGTGCAGAAAACCGATAGGGATTATAAAAATGCTTAACTATATATGCTGATCTTGAAAGTTCATGTTCTTTTCAACCAAATAGTGATAGCACTTCAAAGAATGATACAATTACTGAATAACTCAAACTCCTTCAAACACGCCGGCGGTGACGTAATCAGTTCCTTCTCGAAGGCTCCGGAGAAGCCTTGTGTAGCCACTTCGGTTACATTGAAAATTTCTTTATGCCATCTTTAGAAGATACTGAACTTAAATACAAAGGTTGGTATTTATTAGAAATTTCGCTTTTGAGTTATAAGGTTAATAAAGCCAAAAATTGAAAAATCCCAGAGCACATAAACTGTAATATAGTTTGATGTCTCTATATACGAAGCATTGGAGCAAATTCTCTGCTAATAAACCGCCGACATATACCCGATAGTCACTTTTCTTTAAATTTATGTTCAAGAACGAGAACTTCTTATACAACGAGGTCGCAAGTTCGATGGATGACGTCAGTAAATAACAGTTGAAAGAAACGCTTTGCTTCTCTCAAGGCAGACACGCAGATAATCAATTCATTAGTTTAGCTTCACTCGTAGTGAAAAGAAATGTGTTTATTTACAGGCTCTGGCCTCCAGCACAGTTATACAGTCTAGCGGGTTCTCCAGATATTCATAAATTGAATTTCAGCCGTCAGAGAATGTAAGAGAAAATACGTGAAGTTTGCTTGAGGCAGGTAGTGGCATTGAGCACAAACAGAAAACATTTTTGCCCGAGGTAAAATATTCCAAGAAAGTAACAGAAATTGTACGTCATCTTTACAAACAGTTGAGAGTTCAAATATGTTTTAGAAATTGTAAGCATCAGGCAGTTTGACCCCCTTTCTTCGGTTTAGGGAAACAATTATTTCTTGTTCTTCCAGACAACGCGGATATGTGCAACATACCATACCCGTTCTATGGTATGTAAAATGAGGAGTGCGGCGGACACTTCATTCCAAACAATGAAGGTGTTAGAAGTATCAATTCGCAGATTTCGTGTGATGAAGGAATTCGTATATAAGAAATAAAAAAAGCCAGTAAGAAATACTTTTATCATGAAACAGGTGTGTGTGTGTGTATGTCTGTGTGTGTGTCGAAATTCCGTTAAATACCAAAATTGGTATTTACGTTTAGCATCTTCAAAGGATGCAACAATAATATTTTCAACAAAAGCCGCCAACCTTTACAAGGAACATGTTTAGAAAATGTTGATTTTTTCAAAAATGGATCAAACAATTAAATCTTAAGTTATTTTAATAAAAACTAAAATCCGTATCTTGTGTTTTCTGGGATTGCCCACAGACCGCAGGAGATAGACAAGATCGTACTACACAGAAAATGTAGATATTATTAAAACACAGTTTATGTCACGATTAAGTTTTTCTAGAATAAAACATTTTCGAGATAGTCCTTATTATTTATCTGAATTTTCCAATACTTATGCTTTTCTCAAATGGGAAGTCATTCTTTTGTATCTCTTGGCCATGCAAAGAGAATGAAATTTCTAAGCCATCACATAGCGACTGTCACTTAAAACCTACTGTATTTCCATATTTCGTTAGCACCTACAAGAAAATTAGCAATGAGATTAATATTTGAGAATGTTTATCTCAATGAATATGAAGTAGAGTGTTTGCAAGAATGTGAGTGTAACACATCGGAGTTTTTCACATAATTCATGTTAATCGAAATAAACATTTGCAGGAGCAATTTTGTTTCGCCTCAACGCTCGTTTGGGAGTAACAGTGTATAAAGCATAAATTGGCACAAGCTCCCTGAAAATGCTAATCCATTATCGTTGCATCATTTATTTTATGTTATATTTCAGTAGAATGACGCAAATGACGTAGTAAAAATGACTGCAAGTGTAAATTATGTACAATATATGTATGTTGTGTCGCTGATACTGTTAGATAGTCCTCAATTTCACGTACAGTTCCGGAAAACAGCAGAAAAACGGGAAATGCCAGCACAAAAAGGTGTTACATTCACATTACTTTCCCTACTTATTGTTCTATAAACTATTCTTACAAAAGTTTATTCTACCTACCTTATTTTAACCGAGATATAGTCTATTCGCAATCTTTTCGGTGGGATAAGCGATGGAAGCAAAGGTCCGTGCAGCACGCAGTACGTGGTAGCACACACAACACGTATGTAAACAGTGCAGGCGATGTTGAACGTTCTATTGTCTATTACAAGTGAATGGTAAAAGAAGCCGCCACCAATGATGTAATTTATTTATTTATTGTTCATGATTACTGCAGGTTCCTAATATCTTCTCGGACCTATAAATTTAGATTTTTTATTTACAATCACGTCGAAGCAATTTTCATCGAAATAGATACTGTAAACAAAGTTCCCCATCATATTGCATAATAAGGACGATATTTCAACTGTTCACGCACCACCACCTACTTACCCGACGGTGGGAAGTTCAGGGGAACATAACCCCTTCCCCCTCCTTCAAGCCCTCACCGAAAAGGAGCAGTTTTATAACATGTTGTTGCAGGTACAAGGGGAATGTAGTTTTTCAGCAATACTTAAATATTTTAAAGACGATTCCTATTTGAGATTCCGTTATGTTAGCATGACCACGAGGAAAAAATCTGATGTGTTGCACTCACATTACTTTTTGCAAACAAGGCATGCTTTGATTTACGGCATTAAGTGTCAAGTCATTAATTCAAAGGCTCGTAAATTATCGTATCTTACTACGCCAGCGTATAAGTTACAGCTGCTGAATTGGCAATATCACGTAACGGAAAATCTGATACGATGATGGCAAGTTCATTAGAAATTGCTTCTCTCATTAATAATACATTAAAATAACAAAACAACGATCGTGCAGAAACCACTGTACAATACTTGTGTGTGAAACGTAATAAACCCAACTTTTCTGGTCTTTACATACTATTGGTCAATTCTGTAACTATGCGTATAGCGTTAATATCGCAATATACTATTTATCTAGCAATTGTCATCCAGAAAAAGCGTTAGAATATTTGTTCGTATGTACAAGGTCTAGCGATGGAAAAAATAAAGGGTGGGGGGAGAAACAAATGCCAACTTTCCATTATATGATCTTTCAGAAAGGTCCGCACTTTTAGCATGCACTACTTCGATAACGGCTAACGCCTGGCTGTAGCTAATTAGAGGTAGTATAATTTATTATCCACGTGGAGTGCACTCAGTCCGATGAGATACCTGCCTAACCAGTTGGGAGTTGTTGCCGCTTATCACTTATGAACACCTCAAGTGTGAAGTCGCTCTAGTTCTAGGACATACTATGCTCCGGGCCGAACATTTGAGCCTCTCCCACAAGTGCGAACTAGAAGCTAATCTGATTAAGATTATGATGTCGCAGTGGTGTAGAAGCTTAGCGAGAATGCAATTGTGCGTCACTAATTGGGGAATTTCCCTTTCCGGATAAAAGAACCGCACGTAACCTTTAGTGTTTAAAATACGTGAGCCAAATACCCTCGTGTATCAAGTTAACTTCAGCCTTTTGGGGTAGGCAACCTGCGTGCTCTACATCAAACAGCCCGACTGCCGTGCATGTTCCCTGGGGATTAGCAGAGTCGCTTGACGTAATTAGGGACTCTCTGGGGAAAGGGCTGTTAATCCATGGCACCAATGTGTTTCGTTGTAAAGGTCTTTTGTGACGTCACTGGGGAACGCCGCTAACATTTGCACGGCTTTAGTCATTTTGAGAAGCCGGTGTGACCTATTCAAGATTCTCGCCTGGAAATAGCCGCAGTCGCACACGGGGAACCTGTGGGTGCTAAGCGTGTGGATAACTTCAACCTTTTTATTCCTTAAAATTATTATTATTTATTATATATGATATATAAGTATAGTTATAGTTCTCAAAATATCGTACAGCAAATGAACTGAAAGATTATCTAAGGTACCAGAGCACGTAAAGTTTAATATTTCTTGTATCTTTTGCATATTGAAACAGAGAAACTATAGTGTCAAGAATGAACGCTTCTGCAGCCACCGTGTGTGTTTCTATAAGGGTTGTACAAAATCAAGCCTTCTTATGCAATTTCAGATAATGATAATGGGGTTCCCGGTTCAGCAGGCGAATACTTGGAAGCATAATTAAACAGCCCACGAATGTCCTGTTCTTTCATTTAGTTTCTTGCCATTTCCACCCGGATTTTTAAGGCATGAGAGAGTAGGGCCGCTCCATGGGTGGTGATTGCGCTCTGTAAATACAGCTTTCGGAGCCAAGGTGGCGTTGTGGCAGCGTGTCCTAGGGGGGGTGCAATGGTCCAAACCTGGATAGCAGGCTCCATGCCTGAACTTCTCGTTAAGATGAACAAATACCTGTAAACCTGTAGGGATCCGCCCTCGTTGGGCTTCTCCTCTTGGCTTTACGGCCGCTTATTGCATATTCCCGTGTGTAATGAATGAATCAATCAATCAAACAATATATTAATCAATCAAAGTACATAGTGATCTCCTACTTACATTGAGGCACAGAAGGAAGAAGTCCATTGTAAATAAGATGGCAGTCATAGGGTTGAACTCCGTCTGAAACAGAAAAACACAACTTGCGTTAAAATCGATTGTGCTACATTTAAAACTACCATAGCTCTTCTTTAACGAATATACTATTTATATTTTATCTAATACTATAATAACTAGGGGAAGTATTGTATTTCACTAAAAAAAATTGTTGCCAGGATTTCACCAGAAATGTGTTTTGTAACTCCCCGAATCCAAAAAGAACCTTTAGAAAAACGTCTGTGTGTATGTGTGTGTGTGTGTGTGTGTGTGTGTGTGTGTGTGTGTGTGTGTGTTAATAGATAACTCAAAGGCTGCTGTATTCGCATATTCCCCCTGGTCTACAAGAAAGTGAGGAATAAAATAATTTCTGCAAACATTTAGCTTGAATGACATGAGGAATAAATCTTTGTAGAAATAGTCTCTACATAAGTAGAGAAAGGCATGTGAGTGTAACACATCAGACTTTTAAAAATTGTAATTCTCTTTTATTCACGACTGCCTGTTGTCGGTTTGAATGAGCTTCAATGAAACGTTTGTGTATTGTTCCTGTGTACGTCATCTGTCACCATCAGAATTTCAATTCTTTCAGTTTGTGCTGACATTTTAGTATAAACTGATATAACGAATAACACTTTTTTCTTTACAAAAAATGAGAGACATAAATCGAGAATTAAACGCTTGCCACAACCAAATGTTCTGTATAAAGGAAATGTTATATGCAGTAACAAATCTGACGTGTTACATTCTTGTTTGCTTTGATCTAGCGTGAATACACAAACCAAGGTTGGTACTACTATCACAATCGCGAGTAGAAGCAGGAGGCCAGCTCCAGATACTGTTTACTGACGAGCACACTTGCTGCGTTCCTCCCAGGGACCATGTACTAACGTGCGATTTGCATATGTCACGTGCAGTCTTTATATGCAAACAATGTCACTGTTGTTTTGTTCACATTACGAAGGGCTCTGTTCTTTGCATTGTTGTATACACACGTGCTCTGAAAGCTGCACGAGCGCTCTAGATTCAAGTGACGTACATTTTGTGCATAATTAGATTCCTATGTTATTCTTTTTATCCTGGAATATTGCATGCATGGGATCTCTGTGGAAATGCGTGAGCCATGGCTTTAAATGATGTACTAATCCAGATATTGTGGGAGAGTTCAGTAGCAATAATCCTATTTACTTCATTAGGCAATAAGCCACTTGTGTCGGGTATGACGTAACATGAAATACAGAAGCTCTTGAATCTGGAGGGGGGAGGGGTGGGTTCAGCTGGCATTTCATTTCATTTTGTAACCATATTTATTTCATAAATCTGAAAGTTGCAGTTGGTATAAGAATATACGCTCCGGTTGTTAAGGGGGACTGTTTGTACTCTCATTCCTTTATTTGCTCCATGTTAATTTTATTACATTTACTATCTCTCATAGCATTTTACAGAATTAAAATGTAATTATAACATTTAAAACATTTTTGTGCATCTTGCACTAAATTGTAGAAAAGCATGACAAGTTTTAGCAAATGGGGTTAAATTCCCTTTTCTAATGGCCAAATAGTTTGACAAACATCCGTTTCATAATTAGACACGTATTGATTTTATTATGTACTAACTCATGAATAACATAAATGGGCTTAGAAATTAATTTACTCTGCTTCATTTCTTTGCTCTCTTCCAACAAAAACGTTTTCTACAGAATTAACGCTTTCCTAATGTCCAAACATTTAGTTTCTCTGCATCTAGATTTTTCAGTTGCCTTCGCAATTCTAACCTCAAACAATCAGGAACATAACACAGCAATTAATTGCCTACGAAGATCACTAGTTGTCTGGTACTGACACCAGAGCGCTGCGATACGCAAACAAAGGTGTATCGGAGCGCGTTCGGAAGCATGGGCACCGCCTCATCGAAACCACCGTTCGCTTGCATTTGACGTTAATAAGATGACCTTTTGGGGGCCTCAAAACATATATTTCCGGTGAAATCTCGACATCGAATTTTTGGGTGGAATACAACACTTCCTCTACTTTACTATACGTAGTAGAGAAAGTAAAAAGAGCATTTTTAGAAAAAGTTCCTCTGTGAGTGTGTGTGTCTGTCAGTCTGTGGGCAGCATAACACAAAAACGAAAAGTCGGTTAAAAAGAAATGTTGGTATTTAAGTTTAATGTTTTTTAAGGATGCGACACGAAGATTCTGAAGAAAATTCTTCCACCCTAAACTATCTTTTACATGGAACATTTTTCGAAAATTTTAACTTTCTCAATAACATCTAACAATTTTCATTAAAATGCCGTATGTTTAAGATAATTCTATAGCAAATGAAATGCATAGCTTGAATTTTCTGGCTATAGCCCATGTAGTCCTGTTTACTCTTGATGACTTTTGCATAACTGGTAAACCGTAACAGATAGAGCAAACCTTACTATACAAAACAATGTAGATCTTGTTAGAAACAATGTTTACGTCCAAATGTATTTGTGGAGTGAACCATTTCGGAGAGATTTCTCGTTATCTGTGTTAGCTTCGCAATGCTTATACTTGAAAGCCTTAATACAGCGACTAGCTTTAAAAGATTTGACTATCGCTCAAAGCCTATTGGAATCATTATTATTTTTTCTTTCGTTTCTTCGCTAGTTACTATAATGGAGACAGGTAAATGCGGTTTTTGCAAGATATAAAGTTGAAAGATTTGGTTATATTAAATTACGAATGTGAATAAGAAAACTTGGAACTGTCCACTAGCGTATTGAACTTCGAGCGGTTCCTATTCAACCAAATACGTAAGACTGTTTCATTTTACATTTAATTCCTATTTAATATTTGTTATAATATCTACTATTTTCAGTTGTTACTAATATTTGCTTTTTGTTATGCGCCAAGGCTTTTCACAATAGAGGTTACCACTGAACCAAATATGTCTTTTGCCTTTGTGATATTTTTGTTGCTTACGTTTCTTTGTAGATTCTCGGATCAATTTCGTCTTTATTAAAAAGTACACCTAAGTACTTACACTTACCTAAGCACAAAACACGACCAAGAGGTAAATAATCCGACATGAGTAGAACAATCACTGAATAATATCTCTGTCCCGTTCGTGTGGGTTCCTCATGATACAGGGAGTTCCAAGAAATGCACTCTCCCCAGGCTCGTTCTCTCTCTCTCTCTCTCTCAAACCTGCATTTCTATCGAATGATTTTGGTGGAAATGTGCTTCAAACTGAATTTCGCCTGGGCTTATATCTAATAGCTCATATAATCCTGTCTAAGCTCGGAGGAGTGCACTCTGCCCACGAAGAGCTAATTTGAACCAGATTATACACTGCAATTATAGATAAGTAGCTTGTAAATCTTTTTACTTGCTCTAATATATACGTACACAGTAGGTAGACAAATTACTCCAATGATATATCAATGGAAGTATACATTTTGAGGTCTTCTGAGTCCAGGAAAAAGCATTTTTACTATCTCTACTAGTAAGTAGGGAAGTGTTGTATTCCACCCAAAAATTTGATGTCTGGATTTCACCGGAAATATAAGTTTTGAGGCCCCCTGAATCCAAATAAAACATTTTAAAAACGTCCCCGCGCGCGTCTTTGTGCGTGTGCGCGCCTGTAAACAGCGTAACTCAAAAACGAAAAGTTGATTAAAAACCAAAGTTAGTATTTAATTTTAATATCTTTCAAGGATGTGACACGAAGATTTTGAAGAAAATTCCTCCGCCGTAAACTACCCTTTACATGGAAAATGTTTATTTTCCTCAAAAATGGCTCTAACGATTTAAGATATCTGCAAGTGAAATTAAATGTGTATTTTGAATTTTCTAGCTATAAGCTATGTAGCTCTGTTTACTCTTGATGAATTTTGCTCTCTTAAAACACAAAAATTATGTATATATACATTTTTTGTGAAGTGTACCATTTCAGGGATATTCATTGTTGTTTGTGTAAGTTTTGCAGTACTTATACTTTTCTCAAATGGAAGGTCGTTTTTTTTCTACAATGAATTATTTTGGAGATATTTCTTGTTATTTGTTAGGATTTTCAATAAGTGTAATTTTTACAAATGGATAGTAATCAAACGGTTTGAGTATAGCTTAAAGGCTACTGTATTTCCATATTCCCCTTGCACCTATAAGAAAATTAGGATTAAGATAATTTCTACAAATGTCTGCAACCATACACTATTTAGGAAAATGATAGAGGGAGTTATGTTTCTTCTACTTTATTGTAGCCTGTTATACACGTTAACATAAGTAATTTATGCAAAATGGAAAACTGCTGCAAACTTTCGCTTGGATATGTGTTATTGTATGCATGGATATAGGTTATGATTTATTTTAAGCAATTTTATGCATGGTGAAGAGATAAGCGCAGTAAAATGTTTAAATGTGCGTTGAGAAAGGATTACTCGCAGTTCAGGCGTATATCTAAGTTGGATCTAGTTTGAATTAAGAGGTACAGATGTTCAAGGGCTGTAATACGCGCAGTTTTCTGTGCACTCACATGGTCCTCGCGGAAGATAAATGAGGATTACGCACTCTACGTGCCGTACAAAAAGATAGCGCGTTCCAAAAGCTAGTGCACTCTTTATAAGGCAGCTCAGTAAGGTTCCATTTCTACTTTTTATGTTTGTCTAAGGTGCACTAACTCCCAAGGAAGCTGACTGTAGGCAAAATAGAAGAATCTGGGGCATGATATAAATTTATCCAGCAATTTAAAGAGTGAATTTTCCACAGTGATTATTTTTATGTGATGAAGATAAGGTCAGAGTGTACCTTAGATGGGTCTTAAAGGAGTACCAGCAGATATTTCATGTTATTGGGAAACATTTGTACTATTGTTATTATTATTATTATTATTATTATTATTATTATTATTATTATTATTATTATTATTATTATTATTATTATTATTATTATTATTATTATTATTATTATTATTATTATTATTATTATTATTATTATTATTATTGTTATTGTTATTGTTATTGTTATTGTTATTGTTATTGTTGTTGTTGTTGTTGTTGTTGTTGTTGTTGTTGTTGTTGTTGTTGTTGTTGTTGTTGTTGTTATTATTATTATTATTATTATTATTATTATTATTATTATTATTATTACTATTATTATTATTATTATTATTATTATTATTATTATTACTATTACTATTATTACTATTATTATTATTATTATTATTATTATTATTATTATTATTATTATTATTATTATTATTATTATTATTATTATTATTATTATTATTATTATTATTATTATTATTATTATTATTATTATTATTATTATTATTATTATTATTATTATTATTATTATTATTATTATTATTATTATTATTATTATAATTATTATTATCATTATTACTATTATTCTTATTCTTATTATTATTATTACTTCGCATTTAATATATTGTAGTATAATTTGAAGCAATTGGGCTGCTTCATACCACACTAGATAAATTAGCTTTTATTATTTTTTAACTGGACGCCCAATTAAATATATGCACGAGTAGATATGTACTTAGATACTTTTGAAACTTTTCTATATTCATTATAAAGTGATTTAGAATTACAGAGGTGTACAAATTATTAGACTCAAAGTAAGGTTTTACTTATGTAATATTTTCATATTGTTCTAAGCTTATATCTGTTAAATATTGACGGTTAGTATAACAAAAACTTTTGGAATTTTGGACAAATTAGCGTAGACGCTATAAGATTATAACTTATAGTCCTAGGCACGTGGAAATATACATACTGATTTCTTTTCTCTGTAAAATAAGCACATTGAAGAACATTTTTGATGACCGTTGTCAGTCATGCGTCAACTCAGTGCTATCTGTAAATTTCTAGAAATTAAATAATATTGTAACAAATGAAGAAAACACCAGTTACTGCTATTCACACTTTATTGCCTTTTTGTCAGTTAGCGTAGTGCTAACGTTACACTCAGATTACTTTTGTCAAGCTCAGAGCAACAGAACAACTGCCGAATCACAAATAAGAACTGTCAGATTGAACTGCTAGTCGGCACGACTCCTCAACGCTTCGCATACGTCTGTTTTCTCCTCCTGCCCGGTGCTTGGCAGCGACTTATATATCCCTTAGACAGAGTGAAAGTTCTGGAGGTAGAATATTCGGGAGTGCCTGTGGCGGAACGGTCCACAAACCGCACCGCCATGTAATAGCTATTGTCTCGTACGCTCCTATTGTTGTCGGCGGCCTGTGGCGGAACAGTCCACAAACCGCACCGCCATGTAATAGCTATTGTCTCGTACGCTCCTATTGTTGTCGGCGGCAGGTCGTTAGGCCAGGCAGGCGACTGGCTGGGTCCCCCCTCCCCAGTGTAGGCAATCAGATGCGGCGGGCGCGGTTGCAATATATATTTGTTAACCATGGATATCTATTCCTTTTATCGGCTTTTGAGTCTAGAAAAAATACGGTTCATAATAAAAACTAGCACTCGAATTATTAATGTAGGATATTTACAGTAATAAATCATGGATGCATATTCACAGACGGACGCTTCTCGAATAATCTGGAAAATTCTCTGTGTTGCCGCTCTGATTGTCGCGTGTTTACAACAGCAGCGCGAGGCAACCTGACCTTGAGCGCCACGGCCGGCGTCATAACATACATTAATTCATTAAACCTTTTGTATGGTATATGTGTATTTGAAATTTCTGTATTGTTCTGTCATGTAAAATTGTTTTTAAGGGGTAAATGAATGATAATTGTGCTTGCTTATCATTACTGATAGCTAATATCTGAGAGTGCACTTTATGGAGATCTATTTTAAGCTTGTTGTGCCGAGCTCTAGTAATAGACATCTATTGATTGTGTTATACATTTCCCATTAACAAATTACGCTCTCTATGAAAGATAAGTAGGATGTTTATTTAGCAGATAGGGTAGCGGTGCTGGTGTGATGGTTTTGCCTGTTACAGAAGCACATCGCAGTTTACATGGATCGCTCCTGAATATTTGTGTGGGGCGCAGCATGTCGCTCTAATTTACATTGCCGAGTGGGCAGTACCAGGAGAGATCTACTGCCCCTCTTGTAAATGCTACCAAATTACAGCACCACCAACATAACCACACTTTTACCTATCCTCTTCTCCCCAACTTATTCATGTTTCACTTGTATAATGGAACAATTCTATAGTTTTAAGAATATTTTTACAAGAGTGGGTAGAGAATGCTGTATGAATATAGTATAACAATCTTCTGTACCTTTTTCATAGACGACAAAAAGTATGTATCTGTATTTGATTGGGCCCAAATGACCTAGCTGTTAACTGGCCCTTAAACCCCACTCACCCACTCACTCTCACTCACTCTCTCTCACTCTCTCACTGTGCATTTGATCATTCCTCCTCGCAGAGCAAATCGGACTTCAAAGTGCCGAAACGTGCGTCAGTTGATTGGTTTATCAGATAAGCCGTGTATTCTGGCATACAGAAACCTACGGCTGGTTATTTTCCAGAGATAAAGAACGTGGACAAATATCAGTCGATTCATTCATCTGATGGACACCGCTTGAATTAATTCCAAATGGAGCGGGCGGAAGCACAGGGCTCTGGGGCGTTTTCTGCTCGTCTTTTTTGTAGTCAAATACATTTTGGTAATGTTCATAAGTGTCCTATAAACAGAGGATGGAAAATCTCTTTCTCTAGCATCTACTTACGGTAGAAATAATCGTATTTCACCCATAAAGCTTTAAGATTCCGTTCTCTTTGGACTACTAAGATATAAAAAAGTGAACAACGATCTTCCATTTGACGAAAGTTTAAATATTCCAAAACTCACACAAATAACAAGGAATAACTCCGAAGTGGTTCGCTCTACAAAAAATTTATTTGGATATAAATTATGTGTTTTAGCAAGATCTTTATTTTTGTACAGTATGATTTGGTCTATATCTGACAGTTTACCAGTTACGCAAAGGTTATCAACAGTAAACAGGACTACATTGGCTATATGCGGAAAATTCAAAATGTACATTTCGTTTACTATAAAAATATCTCAAACATATGGCATTTTAATCAAAATCAATAGAGCCATTTTCGAGATAAACAAAATTTTCAAAAAATGTTCTATGTAAGGAGTAGTTTAGGTTGGAGGAATTTTCTTCAAAATCTTCGTGTCACATCCTTAAAAAATATTAAACTTAAATATCAACTTTGATTTTGAATCAACTTTTCGTTTTTGAATTATGGTGCCCACAGAGACAAACACACACACAAACACACACACAACGCGCACGCGCGGACCTTTTTCCAAGAATATCCTTTTTGGACTCATTCATTTTTTGTCATTACTTAAACAGATGTTGAAAGCATGCTACTTTATCCCTGTAGTATTTGAGGTTAGAAATAATGCTTTTATCATGTAGATTGGCAGTACTGCTTTTTGGTGTAATGTCGACCATTCTGAATTCTTGAGAACTGCCGATAAGCTATTTCCCGTATAGAGTGGTAGTTCCCTGCTCAGTGGTTATTTATTCTAGCTCTGCCTATTACTGAACTATATTCCCCAAGTTACATGCGGCCTCCCTGCCTGCCAGTAGCTTCCAACATGCCTTTAACTCTCCATTCAAGACGGTAAAATATTGCGGTAAACATTTTTACTACATTTTTGCGTAGCTCTGCAGCTTACAGACACGACTCCTGTCTGCTCCTTCTCGTAAGGACAGCTGTACTTACGCGTCAGTTGGAGCAACGGTCCAGATCTGTATTTCACCAGCGCGTGTGATGAAGGGGGGGGGGGGATGCTTCGCTATCTCGACCGTTGTGGAAATGTAGTTAGTAGCGTAATTCGATTTAATGCGCGAGTAACATTTGGTTCGTGGAGGGGGGGGGGTGCTGACCACTGCCTCCCCAATGCTGTCAATGACCTGAGGGTGACAGCCGATTAGTTAACTTTGGCTCCAACGGTCTCTGGCTCCACCGATTTGTGGTGCAATCGACGCTCCGCAGCTTAAAATAGACGCGAACATAAATACGAGAACAGAAGATGTCGAATATTATATTCTGCGCAGCTCTGCTCACGTAATTACGTTAAGACTATGTGTCTATGAAGATCTAAAAATACACAACTTTTTGCTATTGTTTCCACCTTTTAATTTCTTTACTATTTACTTACACTAGGTAGAGAGAGTTTTGTATTCCATAAAAAAATTGATTTCATGGGAAATGCGTCTTTTGAGACTTCCTGAATACAAAAAAGTCTGAATATGTGTTTGTGAGCAGCCTAACTTAAAAGTTTGTTTTCAAACTTTAAAGCATTGCTCACTAGAATTTTCAAGAAAATCAAGTGTTTACATGGAACATTTTAAAAATGTTGATATTCTCAAAAATGGTGCTAACAAGCCTACAAGCTTTAATCAAGATACAATAAAAATAAATATCAAAAAGGGGTAGGTACAAAGGCTATTTATAGTATTGTAAGGGTCATCAGTGTCACAAGTGAATCTGCTGTAATCATTATAGTACTTCTCGAAAGAATGTGAATTCCCCAAATTGATCCTTCAATTATTGGATATGAAACACAGCGGTTGCGTTTATTTTCAAGTTTTACTCATGAAGTCATCAGAATTTGAGGTTTTAACTCCCTTCTTCCTCATACCTTCTCTCTTTGCTTCCTTCGTTCCCTTCCACTCCCCTCCCTTCCTCCTATTCTTTTCATCTCTCCCTCCCCCTCCCTCCTTCCCTTCTTCTCCCTCCTCTCGCTTACTAACTCGTTTCCCTCTGCCTCTCCACCTTCCCTTCCCCTTCTTTCTTGCGTTCTTACCTTTTTGAGTTTTAACGTCAGCCACACTGGAAAACACTCGTTCCACGTCCGCGTTTTTATGTGGTAACAGCCATAATAGTTTGGACAATTTTGAAACATTTGAGCTTCAAAATTTAAAATGACTAAAGTTTTAGTATACTAATTGAAATATTTTACATATTTTTCTCTATCTTTCGTTTTCCACCGTTATGTCTCCCGAAGACTCAAATTTCACTATGCTTGAAAATAAAAAATAAACGAATGTATAACATGTATACATAAAAAGTAGCAATGTTTAAAAAAGCAAAATAAGAAAAAAAGCCTTAGTTAATCTAAGTAAATTAGACAAAAGAATTAAAAAAAAAAGCAACTAGACAACAGAATTTTTGAAAACGTAAATAAGCGTAAGTTAATAAGTAAAATTAGACAGTAGACTTTAAAGAAAAGCTTTGGTTCATTTAAGTAGAATTAGACAAAAGACTTTTTAAAAGTTTTAAAACAGGAAAAAAGAGCGTTGGCTAGTCTAACTGAAGTTAGACAACAGAATTTTTAAAAAAGATAAAGAAAAAAGCGTTAGTTAATCTAAGTAAAATTACACAAAGGACCCCTCCTCTGTCATAAATCAAATGCAGCCGAAATTCGATCAAAACTTTCTTTCCAAAGCATTGGTTTACTTTCTGTATAATCCACAACTATATACACAGCCTGGCTCGGTGTGACACTGCAGTTGTTTAGGCAACTACTCAGCCTTGCCTGTGTGGCGTGTAGCAAACATTCAGGGGGCCGAGGTTTGGGAGATTCATTCCTCCCAAATGGTTCACTCTACAAAAAAATTTATTTGCACATAAATTGTGTGTTTTAACAAGATCTACATTTTTGTATAGTAAAATTTGATCTATCTCTTATGGTTTACTAGTTATGCAAAAGCCACCAAGAGTGCACAAGATTAACTAGGCTATAGTCAGAAAATCTTAAACTTATGGCACCATAACATATCTCAATCAAAATCGTTTAAGCCATTTTTGAGAAAATAAACATTTTGAAAAATGTCCATATAAAGGATAGTTTAGGGTGGAGGAATTCTCTTCAAAATCTTCGTGTCTCATCATTAAAAGATGTTAAACTTAAATACCAACCGAGTTTTCGTTTTTGAGTTATGCTGTCCACAGGCATCCACTATAAAACACACACACACACACACACACACACACACACACACACACACACACACACACACACACACACACACACACACACACACACACAAACTGACCTTTTTATAAAAATTCACGGAGTCTCAAAACATACATTTCCGGTGAAACCTCACATTGAATTTTTGGGTGGAATACCATCCTTTCTCTACTTACTACACGCAGGAAGTAAAAAGGGGCTCAAATTTGGGGACCTCACCCATATATCTCTTTTATTGTTAACTTCGTCCATAAAGGCAGTTTTCTCATGTCATTCATGTATGCTTAATGATGGAGGAGGCAAACCTTTTCAGGAAGATTACAATAACAAGTTTAACTGGAAAATGAAATGGATATAAGCTTTATTCTCAGAAAGGGCAAATAACAGATATGTTTCCCTTTATCTTCTTCCAAGTAGCTTGGAGTTATATTCACCGAAAGTCTCTCATTCCGCTTTGTCAACATCGACACGTGTAATTTACGAACATGAAACGGCGGATTTATATCAGCTATCAGTTTCAAAACCCTCTAAAGGCACGTGGTGTAAATAGAGAGGCTTTTCAAGTAATTATGGTTCGTCATTCTCTCTATTTACTTATGGGGAGCCAGAGGATAGGATAGGCAAGGTTGGAAAGGATTTTTTATTTTCTACTGCGTATAGTAAGTATTCTCTTTTTATTGCGTTCGACCCAAAAAATTTGATGCGAGATTTTACCCGGGATATAAAGTACTTACAATTGTAAGTCGCCCTTGGGGTATTTATCCCTTGTGGTCTAACCAGGAAGAAAGTACGAATCAGCTGGGGAATTTAATGTCGTACTGGCAAGTTAGCCATGGTAGTTTAGTGGTTAGAGCAGCCGCTCGATAAGCGGAAGATCCGTGGTTTCAGAGCCCTCAAAGAATGAATTTTAATTCAAATCGAAGTGCTATTTCTGGGTACAAGACAATAGTTGTAGTTAATTTCTGCAGGCATGCGTAATTTCCAGTTAATTAGCAACATATTCCACAACACAAGGGCTATTTATCAGTTACGACTCGTTGATTTTTGAAATTAAAGTGGAACAAATACATCAAATGTGTAGGGAACTTCAATGAGGTGTAAATACAGTTTTATTGGTAGAGCCATTACCCCTATTCGACCATTGTTGAACTGGAAAGCGCATGTGGCGCACACAAAAGCCCTTGGGCATAGAATGCGGCAACGTTCATCAGACTATAGTTAAATAATACATAAAAGACTGAGCTCCACGCTTTTGTTAAATATAGCATTGTGCTTCAGTGCAGGGAATGAAATCATCTGGCAATAAACTGCATACCTTGTTATAATCGATACATCTGCTCTCGGCTGTTAAGGCTGTAAAGTATACAATTTTTCTTTTTCGTGTTCTCGCAGAAATTACACACAAAAATGGAATTTCTCCAGAATAATGCAATTTGAGCCACTTGTTTTCCACTTTTTCTCTGGTATGCTGAACAGAGAATGACATATTCGTATTCATATGTATTTCTAAATGGATGATATTGACTTCCTGTGTTGAGTGGTGATTAAGTACAGATCAGGTTTCATACATTAAGGGGTTTCTGAACTGTTTAGTTTACTGATGCGTGTGTAATTGCTAGTGACAAATGTTGATGAAACTTGCTTGTATTGTAGGCAGTGTTGATAAATTAGAGCTATTCTTGCCACTTAACTACGCAACACTCGTATCAGCTTAAGGCGTTCCAACACGGAAAGTTCTTGTAAAGAATTTCTACAATGGAAATATTCCTGCAAGATTAAAAACAAGCGCATTCTCAATCCTCTATCGTTTATTACTTATGAAAGCTTAACATAAACAGAATGACAAAAGTATTGAAAAAATCTGACCTTGATAACGAATACCTCGGATGTAGCTTATGTCACAAAAAACTTACTGGAAATAAATAAGTTGTTCTATAGAGATCTACATTTTTGTGTAGTACGTTTTCTCTAACACTTAACGTTTATAAGTTAGACAAAATTATTCTAGAATGAAGAGGACTTTACAGGCTGTTCCTAGAAAATTCAAGATTTACGTTTAAAGATCATTAGACCTATTTTTAGAAAATAGAAATAATTTTTAAAATGTTGCATGTAAAGGGTAGTTTGGAGTAGATTTCTTAGAAATCTTTGTATCGCAAGTTTGGAAGTACTGAACTTAAATACCAAGTTTGGTATTTAAACAACTTTTCGTTTCTAGATTAATTTTCTCTCTCTCCCCCTCCCTCTCTCTCTTCCCCTCCCTCTCTCTCCCCCTCCCTCTCTCTCCCCCTCCCTCTCTCTCCCCCTCCTTCTCTCTCCCTTTCTCTTTCTCTCCCACACGCACATAAAGGGGCTTTTTTAATTAAAACTCTGATGTGTTGCACTCACATGACTTTCTCTACTCTTGAAGTAACCATTCTCACAAACTCTTATTCCTATATCTTCTTCGTGTTAGTTGAGATAAACATTTGTACAAATTATCTTATTGGTTATTTCCTTGTAGGTGCAAGGGGAATGTTAGAATACAGTAGGCTTCGTGCGATAGTGAAATGTTTGAGATTCTGTTGTCTTTACACATTTAAAATATAAAAAACTGAACAAGGATGATCCATTTCACGAAAGTTCTAAGTTTTCCGAAACTCACACACACAACAAGGGATATCTCCGAAATGGTTCACCGTGCAAGAAAATTTATTGAGACATAAATTGTGTATTTTAGTAAGATATGCATTTTTTGTATAGTATGATTTGGTCTGTCTCTAACGGTTTACCAGTTATGCAAAAGTCGTCCAGAGTAAATACCACTACAGGGGCTATAGCCAGAAAATTCAAGATATATATTTCATTTGTCATCAAAATATCTCAAACATATGACATTTTAATCAAAACCGTTAGAGCTATTTTCAAGAAAATCAAAATTTTCGAAAAATTTTCCATGTAAAGGGGAGTTTAAGGTGGGCCTATTTTCTTCAAAATCTTCGTATCACATCCTTGAAAGACATTAAACTTAAATACCAACTTTGGTTTTTAACCGACTTTTCGTTTTTGAGTTATGCTGTCCACAGACTGACAGACAGACTGACACACAGACTGACACACACACACACGGACCTTTTTCTAAAAAATGCTTTTTTTTGGATTCAGGGGGCCCCAAAACATGTATTTCCGGTGAAATCTCGACATCGAATTTTTGGGTGGAATACAATACTTCCCCTACTTACCAGTAGAGAATGTAAAAATGCTTCACTAAAGGGATCTCAAAGCATGTATTTCAGGTGAAATCTCGCTATCGAATTTTTAAGTGGAGTATAATTATACACCATTACGTAATAGTACTTCCAATTTATTCAGTGTAATGGTATTTCACTGTTATTTTCGTTATTTTAAATGTTGCAGCGTCTTACATTCACACAGTTTTCTCTATTCACTTTTCTTCCTGTGGTATTTGAGGTTGTTCAATTGTGTTTTGCATAGTGGCTTCATGGTGTTTTATTTATTTTATTTCAACTAGTTCTTAATAAGTTTGCACAGCCAAAATTAATAACTTGCCATCCACAGTTGTAGGTGCCGGGCTTCTGTTTATGTGCGAATGTAAAAACCAGTATATTGAAGGATCCGAATGCATACGTAATACAACGAGCGTTTACGAAGGTCATTCGCCACCAGCGGAAGCTTCCAGGAGAGTCTGTAGCAGGCATCGTTCTCGGAAAGAGCGGAAGCCTGTCGCTTCCGATCTTCCAGTATGCGCTTGTCTACTAAATAACAAGAAACTAACCCTCGTGGACGTTTTCTATTTCATTCGGTACTAGTTGTAATGGGCCAGTGTGTGTCAACCTTAGTGGGCACGCTTCAAACCTCAGGATATTTGGATCCATAATAATTTTACTTAATGTAAATGAATTAAAATTTCATATACTTACTGTTTTGAGGGCGAACACATACACACTGTGTGACATGTCTAGGAGAAGCGTGATCACTATTGTTAAGATCCAGGGCACCAGAAGAGTGCGTTGGTCCTGCAAAAGTAACCACAAACATAATCTTAGATAAACAGTCTGTATAATAATAGCAATGAATATTAGGTAAGTTTCAAAATTCCTCCTCAACTATTAAATAATGGTTATCATTCTTTTGTTAGACGAAAAACACATATCTGTGTGTCTTCAGCTGGAAAGATGGAAAAAATTACTGCTGAGTGCATTACATTCATATGACTTTTTCTACCCTTCCTTTTAGAACCCATTCTTACGAAGGCTTCTTCTCTACCATGCACATAGTAGGTATGTATGAAAAAATTCGATATCGATATTTTTCCAGAAATAACATTTTGAGATTACCTTAACCTCCCCCCCTCCCAAAAAAAAAAATTAGTAATAGGTTTGTATGTCTGTGTATATACGTGTACATGAGTGTGTGTGTGTGGTGTCTTTGTGTGTGTGTGTGTGTGTATTAACAAACTTAAAGTACCAACCTTTTTATTTAAATTCAGCATCTTCCAAAGATGCGATACGAACATTTGCAAGAAAATCCACACACACTAGGCTACACTTTAGATATACAATTTTTTAGCAACTTCGACTGTTTCAGAAATTGTTCCAACAGCTTTTAATAAAATTGAGTTAAGATACTGCCATAGCGAGAATTTCCCCGTCTAGTTACTTTCTTCTCACTTTATTTTCCTCCAAAACTTTTGTACAACAGAAAAGTTATGTTTTACTGACGTTAACACAGTTAACTGTTTTCTTCTGGTGACCTTCATTTACTCCTTACTGTCTTTTTCACTTTCTCTGCCTCTCTAACAGCTGACTTTAACAATACTTTTGCTTGACACTCATTAATTGCTTTGCTATCCGCACATGCGCTGGTGACGCACACACACACGCACACTCTCGTTGCCTCGCCTCCATATATAGTGAGCATGACGTCACACGGACCTTTCTCGAACTTCTACAAGTAAGCCGACCACCGGACACTTTTCGAGCAATCTCGAAAACATCTTTTGGTTCTGCCATTCTAATTGTTGTGACGTGTTTGCTCGCGTGTTGTGGCGCAGCCTGACCTTGAGCGTCTGGTATGTGGTGTGAAATAACTTGGTCCCGACCTTCCTTCGTTGTTCACCACGTATGAAATATACAGCTTAAAGTTTGAGAAATAACCCCTAACGTATACACGGCCTAGCTTTGCTACGCGTTGATGACGTAGATGTCGCTAACGTTGGAACCATGAAATCCCCAGAAGCATATGAATATTGCCAACCACAGAGAATATGCATTTCCAAGGACTTTTTCCACCCAGGGCTACAGTTTTTGAAATCATCTTTATTTATTCTTCTTTTGAGGCAGTGTTCGTATTTTAGTGTGTTCATCTTTACGTTGGCTACACCATCTCCCTCCGTAACAGACGACATTCAGTGAACCACCAGGGGCCGCTATGCTACAGGATAACCACAAAACAATACGGAAAAGAAGCCGACAGATCGTCTATTGTAACTCAATATGTTTAGGCGTCAGAAATTTAACAGCTACTAGTGTTATTTGCTCATTGATTGAATGACTTAATTAATTTTGAATAATTTTCCGTGAAACCACCCAAATATTTTTTAGAATCCACTATAATTTCCACTAGCCACTAGATGCAAAATTCGCCCACCAGACAGGTGCTCAAAATCACCAGATTTAGTGGGAAAATCACAAACTTGGCAACATTGCTTTACCTTCCAAATACTCGGAAGATATAAACAAACGTTCGAGCTAATCTCATGTTAGCAAAAACATACACATGTAACCTTTGTTAGCCTACTTTAAGAACAAAAGTAAGTTGTTCTTAATATCAATTTATTGCATTGTGGAATCTTTGCAGGCGTCATTCTGAGTTATTCTGTTTGTTATGAACTTCTTTCCGAGGGATCGTCGCAAGACAGGAACAAGTAGTTTTACTGTCAAAATTCCTGGCCTTCCACTCTACACACAAAGTTGTCTACTTGCCAACTGTATGTTTGCGAATTTATTCCAATAGATATGTTGGAATCGAATTATGTGATATTATTTTGTGTCTAAACGACTCACTTCAGCGACAAATGGAAAATACATAATTAATCATTTTTTAAACTACTCCTCCAGGCTAATTGCTGAAGTAAACAATAAATAAACAATGGCCAATCAAGCATTAGACTAGTTTTATTTTTTATTTTTGAAGCCATATATTACAGAAGAAAATGGTTGAGGAACTGAGGTTTCGGCTTAACCTGAAGAAGCCGCTCTTGAAGTTTGCACACCCCTAACAATTTCCGGCTGAAGGATGGAAGCCGTTCTTTGGCCAGGATTATTTGCCATCCTTCCGAGAATCAGGAAGTATGAGCGAGAGAGCAAATATGCGTGTGTCTGTATGTGTGTATGTGAATTTTACTGAAAGAAAATCCCAAAAATGAATATAGCAGAAAAGTGAGGGAACAACATTGCGGATGAGCAGCTTTTCCAGGGGCAAAACCGCCTATTTGACCTTGGATGACAAAGGTGACATAAATGGAACAATGGAATATACAGATAGAGATTAATGTTTATTCTCATTTAATAATTCATATTTGTTATTATTGTGATTTTTTGCGTTCTTTTATTTTTTTATCTCTGACTTCCGTGTAGTAAACATCGCGGGACAGTACATACTTAAGTACAAAGCCTCACATTATCAGCGGTATCTTGTTTATTTAAATCAGGAAACAGAGACGTTAACCCATCATCAATTCACATGAGTTCAGTCATGCAGATTCAACAAGGTCATTCGCCAAGTCTAAAAAAACACACCAGTACTTAACATTTCATTTCCCTTTTATTATTTAAATTGTTTTTTAGCGTTTTTACATATTATTCAAATATACCTATGTTGGCAAATACTACCACGTTATGCTAAATACACATTTGTTTAGTTTTCATCAAAGTATTATATTATACCTTAAAGTTAAATAATAAAATCAACATTGAATAGCGTTGAACTTATTTCGTTCTTTTGAGACCACGGCCTAAAGTAAACCTCAAATCTGAAGAGTTACTCCACAGCAAAATTCTAATAGCATCAGAACATTACATTGACTCTTATCTGGGTATTTAATACCGCTTGAAAAGGCACCCCTTCGTGTGGCCTTCGTCCTTAGTCCCCCTTCATACCTTTAGTTTTCCCATAAATAGCCAGCAAGTCCTTTTCATTTGGAATAAATTGTATATAAGCAGTGAACCATAAGCTCATAAAATTTAGAGCTCACTGAGATACACAATTGTGAAACATTCGTTGTTACATCTCTAAGATGAAGTCATATGTTGTCGATAATTTAGAGATATTTTACTTTCTCTACCGGTAAGTAGGGGAAGTATTGTATTCCACCCAAAAATTCGATGTCGAGATTTTATCGGAAATATATGTTTTGAGACCCTCTGAAGCCAAAAAAAGAAAAAGGGATTGTTAGAAAAAGGTTCGTCTGTGTGTCTGTGTGTCAGTCTGTGGACAGCATAACTCAAAAACGAAAAAGTCAGTTAAAAACCAAAGTTGGTATTTAAGTGTAATGTCTTTCAAGGATACGACACAAAGATTTTGAAAAAAAAAATAGCCCCATCTTACTTTACAAAAAAAAAAATGTAGATCTCTCTAAAACAGACAATTTATGTCTGAATAAATTTTTGTGTAGAGTAAACCATTTCGGAGATATTCCTTGTTATTTGTGTCAGTTTATGAAAACTTAAAACTTTAGTCTAGTGCAACATCGTTGTTCATTTTTGGAAAGAGAATGTAACCTCAAAGCTTTAAAAGATTTGACTATCGCACAAAGCCTACTGTATTCTAATATTGCCCTTGCACCTACAACGAAATAATATGATAATTTGTACAAATGTTGATCTCAACTAACACGAAGAAGATATAGGAATAAGAGTTTGTAAGAATGATTAGTACAAGAGTAGAGCAAGTCATGTGAGTGCAACACGTCAGATTTTTTTTTTTTTTTTTTGGTACCTGTTTGAATGTATTTAATATTTTCTTTACATACAGAGTAGCCTAATAATCCATATTGAATTCACTAATAGCTCGTCACTGTCATTTGCAGTTTTCTCTTAGAAACAAACTTTCATGCACAAAATGCAGAATCAGACGACCACGTGGTTAACACAGACATAAAATTGACATAGTTCAGCGCTGTTTTTCCGGGATGAATGCAGAAAATGCCACAAGATGTCTCCACCTGATTTAAACTGTACGTGATTTTGCTTCAATGAGGTACTGAATGCATTTCAGGAGCCACGCTCACCCTCTCACGGGCATTTAAATCACGACCTAAGGCCTGTCATAATTTTTGTCCAAATTTTAAGCTAAAAATAAGCTGAGGGTTGCATAATAACCGAATTATAAGGGGCTGGTGAGCCAGTGGCTATGATACTCGGCTGTTTATGTAAACATTCACACTCCAGCAGCATATCCTTTAATAAGTAATGAAGCTGGACGTGCAATCACGTAATTTACTTATTTATTTCAGCTCATCGATCCCAGCGGAAACGTCGACTATGAAATTGCTTGAACACAAATGCGATGCACATGTTGTCATTGTTGTGGGAATAGATCGGTCTCAATGGTCTGCCAATCCCATTACAGGATGCTCGTATCGTGCATCAAGCTTACATATGCCTGGTGCGATGTAACTATTTCCCTGCTGGTTCGTGTTACTTTTCTTGCTCAGTACCACGCACTGTGAACAAAGCAAGACTATGGCTTAGGCTAAGGCGTTCGTAGTGAATTGGGATATCCTAGATATTGTATTTCATTTTGTTTCCTCATTTTCAGATACGTTTCTAGATTTCGTAGTGTGAGGCAGCGCCCGACAGATGGTGCGAACACTTGCTCCAAGGAAAGAGTACTCCACGTGGACTCTAGGAGACTCCTTGGTCGCCAGATCATTTATAGTGCTCTTCAAACAGCTCCAACAATGGGACTTGTTCTTGCGCCTTCAACAGTTAGGGACTTCCGCGCGTCTTTGTGTCATATCTACTTGTGCTCTGTAGCCTCCTGTGGTTGCTTCACCCTTTTGGGGTGCAGTAGTCAGAACAGTGTCGCCCTCCGTTGCATAATCTACAACTTTTGGTGGAGACATTTGTGAAAAACTGTCATTTTTAGTTTTTATTGAATTATAAATTCCTCCATATATATAAATGCTACAAAAATGTAGATTTCATTCAAAAACACCATTTCTGTCAACTTGCATAAGCCTTTTTCAAACGTTTCACGTCGCTAGTGTATGTTTTTTCAACTATCCACGTCATCTAATATAAGTGCTTGAAAATTATGCCGTTCATCTTTTTTCTTTCCTTCGCCCATTACTAAAGCTAAACATTTGAATGCTACTTCCCCATGTTTTATGTAACTATGCACTTAGTGGAATTATTCCTACGTAAAATGTATCCTGCATAAAGCAACATGGATAAAAGAATCACTTTCATATGGATACTATCACAAACTGCGTTTCATAAGCCACAGGTAGTAGAGGAATTTATCCTCGCAACAAAAACACCTTCACCGCAGCCAATTACATAGCAAGGGAATATTAGAATACTGTAAGATTTGTACGATAGTCAAATCTTTTAAAGTTTTGAGATTGCGTTCTCTTTGCAAAAATGAACAACGATGTTGCACTAGACTGAAGTTTTAAGTTTTCCTAAACTGACACAAATAAAAAGCAACATCTCCGAAATGGTTCACTCTACATAAAAAGTTATTGAGACATAAATTGTGTATGTTAGCAAGATCTACATTTTTTGTATAGTATGATTTGGTCTATCTCTAACGGTTTATCAGTTATGCAAAAGTCGTCCAGAGTAAACATGACAACATAGGCTATAGGCAGAAAATTCAAGATATACATTTCATTTGTCATACAAATATCTTAAACGTATGACATTTTAATCAAAATCGTTAGAGCCATTTTCAAGAAAATCAAAATTTTCGAAAAATGTTTCATGTAAAGGGTAGTTGAGGGTAGGTCTATTATCTTCAAAATCTTCGTGTCGCAGCCTTGAAAGACATTAAACTTAAATACCAACTTTGGTTTTTAACCGACTTTTCGTTTTTTAGTTATGCTGTCCACAGACACACACGGACCTTTTTCTAAAAATGCTTTTTTTTTTTGTTGGATTCAGGGGCCTCAAAACATATTTCCGGTGAAATATCGACATCAAATTTTTGAATCGAATACAATACTTCCCCTACTTACTCTACGTAGTGGAGAAAGTAATAGGTTTTAACACAATTTCAGAATAGGTGAACATGAAAAATAATGCGTAGAGAAAACATGGACGTGTGTAGCAGCGTATTTCATGGGTTATCCATAGAACAGGCGCTCAGTTGTTTGTGTTTTTGATTTCGGAAGATATGTCGATTTGCAATGCCTTTAACAAAAGAGTTTACGCCGAAGGGATTTGTGCAGTAACAAACGAGCATCAGTTATTGGCAGTTGAAGAGGATCCTGGGATTTCACTATTGTTCCACAGACTTTGACAGCAGATTGTGCACGGCATGTGTAATATTCGCTTCATAATCACAGATAGAACTGCCGACCTAAAGCCACATTTCCTCATAGCTGTCAATCCGGGATTAGGGACAATAAGTTTACAGTAATGGTGGGATAAAATTCCCACTTGTCCCATCGTGCAGAATAGATGTACTCTCTGAGCCAGAGCTGGACAAGTGCGGCTCACTGAGCGCAGCCTACTCACGGCCTTGCACTGTAGCAGGTAAAGTAATTGAAGATCCTTAAGGTATCCCGCTAGTCGCCCAGGCGATGGTTCGATTCCTGACATTCCTTATCTACGGATTTTGTCGGCGTTTCCCCGGGACACCAGACGAATGCTGAGAAGAATAATTACATGCCCTGAATTTCCCGTCCTTCCATTTCATTTCACCTTCATTTCAATACGTTTTTCAGGGTGAAAGCGTTAGTGATGGGCGAATTAGCGCTGCTATGTGGAGATATTGCGAAGAGTAACTGCTGTTCTCGACGTAGGGGTGGCGTTGTAGCCACTTGACCTTCTGGGGGAGACCGCTGTCGAGACCCATGCCTTGGTGGCTGCTTGGCGAACCCTGGTAACAGGATGAATCTCTAGCACACGTTAGGGACCCTCAGGCTTACTCCACTCCTCACTCGGACACGAACACGCACAAACAACGCTCTGTTCGGATTGCCCACTGAGTGCGGTCAGTGTAGCCTGGCAAAAATTTTGTGGGTAGTCTCTCTCATCCTTGGTAAACACGTTAACTTCTTAAGAAGCTCCCTGAAACGAAAACCCCCTGGCCTTGCATGAGATGGCTGTTTCTATTCGTTCCTTCAGCGTAAACTATACAATGCCATCATGTTATTGTTGTTATCTGCTGTGTTGGACAATCACTTCTCACTCCATATAGATTAATAGGAAATGAAATGTGTTTCTAGTTATAATGCATGTAAACAGCTAATTTCCTAGAAGCTTCTGAGCAAATGTAATCAAAACAGACCGCTTACACACAGTATAGTGTCCTATGTAAATCAGCAACCATTTCATGATGACTTTGCAACATAACTGTAAAACTATCACATTGCCTTGTATAGAATAACAAACACAGCAATAACTCCATTTGCGAATAGACCAACAGTTTATTCTGCTGTCAATATTTACGTCCACAGCATGACTCAACTATAAGCACGTGCTTAATATAAGGGATCTTTCAAAATTAACAAACATTACGCTACTATACAGGGTGGAAGAGAAGTCATTACACTAATTTAAACCAGCAATAGATCTGGCTATTTGGAGCACATTTTGTATCTTACGTTTTTGTCTCTGATCATTTCCTACGGAGTTATGCACAGCTGGCAACACCCCAGATTCTGTGAGTGTCACTTTCACTAGGTCAGTATGGTTAATTGGTGACCAACAGTATAACAAGAATATAGCAGAAAGAACCGTTAAAAGTATTACAAGTAGGCAAAAAATGCCTATGTCCATTATGATGGACACCGGGACCGAAGCGGTTAAAAGAAATTCGATGCGTATTTTCCTTATTTCTGTTGACAAAGATCCAATTTGAGTGAGGGACTTTCGGTGCGAAAATGTCGTAGCAACAAACGAGAAGTAAACACAAACATTTTCGGTATTTGGTGTTTACTGTTGAACAGCGGTTTTGTCTTTCAGTTCTCAGTTACTTTTAATCAGCCACGGAGAACGCGCTTCGCGCTCACAAAATTAGTCACATGAAAACATTTCGTGGTATTACTACAGATAATATCTTGGAATATTCATGCTTACGAAGTAGCATCTGTGTTTTTTGGATGTGTCAGGAAAACACGTTCTTTAAGGCAATCCTACAGCAAAATGTCGCCTGGCTTGAGATGTAGAGATCGTGGAGGCGGGATTCTTAGTAAGCGTCTACTGATGATTAGAGTGAGGAATCTTGAACTGGAAAACACATTCATGCAAGATGTCGCTCCACCCATGCAAAGCAATTAATAACGCACACGTTTGGCGACCTTATTATCAGTAGTACGTCAGTTCTGACAGATGAAGAGCAAGAGTAGCGCGAACTTGTTACCAACGTTTTGCAAATCCCATTGTTGTGTGTGTGTGTGTGTGTGTGTGTGTGTGTGTGTGTGTGTGTGTGTGTGTGTGTGTGTGTGTGTGCGCACGCGCGCGCGTGTGCGCTACTGTCGTGGTGAAATACTTCTTTGACCCAGCATCAATTCCTTTAAGGGTGGCAGTCAAGGTGTGGCCTTCAAGCAAAAGCAGGTGTTATCAGTCCTGGGTTCAGTACTGCTTGAGGCCAAAGTTTACATACACCTACGCCCCTCGTTCTTACAGAACTTAAGACATGTGTCGGGGGGTTCGAGGAGGTTAATGAGTGTTAAACGATTGTATCGTCAGAGTTGCTGTATGAGGCAGAGAAAGGACTGAGTCAAGGATACGAGAAGAAAACAGTGGTGAGTTGCAATACCACGAAAGACTGTAGACTGTGTTAATGTCAGTAGAAACGAACTGTCTGTGCAAAAGTTTAGAAGAAAAATAAACTGATTTTTGTCGTTTTGTACATTTTGAAGTATTTATTCTTCTTTAAAAGAAGAAATGGTTTTTTCATTTTTATAACTTGGTCTTGCAAAAACAATTGAATTTCAAAGCAATCACGTAGCCCCTACAACAATTGACAATCACTTAAAGCCTACTGCATTCGCATATTCTGATTGTCTCTGAAAAGGAAAACATAAAATAGTAAAAGAATAAGCTTTTGAAATTATAGTTGTTGAAAAATGGATAGAGGAGACGTGATAAAAAATATAACATTTTTACGATGGCAAGAAAAATGCGCAAAAATTCTTTTCTGCTAAAATAAAAAGAGCAACATTTTACAATAATTTTTATACAGAATCTACGTCAGATGAAAGCTTACGCCCGGTAGAAAAGTGGTTATAAAGGAATATTGTTTAAGGTAACTGAACCACCTTAACGCTTGCTTGAATATAGCATAAAATTTATGAAACTACGCAATTCCAAGTACATGAAAGGGGGGCAAATGCCGGGTTGTTTACAGATATACTCTGAATGCGTTCTCTATTTTTATACCTGATGTCAACAGAGCAGGGTGACGGAAAATTATTGCATGCATGAGCTCCCTTGTTTACGATTTCATCTACGCACTACCTACATGCCAGAAATGTACAAGCACTCCGCTTCAATTAAAAGCACTGCGAGGCAGTATTTCCGCGAAATGAGAAGATGGAGAGGCCGGAACAGGAGAAATTCCTAATCTGTGATGAGATAATGATGATTATAATAATTATGATAGATGTTTGTATAGAGTGATTTATAATTACGATAAATGTGTGAGAATAAAGATTTGTGATTACATAAATTAATCTTTTTGTTATAACTAATTATGCTTAGAAATTAGAATTAAATATATGCATATGCTTTACATAAGTATGACAATACATTATCCAAAAATTGCACTATATTTTCGTCTATATTCCTGTTGTATTCCTAAAATCAGCAATTGGTTAGTAAAGGTAAATTAAAAATTACAGTTTGAATTACAGGGAAAACACGCTACTTTAATTGTTTGGTTATTCATTCATTTCTCATTTATTCATTCACGCAGTTTTGACTTCAGTTCTCGTGTTATTGTCAACAAGGGTTTAAAATGTAACTGTATTTAATTGAACAGTTTTTGAAGCATAATATTACTTTCACTAAACATTGCGAGACAAACGCGAATATTGAGTTTAAAAATCCTGTGTGCTTTCACGCGAGTTTTCAACACGCTCTACAAAACATTGACATAAAAGTTAATTCTTCTATTCAAGTAGAAGATACACATTTGTGTAAATTATTTTGTTACATGTTTTTGGTACCAGAGGAAAGGGGGAAGTGATAGTTAAATCTTGAAAAGCCAAGAGTGCCTTTATATGACCACGAGAGAGAGGGAGGGGGGAGGGAGAAACACAGAAGGGGAAAGAAAAAGGAAAAAGATCAGTAGCTCAGCACTTTATTAAAAATAATTATTATTAATTATTATTAAAAAGAATTTGAACCGAATAACAAGAGCATCTATCTCGAAAAGTCGAAATGCAACAAAAATTTATTTTGTGTTTTAGCTGAGGGGAAAAAAAAAAAAAAAAAAAAAAAAGAACTGATTCGAACAACAGCAACAAGTCGTCCTTTTTATCAGTGGAGCATTCCAGAAACTTCATCTGCGTCTCTATAAGGGTTACAGACAGTTCTATAAGCTCAGAGCACCTCCCCATCATCTCTCCATCACATGACAGTCGGCGCCGAAACCATGCCCTGCCTATATTCCTTATGTCGATATGATACATTATTAATTATATTATTATTTAATATTATTAATTATATTACTATTAATTATATTAATTAATGATGAGCATCACAATGATTATATTAAAGTAAATAATAAGTAAGAATCATTGTACTCTTTTCAGGAATAAACATACTGAAATAACGATCTTGTCATATTCATTAATATACTTTTTGTAAAATGGTGCCCAATACTAAATTAGGTACATGACGTAAGTATAATCACAAATTAAATAACATGTTTTTTATTATATAAAATAGAAAAAAAGGCAGCTAATGACACGCCTGGTGTAATGGTGGTGTTTGATGATTTTTTTAAAAAAGCTTTGTTGTATCCTTGAAAGGTTCTGAATTTAAACACCAAGTTTGGTACCTATCTGACCATCCTCCCACTCTCCTCTCTTAGGACTCTCTTGTAAAAATTATTCTTTAATTCGACATGAAAACTCACGTTTCTAGTGAAAGTGGCAACTTTTGTTCATTTCTATGGAGCATTATCACGTGACATTTGTGACGTACATGAAAGCTAATTTTTTCCTATCCGTCAACAGGATTAGCAGAGACGTGTAACACAGAGAGCTGTTTTCCCTCTTGTCAGGATGTCACTCTCAAGTTGGAATATAATTATGATTATTATTATTCCAAGCTCTCATCGCGCTCTGAATTCGTTTCTATCGTTTTGTCAGTTGAGCACACTGGGAAGAACGCTCGCTCATTTCACGCCTCTATGCACAACGTCGCTTTTCCTTGCATGTAATTAAGGACTTGTTGGATGATATGAAGAGTTATTGATTTTGGCTTATCACAATAGCAAATATTTGTCTTCGTTAAAACACTAATAGTAATGTTATGAACTGAGCTTATAATGTTAATGAATGGAAATGTACGTCCAGTGCAATGTTATGCTAGTATCAATTATGATAATGATGTTCCATGCTGTAACAATAGTTCTAATAGGGTAACTGCTATTTCACAACTAGAAACAAAAGGCTTTGAGCGATAGTCAAATGTTCTAGAGCTTTGACATTCCGTTCTCTTTCCACACTTAACATACACAAAAATGAACAACGATGTTCCATTTTCACGGAAGTTTTAAGTTTTCCGAATCTGACACAAATAACATGGAATATCTCCAAAATGGTTCACTCTACAAAAAATTTATTCAGACATAATTTGTGTGTTTTACCGAGATCTACATTTTTCGTACAGTAAGATTTTGTCTATCTCTTATGGTTTACGAGTTATTCCAAAGTCATCCAGAGTAAACATGACTACATAGGTCATAGCTAGAAAATTCAAAATATACATTTCATTTGTGATACAAATGATATTTTAGTAAAAATCTTTGGAGCCATTTTCAAGAAAATAAAAATGTTTTTAAATTTTTCTATGTAAAGGGTAATTTAGGGTGGGGCTATTTTCTTCAAAATCTTAGTATCGTATCCTTGAAAGACATTAAACTTAAATACCAACTTCGGTTCTTAACCGACTTTTCCTTTTTGAGGTATGCTGTCCACAGACTGACAGACTGACACTGACACACAGACACACACACACACGGACCTTTTTCAAAAAATGCTTTTTTTTTGGATTCAGGGGGCCTCAAAACATATATTTCCGGTAAAATCTCGACATCGAATTTTTGGGTGGAATACAATACTTCCCCTACTTA
This sequence comes from Tenodera sinensis, assembly GCA_030765045.1. Classification (NCBI taxonomy): domain Eukaryota; kingdom Metazoa; phylum Arthropoda; class Insecta; order Mantodea; family Mantidae; genus Tenodera; species Tenodera sinensis. The sequence continues at coordinate 164,130,189 of CM060966.1, forward strand.
CCAGTAGAGAAAGTAAAAATGAACAACGATGTTCCATTTTCACGAAAGTTTGAAGTTTTCTGAATCTGACACAAATAACGAGGAATATCTCCAAAACGGTTGACTCTACAAAAAATTTATTCAGACATAATTTGTGTGTTTTAGCAACGCTTAACACAACATACAATGTATATATAAAACCATTACTTACTTACTGCAGCGAAGTTCTTGTAACAGCAAACACAAAAAAGATTCAAATCTTTCAAAACCAAAGTCTGAGATTAATTACAGGTGCTATCAAAACCACACCAATACCAGCTATGGAAATACTAACCAACCAATGCCCCATTGAATATGAAATAGAAAAAGCGGCTCTTATTCAACACGAAAAGTTGATCAGACTCCCATTCAATACATGGCACAAGAGAAATTTTACACATACACTAAAGACTCAGGAGAGCTTTCTTTCCAAAATTCAAGACATCAAGAAGAATGTATACCTTCCTAATTCAAAGGAAAACTTCATATCTAAAGTCAATCCAACACATACATTAGACATCACATATTATTTACACCTGAGAGAAGTTAAAAAATGTGATACTCCAACTAGTGTTCTAAAATTATTGGCATTAGAGACAATCCATACTAGATTTCCAGAACACGAATGGCTCCATATTTATACTGATGGATCATTTATATCAAACCAAGATGGAGCAGGTGCTGGGGTCACGTGTCACCTCTTTTCCTATTACAAATCTTTAAGTTATGGAACTACAAACTTTGATGGAGAAATTGAAGCAATTCGAATGGCCCTACAAAATCTTTTGTACAGAATTTCACATTTTCAGCAAGCAATTACTTCCAAGTTGTCACCAAAAAACCAAACAATTATAGAATGTTGGAAAATCCTTACCCATCTAACAGCACTTCAAAAACACCTAGTCTTCCAATGGATACCAGCTCACTGTGGACTGAGTGGTAATGAGAAAGATGATTTTCTTGCAAAAAAGGGTACCAGCGGTGTACAAAAATCTATAGTTAATCTACCATTTTATGCAGCTAAAAGATTAGTCAACTCTGAATTCAAAAAAATTATTGCAAAATATTACTATGAAAAATCAAAAAATAAAAGATGGGAACTACCAAACATTCAAACAGTGATTCCTGAGTATCCTCGAAAAACAGCAGTTGCAACCTTCAGGTTGATTACAGGACATGATTGTCTGGCAAAACATTTAAACAGAATTGGGATATATTCTTCACCACTCTGTCCTCTATGTGATCTGCAAGAGGAAATGTATCGAGACCACCTTCAAATATGCCCGGCCACTTCTAGTGCCCCATCCATCAGTGAAAAATATTGGAGAGCAAGAGGATTAATGACCTCATTGTCAGAAATCCAGCATTAGCTAACAACAACAACATTTTTTGTATAGTAAGATCTTGCCTGTCTCTTACGGTTTACGAGTTATTCAAAAGTCTTCCAGAGTAAACAAGACTACATAGGCTACAAGCAGAAAATTCAAAATATACATTTCATTTGTCATACAAATATCTTAAACATACGATATTTTAGTCAAAATCTTTGGAGCCATTTTCAAGAAAATAAAAATTTTCGAAAAATGTTCTATGTAAAGGGTAGTTTACGGTGGGGCTATTTTCATCAAAATCTTTGTGTCACATCCTTGAAAGATATTAAACTTAAATACCAACTTTGTTTTTTAACTGACTTTTCGTTTTTGAGTTATGCTGCCCACAGACAGAACACACGGACCTTTTTCCAAAAATGCCTTTTTTGGATTCAGGTTGTCTCGACATCGAATTTTTGGGTGGAATGCAATACTTACTTCTACTTACCGGTAGAGAAAGTAAAAATATACATTTCATTTGCCTTAATAATATCTTAAACATATGTCGGTCGAGAAAGTCATATGAATTGCTACAAGGAGGTTTTTACTTATGGAAGCAGAGGGATTGGAAGGAAGTACCTTAAAGTTTGCGTGGGATGTACTGGTCTGCAGATTCCTGCACAATGGAGCGCTATCGATTGCAACAGAGGATGAATAGATTTGTACCTGCAACTTCAATATTTATTGTTGATACGGATTCAAAAAATGGTAAAGCAAAATGTTTGCAACTCAAATTCAGTACAAGATTATATATCAGAGTATTACTTTTTCTTTCAAAGGGTAGTTAACACAACCAAAGTTCATTTTAATGAGTTAAAGCTTGTCGAAGACTGTCTGCAGATGTAGAATCAGATGACAAAACACAATGAGTTCATCTTAATGTAGGTGCCAGGTCATGATGGAATTGAAGGTAATGAAACCTCTGATCCCTTAGCCAAAGAAGAAGCTAATACCCCATTCCATTTCCTTTGCATACTCAAGAGATAAAAAAGTGAATAAAGACCTTCCACTTCACAAAAGTTTTCAAGTATTGCGAAACACACAAATATCAAGCAATGTCTCCAAAGTGGTTCTCTCCACAAAAAATGCATTTGGACATAATTTTTGTGTTTTAACAACATCTACTTTTTTGTTCAGTAAGATTTGGTCTGTTTCTTACGATTTACCACTTTGTGTCGTATGCTTGAAAGGTATTAAACTGAAATATCAACGAAAATATAAGTTTTCAAGTCCCCTGAATCTAAAAAAGCATTTTTAGAAAGAAGTCCGTGTGATGTCTCTCTGTCTTTGGAGAGCGTAACTCAAAAATAAAAACTCGGCTAAAAGCCAAAGTTGGTATTTAAGTTTAATGTCTTTCAAAGATGCAACACGAAGATTTTGAAGAAAATAGTCCCACCCTAAACTACCCTTTACATGGAAAATTTTTCGAAAATTTTGATTTTCTTGAAAATGGCTTTAACGATTTGGATTAAAATCTCATATGTTTAAGATATTTGCGGACAAATAAAATTTATATTTTGAATTTTCTCGCTATAGCCCCTGTAGTCGTATTTACTCTGGACGACTTTTGCGTAACTGGTAAACCGTTAGAGATAGACCAAATTATATTGTACAAAAATGTAGATCTTGCTAAAATACACAATTTATGTCTAAATAAAATTTTTTGTAGGATGAACAATTTCGGAGATATTCCTTGTTATTTATGTGAGTTTCGGAAAGCTTCAAACTTTCATGAAATGGAACATCGTTGTTCATTTTTCTATATGTTAAGTGTGCAAAGACAACAAAATCTCAAACATTTGACTATCGCACAAAGGCTACTATATTCTAACATTCTTCTTGCACCTACAAGGAAATAAGCAATAAGATAATTTGTACAAATGTTTATCTCAACTAACACGAAGAAGATATAGGAATAAGAGTTTGTAAGAATGGTTAGTACAAGAGTAGAGAAAGTCATGTGAGTGCAAAACATCAGATTTGTGAGTTCTGCTGTTCAAAGGCAAAGGGACCTTTCTCAAAAAATAAAAAAAAAAAAATATTCTTTTACGTAGCAGAGAAAGTAAAAATATTAATAATATGGATGCTTATGACTAAGAAATACAGAAGTTCCAAATTGCAAAGGTCGAACCACCTAAAGGAGAAATATGCATCATTATGAAATTATATGCATAGAACAGCTGAAGAATATTGCCATAAAGACAAAAGGTGGCAAGATCGTTGAAGCATCTTCCAACATATGCGAGAACTTTTTATACTCTGGTATCAAAAGAGTCATTCAAAAGATTAGGCACGGACTCCTAAAGTGTGCACCATCACATGAATGTCACTAAGATAAAATGTTAAAAAAAATATATCTCACCTGCATGCAGCAAGAGACCGTAGAAGCGTGTATTTTTTTAGCATAAAATGCTTACTCTACAGGAATATTTTTAGAGTAAATAAACAATGTTACTCCATCGTATTTGTATAACGGTTATTTTACACGTTTTATTTTATTGATGAGTTTAAAAAAAACTGATGTGTATATTGGCGTGGTCTTTCTTTTATAAACTGGTTTTACAGAAACTTACTCTTTCATCTATTTATTAATAGAGATAAAAATTAATTTAAAATTTACATATTTCGTTAAAGATATATGAAGAATACGATGGGCTACAGGAATGCTCAGATTTTTTTTTTCTAAAACAACTGATGTCATTTTCACATTATCTTTTCCACCCGCTCTTGCCACGTGAAAGCAAAGAGTGCAATAAGCAATTATAATCCCTTGCGAGACAAGAAGGGTAGTATAGTTAGGAGTAAGGTGTTCCTTGTTCTTCGAAACTTCTCTCGTTTTGTCAAAAGCCAAGCGCAACTTGAACTTTGTTTATCTTATGTTGGTGTGTAGGGACTCTCTCTAAAGTTCAAAACAGTTTCTCCTACTTTTTATTTCGAAGTTACCTTTTTTCTAAGAGCATTAGCCCTACTTCCCTTTTTCCACTTCCTCTCATTCTATATTGCTGAGAAATTTACTTTAGAGCTAAGGAATTAATGGTAAGGGTTGCAATAAAATTAATAAAAAAAAAGGACTGTCGGGACTAACCTACGTCACAACACTTCCTAGGCCAGCGAGCAAACAAGTCCAAGGTTAGACTGCCTCTCGCAACTGTTTGTGTACACGTAGGCAGTTCGCGGAAAGTCCGTGTGACGTTATCCTTGCTATATAAGGGCGCAAGAAAACAACAGAGCGGAGAGTTACAGTCACAGACACGTATTATATATTTGGTGTTTTAATTAAAAAAAATTGTTTACTTTGGTTGATGAATTACGAATAACTTTTATTAAATTAATTAAATATTTTAAAATGAAATTTATTTGAATTTTGAACTGTAAAATTGTGTAAATATATTTGGTAATATTTTATTACATATTAGGTTGGTATTTTAAAGTGGAATTTTGTTGTTTATTGGATAATATTAAATTAATACTTGTATATGACATTTTAAACATTAAATTATGAAGTTATTTAAAAGAATTTGTTTAATTTTTAATTTGGATATTATTTTGGTAATTTGAATGTACTAATAAGCTATGAACTTTGGGTAAATTTGATTAGATAATATTGGAATTTTAATTTGAGGCGTTTTTACTTTGGTTATTGAATTAGGAGTATTTTATTAAATTAAATTAATATGTTTATACATGTATATACTAATTTAACCATTAATATTGTGATTGTTTTAGGTATTAGCAAATGGTTGTATAGATATTAGGTGTGATAAATTATAATTTTGAGCATGTTTAATTTGTGTGTGTCTCACTACATGTAAACTTCAAAAGTGCAAAATAATTGGATTTTTAGGTCTTCACAATGTGTAGCTAAGGACACGTGACCCATCACTTTTTCTACCGACTAGCTAGTGAGCCTATCTATTCTTAGAATCCAGACTGGAAGCTGTATGGTCTCTTTTTCCCTTCCCCAGCTTGCTACCTGGAAGCTCTCAGCCTTTCTAGTTCCAGGAAGGTGTACCTGGCTTCTAACAGCCCAGTCGTCCATTTTTTGCTATTTACCTAACGACCTTTTTCCACGTGAAACGGATTTCCTATACAAGATAATTTTATACGCGTGTATTCCTCTGTTTTCATATCTTCTGTCTAAATCAATTAATTACTACTCCTTATTTCATTACATCCCTTTAACTTGATTATCTACTTGCTAAAATCCTAATTTCAGCTTCATCTCTAAGGAAGGTTGAACCCTTACTCACCTTATAGATGCCGACGATGAGCACAATGGAGGTTATGACGCCACAGGTTGCGCAGCAAAGCAGAACCACGTTAAACGTCATTGTAGCTGCAAGAACAAACAGATCCCATTATCTCCCGTACAATAACAGCATCATACAGGACTCACATTGTTCCCCGACCAGTAACATAATGTTCACATCCGATAATAATCTGCTAAGTTACAATCACGCTTGCTGTAAAATCGCCACTGTTTAATAACCTCGTGTATTCCAGCATCGTGTTTATGATGTCTGGGGATTCACAAACTCCAACTGGTGCCGGGATTATTGACTAGTAAGATTAATAAGTTTAGAAAGATGTGATACGCAGATAATTTATTGCAATAAGTAATTTCCACATATGTGTAATAAACATCTGAAGTGTTGCACTGTCATGACCTTCTCTACTCTTGTACTAACCATTGTTACCAACTTTTGTTCATTTTTTGTACAGTAAGATGTGGCCTACCTCTTAGGTTTGCCAGTTATGCAAAAGTCATCCAGAGTAAATAGGGCTATAGCCAAAAAATTTAAAATATACATTTCATTTACCATAAAAAGGGCAGTTTAGAGTAAAGAATTTTTTTCGAAATCTCCGTGTCGCATCTTTGAAAGACACTAAACTTAAATACCAAATTTGGTTTTTAACCGACTATTCGTGTTTGGGTTATGCTGTCCACATACTGACAGACACAGGCACACACACATACACACACATGGACTTTTTTCTAACAATGCCTTTTTTGGGGTCCAGGGGGCGTTAAACATATATTTCCGGTAAAATCTCGACATCAAATTTTTAATGAAATATAATACTTCCTCTACTTGCCAGTAGAGAAAATAAAAAATGAGTAACGACTTCACATTTCAGGCAAATTCAAACCAATAGCGAAGAATGTTTCGAAACTACATCATGCAAAAAATGACTTAAGTTGTGTATTTTGACTGACATGTGCACCTCTGTGTAGTAAGATTTTCTCTATATGTTCCGATTTATCAGCTAGAGAAAAGTTAGCCAGAATGAAGAGGGCTTCGTAATCTACTCCTAAAAAATTTGAAACATATATTTTATGTTGCTTATAAGCGAGAGATCCAGGTTCGATTCCTGGTAGCGTGTGTATTTTTTCTCACTGGGAGACCTGTTTCGGGGTACAGTCAATCTCGTTAGGACCTTATACCGGCGATAACGCAACCAGATCTTTCTCGAACGCTTACGAACAAGCCGGCTGTCGGAAACTCTTCGAATGCTCTGGACAGCCCTTGTTGCCGCCTGATTGTTGCTGGTTACGTGTTCGCTCGCGGGAGTGGTGTGGAGAAACTTGACCTTGTGTGCCTTGTTGCATACCGCAGCAGTGGGGTTGGGCAAGCTTGTCCCGACCGTCGTTTATCTTGTGGCTACCATGGGCCGGCGTCACACTGCTGCCCCCTGAGCCCTGCTCGCCCCAACCAGCACCGTTGCAGCTAGCCAAAACGGCAATTTGACGAATTCCAACTCCGACACCAGTGTGACAAAATGACAAATTCACTCCAGCTACTCTTCTAGCAGTTAATTTTCTTTTACATTTTTGCACAATAACACAGTTCTCTTCTACTAACGTTACACAGTATACAGCCTCTCGTGATATTACAACACAAAACTGATCTCTTGAGCCCCTTGTTATGCGCCGTACCAATGGGGTGCAGCACCCTAGCACCGGCGCTGCAACTGCCCTGGGCCGGCGTCACACAATCGTTTGCTATTGACTTCAACTTAGCTAATGCTGTGCACATACACTCCCTCAGCCACACTATCGGCGGCACACTACACCCTCATGACCTCTCGGTGTCGGCTTATCGCTCCAGCAGTCCCTTCTTGGAGGTCGCTCGTGATACCGCTCACGAAGTCGCTCCCAAGGTCAACGAGGTCCCTCCTCCGGCTTCACCCACGATCTCACTTCCGAAGTTTGCCAACGTCACACGTGACTCCGATGGACACTCCCGTTGTATGCCGGAGTCACCCGTTCTCAACTCCAGGTGTCACTCCCAGGGGACCTCGAAGTCACTCCCAAAGTCACTACCAAAGTCACTCCCAAAGTTGCTCGCAATGTCGCTCACGTTGTCGCTCACGGTGTCACTCCCATGTCGCTTGCGGTGTCGCTCGCGGTGTCGCTCCCGGTGTCGCTCGTGGTGTCGCTCACGGTGTCGCTCCCGGTTTCACTCCCGATATCACTCTCAGCGTCACTCCCAATGTCACTCCTGATGTCCGTCCAAGTGTTACTCCCGATGTCACTTCCAGTGTCACTCACGATGTCAGTCCTAGTGTCACTCCCGATGTCACTCCCGGTGTCACTCCAGTTGTCACTCCCGGTGTCACTCCCGATATCACTCCCGATGTCGCTCCCGGTGTCACTTCCGGTGTCACTCCCGATGTCACACCCGATGTCACTCCCAGGGGCACTCCCGATGTCGCTCCCGGTGTCACTCCTGATGTCACTCCCGATGTCGCTCCCGATGTCACTCTCGAACCCTCTCAGTTGTCCTCGAACACTCTCACTTGTCCTCGAGCCCTCTCACTTGCGCTCGAGCCTTCTCACTTGCCCTCGAGCCCTCTCACTTGCTCTCGACCCCTCTCACTTGCCATCGATCCCTCTCACTTGCCCTTGACCCCACTCACTTGCCCTCCACCCCTCTCACTTATCCTCCAACCCTCTCACTTACCCTCGACTACTCTCACGCTCGCCCTCGAACCCTCTCACTTGCTCTCGATAACTCACACTCGCCCTCGAACCCTCTCACTTGCCATCGATCCCTCTCACTTACTCTCGATCACTCTCACACTTGCTCTCGAACCCTCTCACTTGGCCTCGATTCCTCTCACCCTCACTCACGACCACTCTCTCACGCACCGTGGAGCCATCAGCCCCTACCCCTCGGCCTCTTCCCCTCGCCCCTGCCACCCTCTCTCACTCTCGACCAGTCACCCTCACCCCTTCTGCCGCGTTCTCTCTTCCGCTCCATCTATCTTCCTATCTCTCCTCATCGCTCTCCGTCACTCGCTCCATCCCTCTCTATCTCTCTCTGCATCACACTCCCCTCGCTTCATCACACTCTCTGTCTCTCTCCATATTTCCCTCTTTCTCGCTATATATCTGTCTGTATGTCTATATTTCTATACCGATTTCTCAGTCACGCTCTCTCACCCTGTGTCGCGTTCACACGCAGAAACACGCATATTCTCGGCATCCGTGTTGTGTCGACACACACACACACACTCACACATTTTCCTAAACTGTTAATAGATTATTTAATAATTTATTATTGGAAAACTTCAAAATGTATAATTCCCAGCAAAGTCTGTGTCTTCTTTTTGATTGGAAAAATAGGAAAGCTTTGAAAGATATGGTTGAAATAATTAAGTGGTATTTTCAGTATATTTAATTGTATTAAAATATAAGAAGGTTAAAGTATTATTATATATTTTGTACAGGTTTCTATGACTATGTACAAACTATTTAGATACTTCAGAGTTAACTGACTCAGCTGCAGATTTTCTTCGAGTTACGTAAGTAAATTACACCAAACAGGTTGTTAATAGTATAAATAAAGAAATTTGTACTGGTAACTGAGTACAGTGTAGTGAGCAATATTGCATTAATGTTTGCTTCATTTGCGGACCTATAACTTTACTTACAGACAAGCTATAGGTATTTATTTTCCCCCGAGAATGCTTTTGAATTTCCTTGCTTTGCAGGGCTGAGATATAAAAATAAATAACGATGTCCCATTTGAGGAAAGTTTATTCCGGAGATATTCCTTGTTATGTGCGTGAGTTTCTAAAAACAACACTTTCGTGAAATGGATCATCGTTGTTCATTTTGTTATATGTTAAGTGTGCAAAGAGAACGGAATCTCAAAGGTTTAAAAGATTTTACTATCGCACAAAGCTACTGTATTCTAATATTCCCCTTGCACCTACAAGGAAATAAGCAATAAGATAAGTTGTACAAATGTTTATCTCAACTAACACGAAGAAGATATAAGAATAAGAGTTTAAGAATAGTTAGTACAAGAGTAGAGAAAGTCATATGAGTGCAACACATCGGATTTTTGTTATTAAAATACTAAATTGTTTCTCTTTCACAGTAAATAAAGCAGTAAAATTCCGTTGCTTTTTAGTCTTGAAAATATTTTAAAAGTGTTTCATCAACGGAATAAATTGGTTTTAAACTCAGCATTATCTTCCAGCTTTGAAACACGAAATTCAATAGCTTATATTAAGCAAACAAATAAAAAACTAAACCACTAAAAAGTAGAATCATATCGTACCTTTTAGATGTTTACAAATACGAGTATTTGAAGTTTTAAATAAATATGTGCAAGATAACCAAAGCTTGCTTTATGCTTCTGATCACAGTGGCGTTTGATATTGTAACACTATTGCAAAATGAAATCCGCATATTAAGCAACAAACTTTGCTGCTTTTGTAAATGTAAATGTAGAGGTGAAGTGAGGCAACACACACTTACACACCCCCCCCCCCTCCCCTCACAAACACATACACAATTATTGTTCACTTTATAATATTAGTACATAGTACAGATGTGCAGATTCTAGGTTATGTTTGTGTTATTTCATAATTTCATTTGTGTTTCCTATTCATGCGTATTTCAAAAGCAGTTCCATTATCACATTAGTTTCATTATCAAACAGCAGTAAAACACAGTAGAGAATATATACCGATATAAAACAATATCATGTTGTCAAATAATTTTACGCGATGCATATTAAGTTAGTTTCCACAGATAGGTTTTTGTTCATTGATTAAATAACAAGGTTGCAAAATGAGTGGTGTGAGTTCAATCAACGGCTTTATCAACGATTCATTTCATTCCCAGTGCTCTTAAATTACAAACTCAAATATACAGCTAAATGGGCGCTTTTAAATCCACAAATATACCCGTCGGGGATGTCATTTAAATTTACAATACAAATGACGTATTTACTTACACGCATTACAGCACAAGATACATCTTTTTTCAAGGTTACTCAACATACAGTTTGTCCAGAAATGATTTCAATTAAACAATTACCATCAATTCCATGGGAAATTCAAATCGATTTGAGTATTCATTCCCGATTGAATACTGCATGGATACGTGGATTCATATCAAAATGAAACTTTGACTCCGATCCTCTTAGAAGTGGGACCGGATCGAAATTGTACTGCATGGAAACACCTCCCGGATTCAAATCGATTTGAATCCGCCAAAGATACTATGTAACTTCTACTGTACTCCTTGTAACATACTGCACGCCCGTCAAAAATCTGTGTTGCACTCACATAACTTTCTCTACTCTTGTACTAACCATTCTTACAAACTCTTATTCCTATATCTTCTTCGTGTTAGCTGAGATAAACATTGTCAGAAATTATTGCTTATTTCCTTGTAGGTACAAGGGGAATATGGGAATACAGTAGGCTTTGAGCGATAGTCAAGTCTTATAAAGTTTTGAGATTACGTTCTCTTTGCACAGCTAACATATAAAAAAATCATCAACGATGTTCCATTTCACGAAAGTTAGTTTTCCAAAACTCACAGAAATAACAAGTAATATCTCCGAAATGGTTCAGTCTACACAAAAATTATTTGGAGATAAATTGTGTTTTAGCAAGATCTATAGCTTTGTACAGTAAGAGTTGATTTACCAGTTTGGTTTACGGTTTAGCAATTATGAAAAAGTCATCCAGAGTAAACAGGACTACATAGGTTATAGGCGGAAAATTCAAAATATAAATTTCATTTGTCATAAAAATATCTTAAACATATGATATTTTAATCAAAATCGTTGGAACCATTTTCGAGAAAATAAAAATTTTCGAAGAATTTTCCATATAAAGGGTTGTTTAGGGTGGAGGAATTTTCTTCAAAATCTTCGTGTTCATCCTTAAAAGATGTTAAACTATGGTTTTTAACCGAGTTTTTGTTTTTGAGTTATGCTATCAAGAGACTGGAAGACACACACACACACACACTCACCCAACACACACACGGCATACGCCACCAACGTTGAAACGGAATGAAATGGACATAATGGAAAGCAAGTTGTGATAGATGTGATAAAACTGCAGCAGAATTTGTCTTCCGACCAGGGAAAATCACGAAAAACACCGGTGGGCCTCAGAGTGAGCAATAGAGGGAATCGAACCCAGGACTTCTCGAAGTACCCCACACGTACCCAAGTATACCACTAACGTCACTTTGCTTTTATTAATTTTAAACTTATTAGGTCTTTTTTATTTAGTTTGTTGTTAGTTCTAAAAACTGTGCAATTTATTTAACTACACACAGAAATAGTCTCCGGGGATAGCTCTTAAACGCTGAATTTATTTCCTCAAACACGATAAAGTTTGTTAAATGTAATTTTGTTGCTCGGTTTCTCGTTGTATATGAACACTTAGCCGATAAATTTCGCTGCCAGCAATGCATGTATGGCGAGAGAAAATTGCTATGGTCATGCAATAATCGAATCTTTTCGTAGTGCTGCAGGGCATGAAGTGCATTAGGCTGCTTTTTCCTCTGGGAGGGGCGGGGGGGGGGGGGTGTTCCAATAGCAAAACAACAGCTGTCCTAATCCAATAATAACATCGCTCCATGGAGCGAGACCCATTACGTAGCAAACCGCACTTACGTGAAACAAGACAATCGCTTTTCCGTGACGGTAAAATTTAATTTTCAGAAATGTCTACATGCAAGAAAATGACTCGCGGAGATTCGCATCCATTTAGTCTCAGTCCATTTTTACCGGCCTGCCCATGTCTCTTCTACCTGCTGGTTTATAGTTTAGAACTACTTTCGGAAGTCTCTCCACATGTAACAGTCAACATTATTGTTTTCGGACATACAGGGAATCTGTGTTGAAGGTCATCAATTTCAACATCTGCTGTGATGCAGGTACAGTTTTCGGCCACCAGGTGCGGTAAGGGGTGGAAGTACAGGTTCGTGCAACAAGCGGTAGGTGGCAGCACACACACTGTGTATGTAAACTGTGCAGGTGACGTTGAACGTTCTACTCTGTTTTACATATATTGCAACGGCATTGCAAGGTTGATATTTCAACTGCTCACGTCTGGCACACGACCACCACGTGCGTAGTGGGAAATTTGCCGGTCGTTTACGTGTAACATGGCGGTCCGATGACGTTGCCGTTACCTTGTCCTTGGATGCATTTCTGTTACGTGCTAGACTGCTATTAGCCCGTCACTGCTACTTTAGCTGCTGTGATGCTTCTGTTAGTAAATCCCGGGCCATAATAGTGACACATCAGTGTTTATTTACAACATAATCACTGATATCCTACAATGCTCTAAGGATCATTAGTTAAGCACAGCTTATAACTCAATAAGGGACGACGCTAACTGGCGTAGATGAAACAGCCTCAAGTCACATTGTAATGAGGATTAAAGTGATAGCCATCGGCACAGCGTAATTGACAACACACTATGGGTGTGCGATACAACCTGGTTCAAACATGTGTTCCCTACACACGTATGTGGCCTTTTATAAGCGGAAGTATTGTATTTATATCGACATTTCACCGGAAATGCACGTTTTGCGAACATATATTTGGTAGTGAAGCTAAATTTACAATTAATTTATCAATTTCCAGTGCAACAAGGCTAAAACTAGTCTTACTGTAATAGCTTAAGTGGTTTTTAATATTTACGGTACCAGTAGGAAACAGCATCACACCATAATATTGCTGGAGATGTCTATTTTTTAGATTTCTCATGAAAATGTGCCAATAAAACTGTCTCACTGGTATAGCCTTAAATTTTTATCAAAGCGCCACTTTCGGAAAGCATTCTAAGCTTCAACATACGCTTGTTTCGACTTCGCTGGTAAAAGTGATGCACGTGCTAGATCCACAGCTTCATTAATAACATTGTCGTTAATTTTTATAACATTTTACTGCTTTTTAATAGCTATCGAAAGTTAAAAGATTTAATTCGGCTGCATAAAAGAATAACCTAGAAACCAAGACATGTGCTACTTCAAGTAAACAATCTATTGCAAAATTCATAAACAAAAGAGCGGATAAGAAGGCTTTGACCACAGAATTTAGATGTAGCTTAGTCATAACCTTATATTTAAGATAAAGGTTTTAGTTTTAAGCCACGCTACCTAAAGCAAATATTCACATACTTACTTGGAGAAATAGATTCTGGTTCCAAGATGCTGGAACTCTGTGGTTTGCTGTGATTCCCACGCCAATATAAGTGTTCCTCGTGGACGAAGTGGGCCATTATTAACATCGTCACTGTGAAGTATACCTGTTGACAAGAAAAACTGTATTACTACTATATCAAAACATGAATAATTGTATTTGTTAAAAGCTATAACAATACATGAGTTTCAGACACTTCAAAACTCGTTTGTTGTATCACCACCTGAAAGTCAATTTTTCCAAAATTTTGATTTTCTTTTAAATGGCTCTAACTATTTTGATTAAAATGTCATATGTTTGAGATATTTTAATGACAAATTAAATGTATATCTTGAATTTTCTGGCTATAGCCCTGTAGTCGTATTTACTTTGGACGACTTTTGCATAACTGTTAAACCATTAGAGATAGACCAAATCATATAATACAAAAAATGTATATCTTGCTAAAATACACAACTTATGTCTCAATAAATTTTCTTGTAGGGTGAACCATTTCGGAGATATTCCTTCTTATGTGTCTGAGTTTTGGAAAACTTAAGCTTTCGTGAAATGGAACATCGTTGTTCATTTTTATATGTTAAATGTGCAAAGAGAACGGGATCTCAAAGCTTTAAAAGATTTTACTATCGCACAAAGCCTACTGTATTCTAATATTCCCCAAGGAAATAAACAATAAGATAATTTGTACAAATGTTTATCTTAACTAACACGAAGAAGATACAGGAATAAGAGTTTGTAAGAATGGTTAGTACAAGAGTAGAGAAAGTCATGTGAGTGCAACACTTCAGATTTTTTTTTTATTCAATTTGTACCATATTTGCAGACTGTATTAGAGGGTAAGACTTAAGACGTGTACAATTTGAAGTGATTTCAATGCACGGTTTTAATTATTTGAATGATTTTGCTAAATGCATTTATACTTGTTATAAACTCTCTTGCATTATAATATTTAAATAATTTCTCTAAAATTTTATAATACACATCCTATATGCATATAGATAAGAGGTGCTAAGGATAATATTCTGCCATAACTATTTTAAAATATCCAACATTTTTCACTTTTTTATACCTTTATACATTTTTTGTGCTTAAGTAATGGACAGATTTTTATTCCCATAAGAACTTTGAGACACGGGAACTGAAATTTGTACCAATTTCACTTACAAATGTACCCTCTGCTAGTCGCCGTCATCCTGAATACGCCGCTGTTTTCACACCACAACAACAGCTTCGTGATTATGAGGTCCTAAAACATTATAAAATGAAATCTCTTGTGAAATCAGTGAAACGTTACATTTTAATAAGCGTAGATAATGAATGTAACCCAGATCTCTCTTCAATAAACACCAGCTCTTCATTTGTTGAGTGCCATCAAACAGTTGAAGAGAGCTTCAACCATTACTGAGTGATGTGTCAACTGTTGAAAAATTTGAATCGTTAATTTGACTATAAGCAGTAGATGTAACAAACAACTAAATAATATTGAGTTAATTAACAACTGTTTGTTACCTCTGCAAGATTTTCTGTTTGCTCAAGTTATATACATATTTATTATAACAGTCCGATGTACATCCACAAGGGAGATCGTGGAAGCGGCATTCTCAAATACATGAATACAATTTGACAGAACAAATAACCCCAACGCGAACGTTATCTCTGTGTCAGAAGATGTAATCCATAAAAGCTGACGATATTTTGAATGTGATAGCGTATTACATGAGTATAATACGTTAATGGCTATGAAATAGTAAACATAAAGGTTACATCACTGTTTCTTTCAGCGTATTTCATAGTCACATGTTGGCGTCCCTGTTTTATTGTTAGCTTGATGTCTGTCAACAAAGAAAACACGGCACCTGACTGTGTTAAAAACGCAGACAAAACAGCAGCGGAACAGAAACATTGTGATGAACAGAACAACGATTTTGTTGATAAAAAGGGGAATAAAACACTACAACTACAGAGCAAAATGTTTTCTCTACAATCCTCAGCGATGGTTATGTAAATAGAATAAGAGATAGACTTCTCAATTCCTAGGTTCAATAGAATACACAGGACAATTGATGCTTCAAGCAGATGTGGACAGCCAATTAAGAACCCTAGGTTTGCAGACGAGTTTATCATTAAAAATACGTCATGTAGGGTTCGTTTAGAAATCTGCATCTACGTTTTATATTGCATGGAAACCAAAAATTTGATACTGAAGTTGTCCGGAAATGCATATTCTGAGGCCCCCTTAAAAAGAGATGAGCAGTTTTGCTTTATCTATTACAAATAGTAAGTAGGGGAACATTCTTTTTGGATTAAGGAGGCCTCAAAACATATTTCTAGTGAAACCTCGACATCGAATTTTTGGGTGGAATGCAATACTTCTTCTATTACGTAGCAGAAAAAATAAAAAAGAAATTGATGCTGTTAGTCTAAATATGAGCTTAAAACGCTTTCTGTGTCAAACATTATTCCAAGTTAAAAATAAAAATTCCCCAATATAAAATGTGCGCTTGCTGTTGAGACTGCCACCATCGAGAAAATCAATCTTCTCAGCTGTTAATTAAAAATATTGGTTCGCTGATTTCCAAAGTTAGCAAAATTCTCTCTTTATAAAATTATTTAACATTCCCTGTTAACGAAGTTGATGCATCATAAGCAAAAAGAAATGAAGCAACGCTTTCGTGAACGAAAATAATTAAACTATTTTTGGTTTCACACTCGCTGCGTCATAAAGAGATTGGACTCTCTGTTGCTTTACTTACTCTTTGGTTTAAAAATCTGAAAATTTTCAATGTCGATCAATGCAAATAAATAACTTTAAAAGTAATTTTTTCCTGCCAGTTAAAGTTTATAAAATAATGAAACTGTTGTAATATTTTAGTTTTTGATACCCGCGGAGTATTTTGAATATCAAGGTAATTTCGCATTGTGAAGTAAGTGCTAAATATTCTTTGGGGTGAAATATCTGTGGCATTTGTTCTGCATGTGTATTGTGTCAGGTCGTGAAAAATTACGGGAGGTTAGGGATATAAGTGCAGTTAGTGTTTGAGAGACAGTAACGTGAAGAAAAAAGGAAAGGAGTGAGTTAAAGTTAAGAGAAGAAAACAGTTGAGAATAGAAAGTCATGCGAGTGGAGCAGATAATATTTTTCCTATGTTTTATAATTCGTACTGCAAACGTTCAACTCAGAGATAGACAAATAACGAGTTTTTGCACATAGATATATTAACACCCGTATTGATCCACCCTTTACAGCGTTTCTAACATTATTTATTTACACCGTATAAACGGGTAAATGTATCGCATCTCTGTCGCATAATAGGAGTTTATCCAGTGGACAGCAGTTATGCCAGTATGCGATATTTATTCCACATCGAGCAGTTTTATCTACTCAAAACATTAGTCTGCATTTATGAACAGGATATATATTTCATCCCTCCCCCCCCCCCCCCCCCCCCCCAGGTTTATCAAGATCCCCTTTGTGCTCGAGCCAGTGTTACCACCTGCCCACTCTCACAATTTGAAGTAGTCTGCCCACATTAAAATATAGACGATATTTTCAGAGAGATTCTGTGTCGTATGATAACGAATAAAAGAGAGGCGACGCACGAGTGTTCCAAGTTTCTGACGTATAACGATCCCACGATTTTAATTCAAATGATTCTAAAATAATTTGCATCTGCCTGTCTCTAGTCATGAAGCAAAATATTACATTTTATATTCTAAACCATGCTTGCTATTACTACGGAAACAAATATTTTTGTTTTGACATGTTATTAATGTTATTGATCATAAAAGTTGAGCCTAAATAATTAAAAATTACAATTCTTGCTTTTCAATTTTTTTTATTACATACGATTTTCTAGGAACCCTTTCCTGGAAATATTTTTGCTATCGGAGTGAAAATGAACCAGCTACGTGGCGGTTTAAATAAGTTTAATTAGAGGGCGTCGTTGCGTATTTGAACCGTTTTCTGATATTTCTCATATTTTTCTAAAAGTTGGTAAAAAGTTTCTGCATATACGTTAACAGGTTTCTAAAGTATGTGTTCTGCGTAAAAATGTAGGTTATTTATTATCAAATGCCTCAGCACAATTTCAGGACATCGTGAGTTTAATCGCAGTGATTGCAGTCAAGTGTGGCTGTAGTAAAGGATGGGGAGGGGCCACGTAAAATAAACGGTGAAATGGTATGCGTAGATGATGGAGTTACATTGAATACATTGAATACTGAAATAAATTGGTTTTTTATTATATAAATGCGTACCAACAGCTGTATTTTATTGTTAAAAACCACTTAGAATATACTAAAACTTTGTCTAAACATCTTTGTTGACAAATGGCAACACTACAATATACGGTTAAGTACGAGGAAAGTAGCTTTTATTAGAAAAGGTGTTGAAAAATGATCAGAGATGCTAGAAAACCTGTAGTCAACATTCTGCAAAGGCACTTTTATCATTGTTTACAATTTTCATTTCCTTAAGTTTCTTTTGAAGCCTTCCTTTGTCTACAGCAATCATTCGGAAAGCAAATTATTATTGCGTTACTGTCCGTGCGTGATTTACGTTGCGATCAATGAACTCCTTAAATGTGTCTGTAGGAAATTGGAAAGTTTTATCAACAAAATTGCTCTCGTATTTCTCTTCCGGCATTTAAGTTAAGTATAGTACATTTATAATACTAAAGGAAGGTAAGAGGCCCCTAAAGGGGTATGCTTCCCTTCTGTCCTTGTCTGAAATCAATGAAAAAGGTACAAGAAGCAATAAGCTGCAGAAGTGGTGCTTCAACCACTCTACAGAGGGAAGGAAGGGGGTGATGTATGTCTTCTGAGGAGTTGCCTTAACTTACAACCTCTAGCATAGTGCAGAAAAACATAGATGACAAACACTTGAATAAAGAATGTGCTTTCAATCTGCCTTCTCTATAATGTGACGGAGCTTTTATCGGTCCGTAGCAGGCCGGGAAGAAAAACATAAACAATTCGACACCTGTTTTAAAGTGTCCGACTGCGGACGGCGGTCATTTTTACTTTCTCTACTGCTATTGTATTGTATTCCACTCAAAAATTCGATGTCGAGATTTCAATGGAAATATATGTTTTGAAACTCCCTGAATAAAAAAAAAAATTTAGAAAAAGGTCCGTGTGTGTGTGTGTCTGTGTGTCAGTCTGTCAGTCTGTGGGCAGCATAACTCAAAAAACGAAAAGTCGGTTAAAAACCAAAGTTGGTATTTAAGTTTAATGTCTTTCAAGGATGTGACACGAAGATTTTGAAGAAAATAGCCCCACCCTAAACTACCCTTTACATGGAACATTATTCGAAAATTGTGATTTTCTTGAAAATGGCTACAACGATTTTGATTAAAATGGCATATGTTTGAGATATTTTTATGACAAATGAAATGCATATCTTTAATTTTCTCGCTATAGCCCCTGTAGTCGTATTTACTCTGGATGACTTTTGCATAACTGGTAAACCGTTAGAGATACAACAAATCGTACTATACAAAAAATGTAGATCTTGCTAAAATACACAATTTAAGTCTGAATAAATTTTTTTGTACGGTGAACCATTTCGGAGATATTCCTTGTTATGTGTGTGAGTTTTGGAAAACTTAAGACTTTCGTGAAATAGAACATCGTTGTTCATTTTTTATATGTTAAACGTACAAAGAGAACGGACTTTTAAACCTTTAAAAGATTTGACTATCGCTCAAAGCCTACTGTATTCTAATATTCCCCTTGCACCTACAAGGAAAAGCAGTAAGAGTTTATAAGAATGGTTACTACAAGAATAGAGAAGGTCATGTGAGTGCAACACATCAGAGTTTTAAATGACGTAGTGCATATTTAAATGTCACGTGGATTTTAATGGAAACTTGAATTCAAATCTTTTATCACTGTTTTCTCGTTATTAACGTTTTCAACATTTTTATTCCTGTAAAATGTTCCTTGCGATGTCACAGCTGTGAAAGATAGCTTCGAAGTGAAGAAATTGTAATGAAGTTGAATGATTGTATCGTCGGAGTTAGCGTATGAGGCACAGAGAAAGTGAAGAAAGTCAGTGAAAGGACTGAGTCAAGGTGACGAGAAGAAAACAGTTATGAAATACAGTAGACTGTGTTAACGGCGATAGAAGACAATTGTGTTTATGTGCAAAAGTTTTTGAAGGAAGAAGGTATAAAAAGGTAACTGAACTGATCTTATCATTTTGTCACACTGGTGTCAGGAGTGGGATTCGTCAAATTGTCATTTTGTCACAGTTTTGTACTGATAAACTTGAAGTAGAAATATCAATATTGTTTGCAATAATAGAGAAGGTCCTGCGAGTGCAACACATTCGTTTTTTAATGAGTACAACAACGCTATCTCTATCTGAGGTGGGAAGAAACAAGAGCTGCGGTTTGTCTGCGAAAGTTCAGGATGGTATTAAAAATGAATGATAATGGGTAGCAGATGCTGGTACTTGGAGCGTGACTGGAATGGATGTGCTATTCATTTGTCAGGCAACTTTCTCTTCCGTGGCAAGTGGCCT
The DNA here is from genome assembly GCA_030765045.1 of Tenodera sinensis. Taxonomy (NCBI): domain Eukaryota; kingdom Metazoa; phylum Arthropoda; class Insecta; order Mantodea; family Mantidae; genus Tenodera; species Tenodera sinensis. The sequence continues at coordinate 164,150,576 of CM060966.1, forward strand.
TTAGCGAGATTGGGTTCACCTCTCCACTAATGTAAATGTGCCGAGGTGTCTACGTTATACATTAACCCTCTTTTGCTGATAAAGGTTCCAGCCATAAGGGCGAAAGAACGGAATGAGAATTATATTGCCTTGGAATATGTCCTTAGTGGATCGTTTTCTTTGCAGGAATAAAGTTAACCGAAGAAGATCTCGCAGTAATCCAGGGCGACGTTTCCAAGTCCTTTCAGATAGCGCATCTATTTGTATCCTCAAAATTGTCGACTATAGTTTCAATTTCTTATTTTATATGGCTTAACGTCGTTTAACCCAGAGGTTAAATTGTTTCATAATATCCACAGAAGCATCATAATCACCTTATACTCAAATTTCATAAGACTATTTATGCACGACAATGGGTCTAACTCAAAAACACTATAAATGGTCTATAATCTTGCACTAGCTAACCATCAGAGCTGAAACTGCACCATCTACAGGGTATGCGTGAGTGGTTTTGACGAAATAACACACACAGTTACTAATTCGTAATTTATTTAATTCTCAGTACGTTTTCATGACCAATATTCATCATAAGTTGTCGCCGTTTCAAAGTAAAATTACTATTACGTTTCCCTATTTTAAAATATACTTCATCGCACTGCTGAGAAAGATTGTTCAGTCTCTATAATATTCGCGGTAATCACTGTTATGTCTGAGAGCGAATTAGTGTTCGCGGCTACTGCAGGCAATATGCGACTGTACTGACGAGCGTTCTCCAACAGGCTGTTGATGCGACTACCGCTAAGCGTGTTCTCCAGCAGACTGTTCTGTCAAGCCAGGGACGGTAACTATAAACCCAAGTTTGTATAATTTTTAATTTAATTTAATCTTTGTTTATATAGTGTTAAATACGTTATCAATATTATACTATAATTTAGACATGAGCGCACATCTATACTCTTGCTGTATTGTTAACCGATACATTGTTTGCTTTTTAATTCAATCATCTGCAACAGACGTCATACGTCATATGTTTTCTTCAAAGCTGAAAGGCAACACACGTATTAAACCTGCAACAAAATGCCACCTAAATTTTAACTGAGGCTGCACTAATCTCGCTCTTATTTTAATACCCTTGTTGTGACGTTACCGTTCCGTCACGGTTACCATGGTGATACTGCTTATCTCACTTGACTTAATGGCCGTATAGGTTGACGTTGCGTATATTATTACATAATTATATTGATGTGACGTTTATAGCTGCGTCACTGTGTTCAGTGGTGGAATGTTAAAGCTCCTATTTCTTTGCGAGGTCTATTTCGGTGGTATTTTAATTTTAAATAAGATAAATGTTAGGTTAGAGATTACAAATTTTTATGTGCAACAAATGTAATAGGTACTACGGTGAGTTTTTTATATTATTTATATTATTTGAGTTATTTCTATAACTTCTTCATGTTAGTTGAGATAAACATTTGCAGAAATTATCTTATTATTTATTTCCTTGTAGCTGTAAGAGGAATATTAGAATATTTTAAAGCTTTAAGATCCCGTTCTCTTTGCACGCTTAACATATAAAAAATGAACAAAATGTTCTATTTCATGAAAGTTTTTCCGAAACTCACACACATAACAAGGAATATCTCCGAAATGGTTCACCCTACAAGAATATTTATTCAGACATAAATTGTGTATTTTACTAAGATATACATTTTTTATATAGTATGAATTGGTCTATCTCTAACGGTTTACCAGTTATGCAAAACTCGTCCAGAGTAGATACGACTACAGGGGCTATAGCCAAAAAATTCAAGATATACAATTCATTTGTCATAAAAAATATCTCAAACATATGACATTTTAATCAAAATCGTTAGGTCATTTTCAAGAAAATCAAAATTTTCGAAAAATTGTCCATGTTTAGGGTAGAGTTATTTTCTTCAAAATCTTCGTGTTGCATCCTTGAAAGACATTAAACTTAAATACGAACTTTGGTTTTTAACCGACTTTTCGTTTTTGAGTTATGCTGTCCACAGACTAACAGACACACATACACGGACATTTTTTGTAAGAATGCTCTTTTTTTTTTTTTTGATTCAGGGAGTGTCAAAACATATATTTTTGTATTGTTACAATTTTTTCAGGTTATTGGAGCATTATTGCAATAAACATTGCTGCAATACAACTTGCTTTAATGCCCTTTTGCATGGTGTGTGTGTGTTTGTGTGTGTGTGTGTGTGTGTGTGTGTGTGTGTGTGTGTGTGTGTGTGTGTGTGTGTGTGTGTGTGTGTATGTGTGTGTGCAACAGGAAGTAAAGCCAAAGCCCTATCACCTACACAGAAAAGGAGTGTCACAAAGGCAAACAGTGAAAAGGTATACATACGAGTACATGGTTCAGGCAAGCTTGTGTACACAGATTCTTCACGCATCGATGCCTACGTCATTCCGGACACAGTATAAATCTCTGTCACCAGGTATCAACTTACCGCTTCGACTAATCGATTCTGCTATCGATACACACTCATTCTTACGTGTCACGCTCAGTTGACAATAGAGTTTCAGCCAACTAGAAGAGCGATGGGCAACGTGAAATGGAGAGCAAAACCTTGTCAAACTCGTGAGATAGCGGAAAAGGAAGCACAGCGACCGAAAAAGTTAAGAAGACAAAGACGCAGGTAGAAAGAAAGCATACAACAAAGATACTATATATACAGGATGTTAGTGGCGCAGGGACGAAAATTTCGAGTGAAGATAAATTAAAATATAACGAATAAAAAAGTGTAATAACAAATTCATTTATCGTGAAAGGTAACAGAAAGTTCAAAGTGGGGAGGTCTCTAAAAATGGCTTCGCCACGTGTCTGTATGTTTGTTATCAGCTACTGCAAGTAACGAAGGAAGTAGTGGTTTTACTTCAAGCTTTCCGAGCAGTAGTCACGAGCACTAAGCAGATAGTTTTTACTGTCAACAATCCTGACTTTCTGCTCTGCACACACATCAAAGTTGCCTGTCAACTGTATTTTTACAAATTTATTCCAATAAACGCGCTGGAATCGACATCGCTGGACAATCGACCAATTTTATTTTTTATTTGTGCAACATGTATTTTACCGGGATAAGATACAATCTCTTACCCACAGAGAAACCAAAACTAGAGGAAAGAATGAAACAAAGAGACAGAAAGAAAATTGCAAACCAGACTGAGTTTCCAGTTTCGGTTTAGGCTGTCGTGTCCACTCGGAGCGTTGCAGTGTTTAGTGACAATGTGTGTGTGGTTCTGTTAGCTTTGTCTTTTGTGTGGAGAGATGTTACCTTAGAAAGTATCAGTGTCTGCCTTCGGGTGGAATTGTATGCTACCGCTGTAACCGCAGACGGAACAACAAAGGATTTAGTACGATTTAATCCTCTTTGATTGGAGCTCTTCCTCATCTCGACAACGCATATTCCTTTTGTTAGCGCCTCACGGCAGCACCGAGCATTCCCGAAGTTAATTCGTCCACGTTATACAGAGAGAGCCAATAAACTAAGAACCGGCTGTGCGATGTATTTCACTGGGCATGTGGACTCATGATTCCGGGCTGCCACAGTAACCAAGGTAACTGAGGCTTTGTTCTACAGTTCTTTCGAGTGAAGGCTGTCATCGGTTGAAATCTGCAATTGTTATGCATATGACTGGTTGATTTTCAACCGAATGTCACGTATGAGTGGAATAGTCAGTAATTTTATGGGTCGTCACGTATGCTCAGGATTTTTTCCTAGCCGCAGTTCCTGAAGTTTTGTTTTATGGGCCAACTGGCTATCGAATAACCGATAATGCACACCCATATTTCACCCTCGCTCGCACACCCAGACGACTGAACCGTAAAAACTTGCTTGAAAAATATTTTTATTTTCTCTACTACGTACAGTAAGTAGAGGAAGTATTGCATCACACCCAGAAATATGTTTGGAGGTTTTCTGAATTAAAAAAAAAATAAAGGTCCGTGTGTGTGTGTGTGTGTGTGTGTGTGTGTGTGTGTGTGTGTGTGTGTGTGTGTGTGTGTGTGTGTGTGTGTGTCAGTCTCTGGGCTAAAGTTGGTACTAAAGTCTTTCAAGGATGCGACACGAAGATTTTGATTAAAATGCCATAAGTTTGAGATATTTTTGTGCCAAATGAAATGTAAATTTTGAATATTCTGACTATAGCTTATGTAGTCCTATTTATTCTGGAGGACTAACTGGTAAACCGTAAGAGATACACCAAATCTTACCATACAAAAATGTAGATCTTGCTAAAACACACACTTTATGTCTGAATACATTTATTTGTAGAGTGAAGCATTTCGGAGATATTCCTTGTTATGTGTGTGAGTTTCGGAAAATTTAAACCTTTGTGAAATGGAACATCGTTGTTCATTTTGTATATGTTAAGCGTGCAAAGAGAACGGGATCTCAAAGCTTTAAAAGATTTGACTATCGCTCAAAGCCTATTGTATTCTAATATAAGGAAATAAGCAATAAGTTAATTTGTAGGAATAAGAGTTTGTAAGAATGATTAGTACAAGAGTAGAGAAACTCGTGTGAGTGCAACACATCAGATTTTTAATGTATATTTTGACGGTATAACTAAATCATGGGAGGAATTAAGTTAGGAAATTTAACAATAAAGACATTAGCCTTCGCAAAAACAGAAGTACTACAAAGAATGCTGTATAAAAAACGAAATATCAAAACAATACAATATGGAAATATCATATGAAAAAGAAAAAAAAAGTAGCTTTCCAAGCGTTCTCATCCAGTTTGGTCAAAGATAAAATTTAACTTCCTAGGCTGCAAAATATAATATACAAATAATAAACTAAATAAGTTTAGTAATATAACAGGGGCACTAAATAGGAAATTGAAAAATAAAGTCAGAAAACATTCTATATTGAAATTATACAACTTATAGATATGAAACATGGCTAAGACGACACAAAAATGAGATTCCTCAAATCAATACCAGGATACCAAAGAACAGACAAAGAAAAACAAACATAATACAGAAATAAGGCAACAATTCGGCGTAGAGAAGCTAAATGCAGTAGTGAAATTTCTATTCACCACGACGAAGAAGAAACTTGTGAAGACCTAGAAAAAGATGGAAGCAGCAGCAATTTGGAGCCGAAACAGACAAATAAACGGTTTAATCTGTGAAAAACAACAATTCGAAATGTGAAACTAATAAAGTATTTCGACAGTATATTACTGCGGGGGGGGGGGGGGGAGGGGGGGGGAGGGAAGGGGGGTGTTTCTCCGACCCTACCTCCCTGTTTTGGATCTGGAAAATCTATGTTAACCATTTACTCTACTCTTATGTTTTACTGAATGAAAGCAATTGCGTCGCGAAGTACAACTAATGGAAAACTGTTTACGTGGGGGCGTGTGTGTGCAAATGACTCGCGAGCTGTTAATTCCTTTAATTCCAAAGTGGCAACTGGACATGCTGTCAAAAGCACACGTGCCAACCAACCCTTTAATCAGTTTGTAGAAGTTTGTCTCCGTTTGCCATACTGGGTCATTTCCCTCAGCAAATCCAGTAAACCACGACTGTAGCTGACTGATATGAATCCCCGTAGCGCAGTTGCCTGCTGTGCAAGGGGTCCCGGGTTCGATTCCCGCCAGGAGGATAGAATTTTTTAATCCAGCCAGGATTATTCCTTATCCTTCCCTGAGTCTGGAAGTATAATTGCGGCATCGTGGCTGAGTGGTTAGACCGCTCGCCTACCACGCCAACATTGCACGATTTTAAACGTATGTCCACGTATTTATCCCATACACACGTTGGAATACAATTAGGTTGGTGCACGCCCTTAGTGTGTCGGAAAATGTTATAGAGTTTTTCATTCAGCAGTTGCAGGCCTTGGATTCTCTGACAATTTGGTTTTTCTTAGAATTTTAAAGCTGGGATCGAAGGATTTACATCAAGAAAGGTTTTGAAGTCTCCCTTTCAATAACATCCTTGTCAGATATCTCATCAATTCTACTTATAGAAAGCTTTCCTATGGCGTATTTCCTAACCAAGTCATAAGTTTGGTAAAGGAAGGACAGGTGAGTCATTAATCATTACTTCAGGGGAATGGCGGCCATTCGCGTTCGTAAAACATTCTAAAGATTAACATACCATTTTAACTTTATACGTAATATATTTTAAACCGCTGAAGCATCATGTTAAGTTTTATTGCATAGAAGAAATACGAAACTTTGCAGATATCTGGGGAAATATTCACACACAGCACTTTTTTATCCTTACATAGCTAGTAGACTGCGGAAATATTGTATTTTCATCAAAAACTCGATGTCGACATTTAATAAAAACTACATATGTAGGCCAATTGAATAAAAAATATCTGGTGTGCTGCACTCACATGACTTTCTCTACCCTTGCACAAAAAATTCTCACAGATACACCCTCCTCTGTCTACTTTATCGAGAAAAAATATTCCTAGAAATTATCTTAGCGGTAATTTTCTAGGTGGTGCCAGGGCAACATCGGAATACAGTAGGCTTTGAGTGATAGTCAAATCTTTTAAAACTGAAGGCTTCGAAATGCCCTTCTCTTTGTACAGCAAAGGGATAAGCAATTGAAGAACCACCTTCCATTTTAGAAAAGCGAAACTCGCGCAAATAACAAGGAATAACTCCGAAATGGTTCACTGCAAAAAAATGCATTTGCTCATAACTGGTGTGTTTAAATGATATCTAGCTTTTTTGTATAGCAAGATTTTATCTATCTCTTAGGGTTTACCAGTTATGCAAATGTCATCAAGAGTAAACAGAACTACATGGGCTATAGCCAAATAATTCAAAATGTACATTTCACTTGCGTAAAAATATCTTAAATATACGACATTTTAATAAAAATTGCTAGAGCTGTTTTTGAGAAAATTAACACAAATTGTGGCAACTTTACTTTTTTACTACTTTATTTTTTATTAAAACATTGGACCGACACTAAGCAAAAGCCATGTTGAAGAATATCAAATACTACAGAAAGAAAAGGTGGTTGATAAAGCCGTGTAAATGTGATACGCATTTCTATTTCAATCATATAGAAAATTGTATGAATTGTTCGTCGAAGAGGGAGAAGTGAAACAAATGTAATTGTGCTTATTAATAGAAAAATGAATAGAAAAACCGTGTGAATGTTATACGTTGCACTTTATTTCAAATGTATGGAAAAATGTATGAATTGTTTGTAGAAGAGAGAGTAGTGTGTTACGTAAAAGAAAAGGAAGTAGAGAAAACCATATGAACGTAATACGTTGAGTGGTAAAATGGATTGCATAAAAACCTTCGTCATGAAACAATACTTAGATATGCCAATTTTCGCGGTGATCAGTTAAGCGGTTTTCGAGAGAAACAGTTATGTATATACAAACAGCCGTTTTATCGGTTACAAAGCAACAATTATTCACACCGCCTAATAATATCTCAAAGTCCCTTTGATTCAGTCCTTTGCGCCGATGAAGGTATGAGATTTCTCTTCCTGGGTATGCGTGGGCTTTGTTTTGAAAGGGACAGCAATTCTGATTATAGCGTCCTTTCAATATTTCCTCTGAAACGTTTTTATGCGTATAATTTCGTTATCAAAGTACATCACTTTAGTATTTGCCTTGCAGACCAGAGAAAATCATGGAAAAAGCCATGGGCAGGGTGGGCGAACACCGGGAACTTCCAAATGCAAGCTTCACGCGTTACCATGGAGCCATTTCGCTCGGTACTACATAGAGAAATGAACTTGTTCTATTAAACATATTAGCGTTCATAGAGAACAGGAGAAAGTTGCTCTGCATGGCTGCGAGGTTTCGCGGAAGAACCCGCTATGTAGCGAAATTGCTCTTTCAATTACTCTGCAAAGACACAGTTTTAACGAAATTATTGGAAGCTTTTATCAGTTTTAAATTGAAAGTGCACCTGAAAGCATCTCGCGTGGGCGTTTGTAGACCAAAATATATTATGGAACTAGGGCGGTGGTTCCGACATGAAGTTGTAGTCATTGAATTACATAGTATTTCATTCTTTCTTCATTATTGTGAGTGCAATATCTTTCTTCTGTTTCATTTTCTAATACTCCTTATATAATCCCTTAGTTATAACAAAACTGCGGAATTACAGGCCGTATTTTAAAATGGATCAAAGAATATTAAAACCCACTAATTTAAGAAGTAGATTCACTTACAGACATCAGCAAAAAATGCACGCTTTGAGGACCCCCCTCTATTTATAGCCAAACTTTTAATTTATTTTTCATCTTCTCAAAATGATTAACAATTTCCATTGAAACAACCTATTTTATTTCATATGCTACCTAGTTCCGCCCAAAAATTCAACAACAAAATTTCCTCTGAAGATAAGCTAAAAACGAAAGGTGTGTTAAATACCAAATTTGGTACCTATTTAATTTCAGCATCTTACAAGGATGTAGCACGGATTTTCAAGAAAATTCAGACTACCTTTTACAGTTTTCGACAATTCTGATTTTCTTAGACGTATTTAACAATTTTGATTAAAATACTGCGAACAACAATGGGCAGTCACGGTACCTCACATAAGATAATCAGGCGCGGCGCGCATCAAAGGCACTCAAGGTCAGGCTGCGTCGGGCAACAATAATCAGAGCGGTAACAGAAGGGGTTTTCAAGATTATTCGCGAAGTGTCCAATGGCCGGCGTATATGTAGAAGTTCCAGAAAGGTACCATTTTACGTCTTAAGGAGGCGAGTAGACGAGATGAGTTAGTCATCGCAACAGGTAGCTTTTAGTTTGTGTGTGTGTGAACTGCTATATGCGGTCGTCGTGAAAGAGCCCGCTAAGCAGTTAATGAGTGTTAGGTGATCGTAACGTCAGAGTCAATTTTTGTGAGACAGAGAGAGAAGTGAAAAACAGAAAATTGTGTGTTAAGTGTACGAGAAGACAACAGCTGTGAGTTGTAATATCACGAAACACTGTAGACTGTATTAACGTCAGCAAAAGAGAACTGTGTATTTGTGCAACAGAAGTGACAGAAAAATATGAATTTTGTGATTTTGTCACACTGGTGTCAGAAGTGGGATTTGTCGAATTTTAATTTTGTTACAATACATGTTAAATATACTTTCATGGCAAATGAAGTTTCTGGGAATTTCCTCGGTGATTTTTAATATTTGGTAAGCCGTAAGATATACACAAAATCTTACTACATTAAAAAAATGTAAATGTTCTTAAAGCACACAGCTTATATTAGACACATTCTTGGGGCTACCTCCCATCTTTGTTTACCTTGATTGTGTGTTTTTTATTTCTAGAGCAAATATTGATTCAATGGGACACACTGTGTTTTGTTCTTCATGAAAATGTTTTAACAGTTTTAGCTTCCATGTTTGTGTACCAAGATGCGTGCGTTGGACTTCCTTTCAAAGCTTGTGAATAACAGGGATAATGAACTGTACCCTTTCACGTAAATGACTATGGTGTAGCGATAAGGGAAAGCAATAATTAAGCTGCACGTGCTGTCCTTGTGTTGATAGTGTTATACATGACGCGTAACCCTTCAACGCTTTACTCTATAATCTATTGATTGGTCCGTACACGAAGGGAATGTGTTTCCTTCATGACCTGGGGAAACTAGATTCTTTTGAAAATCTCCCAGTATGTCATGAAAAATATGTGTTGCACAGAAGTTTAATATTTTATGTACTTAAATCATTAATAAAGATCATTATAATTTTGCTATTCTGTACTGACCTTTTCTCGTGTTCGCTTCCAAGAAGAAGGGTCCCCCTGGCGTTTTCTGGAACGATTTTGTCTCTTTTCCTCCATAATAATTCATATTTATGTTTAAACACACTCACATTATACGATAATTTGCTGAAAATTAACTGATTTTGATCATAAACAACACACAAACCACAACAAACCAGCCATATTGACAAAACACGCGAAGGCAGGTCACGTGGTGGATAATCTGCTTCGTGATTGGCTAAAAGTTGTTTATTCCTTACTTGGCCAATTTTGAAACTCATGGCCGTTAATTGAAACTAACTGCTAGTTTCACTAGCATTTTACATGACTAGTGACTGGTTTTGAGATAAATTTTTACCATAATCCGTTTCCATATGTATAAGTGATTCCATATTCCTAATTTAAAAGAATCAAACAATGTATAGTCGTGACAAAGGGTATGTGCAATATTAAAGCCCCCAAAAGGACCTAAGTGAGTATTTAAAGCTCTGGGGTTCAGTGCAAAGCGGCGTTAGGTCTCTATTGCAGTGTTTCATTATAGGGCACACTAGAGCGTAAAATTTGTGCGGTAATTGATCCATCTGCGCCCCAACAAGTGGTAATGAACCTCCCGAGTAATTGTGGGCCTCATCACTTGCACATTGTGTCAGCTTACTTCTGTCAAGGTTTAATATTTCCTGATTATATTACTAGAAACATCAGGTGCTTTTTAAACCATGAAGTTTACATCATTAAATTTAAAATATAATCATGCTCCTATTGTAAAAAGTAATAATTAGACGATTTCTGTGTACGTTAGTTCAAGTACTTGTAGCGTATTCAGTAATTAAAGTTAAATTTGCAGTAATTCCATGTGCTGCACATTCTCCTGCAGTGTGTGAAATCCTGTGTCTGCAGGGCACTGTAGAAGTCCAGCAGGTTAAACGTGCCCTGCATTCAAATATGGGACATGCATTTAGGCAATAAGGATAGCACAGTGATTTACGTTCCGCAATTTCTACCTTTGTCTAAGACCACAGTCCACGCAGCCCTTTACTGGCTAAAAATATTTCTCTCTACTCTTGTACTACCCATTCTTACAAACTCTTATTCTTCTATCTTCGGGTTACTTCAGACAAACATTTGTAGAAATTATCTTATTGATCGCTTTCATGCACGTGCAACGGGAATATGGTAATATAGTACGTTTTGAGTGATAGTCAAATCTTTTAAAGCTTTGAGATTCCGTTCTCTTTGCACAACATAAAAAATGAATAGCGATGTTCCATTTGACAGAAGTATAAGTACTCTAAAACGTATACATATAAGAAAGAATATCTACGAAATGGTTCACTCTACAAACAATTTCTTTGGACATAAATTGTGTGTTTTAGCGAGATCTACACTTCTTGTGTAGTAAGATTTGGTCTATCTCTTACGGTTTACGAGTTATTCAAAAGTCATCCAGAGTAAATAGCACTACTTAGGCTATAGCCAGAAAATTCAAAATATACATTTCATTTGTCGTAAAAATATCTCAAACATGTGGTATTTTAATAAAAATCGTTACAGCCATCTCCAAGAAAATAAAAATTTTCAAAAAATTTATCTAATAATTGCTACTAAAAATACATTTAGAGCCTGGTTTGCAGAAATTATATAAATAGTATGACAAAATGACAATTTATGTGTGGTTAAGCTGTTTTATGGTCTTCATATATAGTGGAGGTGACGTCACGCAGACTTTTTCGACTTCTACACACACGCCGGCGATCACGTGACCAGATCTTTCTAGAAGGTTCTCGAGAAAACCCCTTTTGTGTAGCCGCTTCTATTATTATTGGTCACGCAAACACACAGACACGCAAGGCAGTCTGACCTTGAACACGTTTTCCTGCTCGCCGGTCAGTATGTGACGTCAAGCAGTACGGCCCCGATAGTTGTTTGTTTTGCGCCGCGCCCGGCGTTACAGTAAAAGGTATTACATGCAATACATTAGACTTTTTCCCCTCATAGTCACAATTATCTAACACTACCATTAATATCTGTCAAATTGTTCATACAAATTCCGGTGTTAACATTGTTCTTATTAGCTGCGGAGGATATTCTTTGTCAAGCAGTATGTATATACAAGAGGTATAGCTAATTTGCAAGGGTTTCCATCTCAAGTGTGCGCACGTAGAGTGGGCTGGACCAGCCTGGACCTTCTGAATCAGCAACAGATGTGCAGATTACGCCTGCAAGAAACCACATACATTATGCAACTCCACACCGCTTCTCGTAAAGCCTGTTGCATAATTCTACCGAGAGATAAACAACGTCACCAACTTAAATGAAGCGGTAGCTCTACCTTCTGAATGCATTAGCGATACTTTCAGTTTCATCCCCAACAAGCTCTGCTATATAAGGGTAGAGCACAAGGACCCCTTAACTACAGAAGGGGCAAGTATGTCCCTGCTCAAAATTAAGTTTTGTATCAATATTGTTTACTGATTTAAAATATATATGTTCCAGCTCAGTCTTTTGTATTACAACTCCACAGAGTGGTCCAAGGCTCGAATCTGGGAAGGTAATAACATTTTTAACATAGTCTTTCACGTATTCAAAATTTGTTTGAAAAAGTTTCCACTTCGCTGTAGAAGAAAATATGCAAATTTTTGAAACACACTGTGTTTATATCATGTTTATAATGTTGTAGTTACGTGGGAATTGTTAGACCTTACAACTTCTAAGTTTTAATCCTGAAATAGAAAGTGAGGTTAAAGTTAAAGAGAATACGTCTAATAGATAGCTACAGGAACCCTCTGGCATGAGAAGATAAGGGGGAGGAAGGCTTGGAGAGGTGGGAATGAGAAAATTCCGAGCCTCTCGGCTTACGATAAGCCACCGGGGAAACTTAAAGATAAAAGGAATGAATTATTAAAGAGCTCCAAAACAATTCTTCAGGGAAAGATGGTTCCAGAAGCACACATACAAGCCATAAAATCGTTTTAGGTTACAAGGTAGTTAGGCTTTCCTTTCTTTTTCTTTACTTATTTTGTTTTTGTTTGTTAAAAACGCTGTGAGACGCCAAGATTATATTATGACTTTGTTCAGTTTTTCTCTTTACTTGAACCTATTTCAACTTTCGCTAAGTCTTTGCTTAGCTCACAGTACGATGCAGCCTCTTCTTCCGGAGGTTCACTCGCTCGAGAGTCGATCATAAAACTTCTGGCATCTCCTGCAATAACAATACTTATTGCAGGTCGCCACAGGGACTCGAAATTTGTGAAGAAGTCACTCTAACCCAAACAACCATTTAAATAGATGTTTTATCTCATAAAAAGACCACTACAAAAGGAAGTGAAAAAGTCTACAGATATAATGAAACTTTATCTTTCGGGTGCAGCTAGGAAAGTAAAATTCAAAAGTATGATATTATACAAAGCAGCAAAATTGTATAGCGTTTCTTAAAACACAATAAATTTGTACTCGAAAATGAAGGCATTTAACATCCTCAAACACAAAAATTGAGTCGGGGTTACCAGTTGACACGCATCAAGGACACAGCTGTTTTTGTTTAATACCTTAATACGTGGGCGACCGAGTTTTACTCGGCATTTTTGTCGTAATTATTAACAGTGAATGTGAAAGTGAGTAGAGAAAACAGTATGAATATAGGTAATATATAGCATTTCTATTTCAAACACAACAAAATTGTGGGAGTTGTTTGTAGAAGAGTGAGTAGAGAAAGAGATGTGAATGTGTTACCTAAAAGTGAGTAGAGAAAACACTGTGAATGTAGTATACAGCTTTCTATTTCAAACATACAGACCATGGTGTCACCTATTTTAAAAGCGGTGATAAAAGCGTTTTTTGTTTAAAAATCACGTTTTTTATGGAAAATTGTTTATCGAAGAGTGAGTAGAGAAAGAGATGTGAATGTGTTACTCAAAACTAAGTAGAGAAAACAGTGTGAATGTAATAGCATTTTTATTTCAAACATAGAGAACATGGTATGACTTTTTGGTATAAAATCACGTTTTTATGGAAAACTGTTTATATAAAAGTGAGTCGAGAAAGAGATGTGAATGTGCTATCAAAAGGTGAGTAGAGAAGAGAGTGTGAATGTAATATGTAGCCATTCCATTTCAAACATAAAGAAAACTGTATGACTTATTTTGAAAGAAGGAATAATTTTTTGTGTAAAATCGCGCTTTTTACGGAAAATTGTCTATAGAAGAGTGAATAGAAAAAGAGATGTGATTGTGTTACCTGAATTTGAGTAGAGAAAACAGTATGAATGTAATACGTAGGATTTGTATTTCAGACATACAGAAAATTGTGTAATTTGCAGAAGTGCATGTTTATCTGAATACAAAATTTGACATTACAGCTTTAGTGCCAAAGAGGGAATATAATCCCCTTGCGTTCTAAAGCGTATTTTGCCAAAATATACATTTGTTTTACCTATACAAAAAATTAATTAAAGTAACAAAGGCTGTAAACGCCCAAACTTTTCCCAGTAGAATCAGTAGTCCTGTAGGTGAGAACAGTAAAACCGGAATGTAATTCTCCTGAGAGCTTCTCGGAAATAAAAATTGTACGTGACTTCCTGGTCACGCATTTAGAATTGCAACATTAAAAAACGGGGTGGTTTGCAATTCAAATGTTGCGCCGTTCAGTTTTACAGTCGGTCGTTGTGAAGTTATGGAGTCGAAAATTGTATTAGGAATCGGATACGCAGCTAATGGGAGAGAGAGAGAGGCGGCAGGAAATGAAGCCGGTTCTATGTTCACTGGGCGAGTAGACAGAACTGTTCTATAATGCTAAACAGATAACGTGTCAAAATAGCATCCGGATATGTTGTTTGCTCTTTTGTTTTTAATGAGATTCGTTTATCACACCATAACGCTTTTAATGTCAGTACAAATAAGATTAATTCGAAGTATTCTATAAAAGTTTCCAGACTATTCAGATAATCTTCGATTATCTCCTTTAACTTTCACGATATATAAATTTATTATTGGACTTTTATCACTTATTACATCAGCTGTGTAAAGAATATAACCTCAAAATTTATGTTCCTGAATCGGAACTCATGGCATTCCAAAGTAAATGCCCAGTAAGGGTTAAAATAGTTCTAGATAACATTTTGGAACAAATGTTAATTATCTAGGATGTGAAATTTCTTTTAGTTGTGACAGGAAATATTTAAAAAACACGATAAAATCGAAGAACATTGACGAAATAGGGAATTTTGCAGCAGTCGGAAAATGTCCCGAAAGTGTGTTTGTGTCTTCCAGGAGGTCATCGACATGGGCGTCCGCAATCGACCGGTGGCGATCGACCATCGCAATGTGAAGGGTGGGTGGTGAATCCTATTCTTTTGTTTTTTTCGCTCTTCTTTCCGCACACTGTTTGCGCACCTCTCATATTTTGCTGGCACCTGCTTCAAGGAAGGTTACCATGGCAGCGAAAGTGATAGCCAATGACAAGCGCCATCAAGCATCTTCTCGAGTAACGATGCCCGCGCCTGTCCTTCAACCCAATATGCAGCAGCATGCACCCCATTGTTGAAGAAGCTTTTAGCAACACAAACAATGTCAATGTTATGTTTGTACGCTGCCGAAGCGTTTGCTCGTAAAAAATGCATCTTTAGTAGGAATGTGCTTTTGCGGGAGGGGAAAGTGTTCTAGAAAAATCTGATGTGTTGCACTCACATGACTTTCTCTACTTTTGTACTACCCATTCTTACAAACTCTTATTCCTATATCTTCTTCATGTTAGTTAAAATAAACATTTGCACAAATTATCCTATTGCTTATTTCCTTGTAGGTGCAAGAGGAATGTTAGAATACAGTAGGCTTTGTGCGATAGTTAAATCTTTTAAAGGTTTGAGATTCCGTTCTCTTTGCACACCTAACATATAAAAAAATGAATAACGATGACCCATTTCACGAAAGTTCAGTTTTCCGAAACTCACACACATAACAAGGAATATCTCCGAAATGGTTCACCCTATACGAAAATTCATTGAGACATAAATTGTGAATTTTAGCAAGATCTACATTTTTTGTATAGTATGATTTGGTCTATCTGTAACGGCTTACCAGTTATGCAAAAGTCGTCCAGAGTAAATACGACTACAGGGGCTATACCCAGAAAATTCAAGATATACATTTCATTTTCCATCAAAATATCTCAAACATATGACATTTTAATCAAAATCGTTAGAGCCATTTTCAAGAAAATCAAAATTTTCGAAAAATTTTCCATATAAAGGGTAGTTTAGGGTGGGGCTATTTTCTTCAAAATCTTCGCGTCGCATCCTTGAAAGACATTAAACTTAAATCCCAACTTTGGATTTTAACCGACTTTTCGTTTTTGAGTTATGCTGTCCACAGACTGACAGACACACACACGGACCTTTTTCTAAAAATGCTTTTTTTTGGATTCAGGGGGCCTCAAAACATGTATTTCCGGTGGAATCTCGACATCGAATTTTTGGGTGGAATACAATACTTCCCCTACTTAGCAGTAGAGAAAGTAAACATTGTGACATTGTTTACACTTTTATTTTTTACAGTTATATATAGTAAAAAGCGAAAGTATTGTATTGCACCCAAAAACTCAATGTAAAGATTATATTTGTTTTGAGGCCCCCTAAAGGCATTTTAGAAGGTTTTGTGTGTGTGTGCACGTGCACACACGCACACACACACACACACACACACACACACACACACACACACACACACACACACACACACACACACACACTGATTCATCCTGCTCCTTTACTTTTAGCATTTTTCACTTTCTTCACCATTTTCGTTAATTTTCCCTGTAAAGCCCTCATAATACTTATTCTTTTTCCTTCTTTAACTGTAAATATTATAGCAAGCATTTATTTGCTTATTTGAATCACTTTGAATCCCAAACTTTCTGTCTCCACTTCTACGAACTAATTTATTTTTTCTTCTTCTTCTCTGCACATACAACGATGTTTCTTCTTAACACTTGAAGCAACATTGGCCGTATTCTGGTTTCAATATATTTTGAGGCACCTATACCAATGTTTCACGATTATTTCCAGGATTATTCCATATTATTCCTAATTATACTAATACTACTTCCCTCTGTGCTGATCTGCTTCATTTAATTCAACAGAAAAGCACGTGGTATACATGGCCGACATTAATCCAATACTTCTCTGAAGATGCCCGATGTAGTTACGGGCGAAACACTCAATGATCCGGCCTACAATCTCTGAAAGCATATTATTCTATTGCATTCAGTACGTGGTGTTATTAACCCCGGCGGTTTCGTGCGATTTTAATTCCATTTGGATTTATTAATATAGTAATGGACTGCAGTGCCACATACAGAACATATTTTAATTAAATGTACTTTTTGCAGGAGGGCAATGAAATTATTTTTCAGTTTTTGTGTACGGTTCATGCGGGTGTTGCTGCATATATCCGTGCATGGAGTTTTAAACCCCTTTTGCCTGATTACTTTCTCTTTTTTACCCGTTTTGCGGTGAATTTTATGAATAGCATGAAGAGGAAATCCCATTATTTGTCTATTTTCAGAGTCATATTCGGTAAACAAATCTGGTTAAAAAATCTGTATATGCTTCTATATGACAGATTTTCGAGCTCGAAATGTGTAACAGCTATGACTATTTTATGCTTGTTAAAAAATGCTAATGTTAATACTCATTGACCCTTAAATTTGGACGTAAAACTTTAACTTTTAACTATGCCGCTCTTACTCTGATTCTGGTATAATATAAGAATAAATACATTTCGCTTCTTTCTCTATTTAAAATGGTGAACGATTTTGCTCTGGTAATTTTTAAATACCCCAGTAGTCATTCCAATATGAGTGAGCACAGATTTAAGTTGCTTAAGATGCCTTAAAATGTGCACCTGCTTCCTCTCCTTTAAATCAGTTTAACGATTTTCAATCCAACTGCAAAGATGCAATTTCCTTTTCGATTATAAATTTCATTTCCTGCTCCAAATACTTTGAATTCTTATCTCATTGATTACCAACGTTTGTAAAAAACAGAAATCCAATAAAAGTTAATGTGAAAAGTTGTCGAAAACAGATATTGAGCATTGGAAACTGCAGGAAACTCTATATTGCAGAAACTTTCGACACACAGTATTGTAAATTTGAAATTACATCTCTGCTGGAGGTCTAGCGAAATGTTGTGGTCCACTGGATGTTTAATAAGCACGGAATGCAATTATCCTACAAAATATATTTATGTGGTGTGGCATGTTATGTTGGCAGGAATTTTAGTGGTGGATAACTGGATTTGTAGACCAAGGAAGAAATCACATCAGTGTCAGAATTCGTTTCTATATCCCGTTCCATATATGTAACTGTCACTTGTATCGCATTGCCTGTTATCGTAGAGTAGGTTATTGTGCCATACAAAATAATTCCTTCATACTATTCGTCTACCGACCAGAGAAAACTACGAAAAGCCCAAGAGCGACTGTCGATGGAGACGAACTCAGACCTCCTGAATGCGAGCATCATACGTTACCGCGGAGCACACATGCACACTAGTGCAGATTGTTCAGGAATGCTCTGTTCGCAGTAAGAACACAGAAAGTGAAAGTTAAACCATTGGAGAAGTAAGTAAGTTTCCATGGACGGTGTTTAAAGGAGTTCTTGGCTATAAAGTACCTGCTAAATGAATCGGCCCCACTTGTAGCCCATTTAAACTTTGTTCAAACGTATCTCTGTCTCTCTCTGCCTGTCTTGGGATTGCTTGGCTACTTACAAACCTGGGCAAATGAGCGCTCTCCACTTTCAACTTATGAACTACTTGATCCAAAGCTTCGGAACTATTAAATTCATATAGTACCAACTGCTAAATAACATAATCCTCTAAATGAACCTGAGGCGCCTTTAAAAGGTTCAAGCATGTGTTAACCTTCTTTGGGAGACAGCGCGATTTCATGTCCTTACCGATTATGTTGGTATGACTTCTTATCCGGCGTTCACATCTACCAACTTAACCTACGATCCTCGTAATTCTAAGACCAAGCATTTTATACTTAACAGTAAACTTGCTGATTTTTACTAGTTCCTCTTTCCAAAACATTTTGGGGAAACTAACGAATAGTAAATTTTGAAATTTGTACCAAACGTTGACGTGAAATTTAATCCGTTATAAATCCGGTTGTGGCGCTGGCGTCGACTGGTGAGTGTGTCTCATTGTTATCATCATTATCAATGTTATTATCATCATTATATTACTAGTTTTACTAATGAACCCATGCAAGACTGCGCAGAGTACTTAGAGACGTTTCTTAGTTGTTTTTGAGTACATAACTCTTTCATTCTCATCTGTCCATGTTGTTCCAGTTTTCTTCGGTTTGTCCTGTTGGTCAACCTGCTATTTATGAACCTTGATTCTAAGGTTACTTCTGTTTATGATTTCTACATTATTTTAAGTTATTTTACACCCGATTCACATCAAGGTATCTAGTTGTGGTTTACTTCTACCTTCGAGAGACTCCAATATTTGTTTGGTGAGTCTATTTGAGTTCATTCGTTTAATATGCCCATACAATTTTAACCTACATTTTTAATATCACTACAAATGTCAATATATATTTTTATTTCCGTTTTACTTTTGAGGTTATACTCATCTACAACTGGTGGACCTAACATTTTTCTTACTATTTTGCATTCTCTCTTCACTATATTTTCAATATCTGCTTTTCTATTCAAAATTAATGTTTCTGTTAATCTTGGCCACCGCCACCATTAGATTCAAACAAAGCCTTCGGTTAATTAGTTACTGAGTTTGCCTCCAAGATGAAGCTTTAGTGCGACAAATGATATAGAATTTTCCACCTATTAGAATTAGATCTTTTATGAAATAGAAAATCTCGCTTACACCGCACTTAAAGATCACGCTGTATTTAGTAATATTAGAATTAGAACCTGCATTTGATAGGTACGGACATGAGTGCTGAAATTTGAGGAGACAGAAGCCATCACCAGCTGAAGTTAAATTAAATTTGACTCCAAGTCATTAAGCTAAGTAGCAAATCCGAGAGAAATGAAGTTTGTTATGAACGTGGGTCTATATTGACAAATGATGGAGGAAGGTGTCGGGTGGTCCAGGCATTTAGTAATCTCATCAGATTAAGCTCATCTCAGTGATGCATTGTCACCAGCAGAAGTCCGGACAGCAAATGTCAACTGAGACACCCACACTAATCACATCATCTTCACGAAACATAAACAATTTATTAAGGAGAAGTTTTAAAGGTAATAGAATGTTGTATACAATTAATATTTCTGATATCTAGGCTTCTATGTAGGTTTTATCTTATTCTGAAGGAGGAGTGTCGGATATCTGGACACCGGGCTCATTTGAGCACCCTTTTACTAATTTCATTCATCGTAAAATCCTAAATACTACCTTTGGTAGCTATCGATACGAAGGTTTACAATAAAATTGTCTCATCCCAAACTACTTTTTGTATGGAACACTTTAGAAGGTTTCGATTTTTTAAGAAAAACATCTATTTGTATTTATATGCCATTCTTCATATATTTATGTTCATTATCTTGATTTTTCTGGATTTTCGTAACCATTGAGGTCCTCTTCAATGGGAAGAAATTTTGTGTATTTTTATATCACTTGTAAAGCATAAAAGGTAGAAGAAGGTTAATATACAAAAAGGTAGACTTCGTGAAAACAAACTCTATAATAACATATATTTCATCACTCACCATTTCCGAGATATTAGTTGATAATGTTTAAATTTTCGAATAGTTTATACTTCTCAGAAACCATTGTTTTGCATGTTATGTAAAGTGTGTGGAATTTAAATATCGTTGTTTGTTGTCTGTGGTCGAGTGGTCAGCGTTCTGGCTTCGCAACCCGGAGCTCCCAGATAACATTCCTGCCTGTGACAAAGTAATTTTCAGCTAACCAGTTTCATCTGCTGCCCTCTGTAAGTATGGATGTGACTGCATTCCGTGATGGAATGTAATAAAACAGCTGCAGATCGACGAATTATAACACAATTTCCTTCCGATGTTAAACCTGGACACTTGAACCAGGAATACTTTTTTCATTGGGATCCAATTTGAATAGATGTAAACAATGATTTTATAACCATCAATTACGTTACTGTCGATTTTAAAACAATTTTTAAAGTATTAAGTTCTCGTGAGGTAGTGGAAGGGTTTAAAACTACTATATAGGGGAAGTGACTCATTGAGTCAATTCTCCCTATCTATAGTCTTATCACTTACGGTTTACCCGTTATGTAAAAGTCATTTAGAGTAAACAGGACTACATGGACTATAGCCAGAAAATTCAAAGTATACATTTCATTTGTCATAAAAATATCTTAAAACATATGGCATTTTATTCAAAATCGTTAGCCATTTTTGAGAAAAAAGAAATTTTCCATGTAAAGGGTAGTTTAGGTTGGAGGAATTCTTCAGAAAATTCATGACGTATCCTTGAAAGATATCAACTTTGGTTTTTAACAGAGCTTTCTGTTTGGAGTTTAGCTGTTCGCACACACGCGCATGCGCACCCAAAGGCGGAGACCTTTTTCTAAAAGTTTTTTGTCATAATACTTTTGAGCAGCTGACGTTAATTTCTTACGATGTTCACAACATTAGCATTATCATTGATATTGTCTATACACAGGAATATTAAGAGGCGGTAGATATTGCGTGGTTTGCCTTGCTCATTAAAACTAACTAGTGTATGACGTACTGGGTGGAGACAGTGTTTTGTTACGAAATATGGAATGTGTGGTATGTAATGGCGTGCTGTGGGTAATTAACACTAATAGAGAGCGAGACACGCCCAAGCTACTTGTACCATCAAACGGAAGGTGCACGTGTTAAGCGGAAAGCTTAACCTTAAAGAAAACATCAGTGTCCGTTGTTTCACTAGCCCATAAGCTTGTCTAGACCTACTGCATTGTTTCTGGCTCTAACCTCCAAGCGCGCTGTGTTTGGGGTGTTATATTATACAGGCCAGGGGAGTAGCTTTGGGGGACGCTAGTACGCTGAGCGTTCCCCTTATGTTTCTGTGTTTAATTGTTTTACATTTATTTTGTTTTGTAATGGTTTTAATGTAAGATAATTAGTTTATACAATCATTTAGCACTGCCTGCACGCAATATGCCTAGGACGGCGTCCCCGCAAACCCCTCACCATACCTCGTACCTGCCCCTCTCATCTCCGCAAGCCCCTCACATACCCATCAGCGTTTACTCCTACGCTAGTGTGGTTCTGACTCCGAAGTACTGTTGAGGTACTGTCAATTGTTTCTCTGCAAATAAAATTTTTGTACATAAACTCTTATACATTTGTGTGTTTTGGATAACTGATACGTCTGTCAAATGGAACATCGTTGTTCATTTTTTTATATGTTAAGCGTGCAAAGAGAAGGGAAAAGGAATAAAAGTTTGTAAGAATGGTTAGTAAAGTCAGTGAGTGTAAGGTATTCGATTTTTTTGACATTACTACGCATAGTAATTAGGAAAAATATTGCATTCCGTCAAAATTTCACCCAAAATACTTGCTTTGAGGGTTGTAAATCTAAGAGAAAAAAATACAGCTAGAAAAACGAAGCTATCTTTGTGAGTGTGTGTGTCTGAATAGGTGTCATCATCATCATCATCATTATTATTATTATTATTATTATTATTATTATTATTATTATTATTATTATTATTATTATTATTATTATTATTATTATTATTATTATTATTATTATTATTATTATTATTATTATTATTATTATTATTATTATTATTATTATTATTATTATTATTATTATTATTATTATTATTATTATTATTATTATTATTATTATTATTATTATTATTATTATTATTATTATTATTATTATTATTATTATTATTATTATTATTATTATTATTATTATTATTATTATTATTATTATTATTATTATTATTATTATTATTATTATTATTATTATTATTATTATTATTATTATTATTATTATTATTATTATTATTATTATTATTATTATTATTATTATTATTATTATTATTATTATTATTATTATTATTATTATTATTATTATTATTATTATTATTATTATTATTATTATTATTATTATTATTATTATTATTATTATTATTATTATTATTATTATTATTATTATTATTATTATTATTATTATTATTATTATTATTATTATTATTATTATTATTATTATTATTATTATTATTATTATTATTATTATTATTATTATTATTATTATTATTATTATTATTATTATTATTATTATTATTATTATTATTATTATTATTATTATTATTATTATTATTATTATTATTATTATTATTATTATTATTATTATTATTATTATTATTATTATTATTATTATTATTATTATTATTATTATTATTATTATTATTATTATTATTATTATTATTATTATTATTATTATTATTATTATTATTATTATTATTATTATTATTATTATTATTATTATTATTATTATTATTATTACGTGTCGAGAAAGTCATGCCAATGTAACGCATCAGACGAAAAAGGAATAACGATTTTGGATAGCCATCTTCGAAAAAGCATTCTCTCCGTGACACCAAACCTTTGGCAATCTCAAAGCTAGCCAGCAGTAACTATCCATGAATAGAAAGATGAAATTGAAAGCTTTGTTGCTTCTGTAATTGAAAATTCAAATGAACGGGACATAGAAACAATTTTTTCTCTCCGTGGTCTTCTTTCGCTTTTAAGGAATTTTAATTTCATACTGCAAACCTTTCTACATTTTTCCTCGTTCTAACACTTTGCATTTTTGCACTAACAACATCGAGGATTTTAATTACTACATCAACTGTTGGAGAGAACATTTTGATCAGCTATGGACATAACGTAGGCTGTTCTACGCGGCGAAAGAATTAGCAATGCCTCGATGAACGGCGTAGAAAGAAAATGTTTTTGTGAACTTTCGACTTTGCCATAACCCCTGTGTGTTAAAGCACCCAATTTATGTTGTATAATGTTTCTGGACTTAGCAATTTCCGAGATATTCGTTATCGTTTTCATTTTTCAATACTTTTCTGAAATGGGCGCAAGCTCCTATTAAGGGCCCGGAACCAGTAGGCTTGCCTTCCAATCCGGGGGACGAGATTTACAGAGCGCTTTCGTTCCCCCTGCCGTACTGCTACGGCGACGCTCGCTGACGCTTCCAACCCTGAAATAAACGAAATGGGCTGAAGGGTGAAATGAAATTATTAATGTAACAAAATGGAGGAACACGAAATTCGGAGGAAGTGGAAATTCTTCTCAGCATTCGCCTGGTGACCGGAGAAACCTTCGAAAAAAATGGGTCAGGACGTCAACCACTGGAATTGAACCCGTGACCCCCTAAATACGACCTATCCCACACTGTTAGGTTGGCGATATGTATCATTTTCTATTAGCTGGAAAACGCCGCATGGTGTTTACAAAGGCCCGATTCTCTCGCGGATTCCTGGAACTAATTTGTTTAGTGGACTGAAATATAAAACATATTTGAAATACTGGATATGACAAATTTCAGTATAATAAAGGTCACGGTGCAGTGATTGACGTATTTGTGCTGGTAACGGCGGCAATACTGTGAATGAAATTCACACCATTTAGGTATTCTTGGAATTAGTTTTCACTTTCTCTCGCCAGGGAACAGGGACTCTGTTCGCATCAATTTCAGGTACCCAGAATTTGAGGTTAATTAAGCAGGCATAATTACTTACACATGACTTCTGCATTATTGGTTGTTTTGTAGCTGGGAAAGCAGAAATTACTCATATTTTTACTTTAGCTACCAATTAACTATAATAGTTAGACGAAGTGTTGTATTACATCAATCAATTCTATACCAAGACTTCAACGGAAACATGTTTTGATACCACTGCACCCAAAATAATTTTGTACTAAAAGCATTTGAGAAAATAAACAACGTGATTAAAAATGAAACCTCGAACAAATATCACACACCACCATAAACCAACTGTAGGAGAACGTCGTCACGTGGTTCACTGACAGTTGTATTATGTCACTGATCTACAACGGAAGAAGATGGCGCTGCAAGGCAGAAATATCTGTTGCGAACTTAACAGTGTACAACTCGCTAAAACTACCAACCACGCATCACAAGATGCCAAAACAATGTACTATTATTTATTAATATTGTTGTTAATACTACGTAATCTGTAATAAAATTATTGTATTAAACAACCTCAACATTATTATTATTATTATTATTATTATTATTATTATTATTATTATTATTATTATTATTATTATTATTATTATTATTATTATTATTATTATTATTATTATTAATCATCGTCATCGTCGTCATCATCATCAACATCACCACCGCCATCATCATTGTTATTGTTGATGTTACTGTTATTATTGTTGTTAATACTGCGTAATCTGTAATAAAATTACCGTACTATACAATCTCAAATAAGGATTGTTGTACGTTTGATCAGTGTAGTCATCTGTGAAAATGCGCAACAAGTTCAAGTTTATTATTTATTTATGCCAACAAACTTGCTGTTGGTGTTTTTAAACACAACTTCACCGCACAAGAACTTACGTCACATTACTTAATTACAAAACAATAATAACTATATAACAACAACAAATAACCTTAACAAGTTGGTTGGCAACATTCACATACTTCCGCTGATTTCAATTTTCCAGCGTTGGCAATACATACGTCACCAACGAGTTAAAGGAAATGAACCTCATAACAACACTCTTCAGTCACAAAACAACTGCCTATCGACCACGTGAGGACGTACTCCTACAGGATAACCAACCTCCCTTTGCATGTAAATTTATGTTATTTTAAATTTTCTCAAAATAGCTCTAGCGGTTTTACTCAAGCACCATAGACATAGACGAAATCTTAGTGTACAAAAATGTAGAACTCGCTAAAACATACAATTTTTTCCTATAATCCTTAACTCTTTTGGTGATGGCTTAGCAAATTCACAAAACTCTTTCCGCTTTCTAAATGCATTTCAGTATCCACTTTAGTTCATCGAACGATAATGTTGTGTATAAACAGATGAGCGTCATTGTGTATTTCCCACTGCTTTCTAAATAATAAACAACAAAAATTATATTTCTGTCTCGTTTCGTTGCTGAGAAATAATGTTTCAAAGAGACACTTTGTATACAGTATAACAAAATGTTATCCCCCGCACTATATAAAGCCTATTTAATGAAAATAATGAACAAAAATTAGTTTATTGCAATGTGAAATCCTAGTTCACTCTGTTATCCCTTTTGAAATTCACCCACACTACAAATAAGCGAATTAACTTCAGATATTAGCTGTATTCTGAAAACAGGTTCACATTGATGCAATTAGCTTGAAATTTGCACCCCCTTATTTACGGGTAATGTGTCACTGAAGCGAGCCCATAAATATTTCACACTGCGTTAGACTCAATGACAACGAATCACCGTCAATACGTATTCCACCAAAAACACGATTTTTCTCTCCTATAGGTGGAAAATAGAACCGCAAGTAGCACTCTGAACATTTACATGCGTTGAAGAAATATATTTTGAGAAAAATAACTTCAAATATGATTTAAAAAGCTACCAGCATGGTCATTTAAATTGTCACATGCCAGACGTTTAAAGCGCAACTTGCTGAAAATAGGTTATGTATGCTAATGTACTACAATCTACTATCAGTAGTTTGCAACTCTATTCATGCAAATCTGATCCATTCTGCAATACTCACAAAGATGCACAGATATGGTATCTCGATTGGGAACATTCGGTTAAATACAGCAACTCCTCTAATTTGACGCCTAAAGACAAGAAAAAGTAATAACATTTTTCTGCTCGTGACTGACTGGAGTTCCAGGGATTATTGCATTTATTGGGCACAGAACGCAGTAATCCTGTATTACATTAGCGGTTCCCATAAATAAAACACCATTTCCGTTAAATCATCATTATTTTACGGTCCAGATCCTCGTTTACTGCAATTCCGAAACAAAGGGATCAGGTTTCAGAATATAAAATTAATTAAAACAATAAACAAACGCTATAAAACCCTCATTACCATATTGATGCAGTAGATGGTGTTACGATTCAGTGACTCTGCATACATTGCGTTCTATCATTTAGAAATCTGATGTGTTGCACTCACATGACTTTCTCTCTTCTTGAACTAACCATTCTTACAAACTCTTATTCCTATATCTTCTTCGTGTTAGTCGAGATAACATAAGCAGAAATTATTGCTTATTTCCTTGTAGGTGCAAGGGGAATAAGGAAATACGCTAGACTTTGAGCGAGAGTCAAATATTTTAAAGCTTTGCAATTCCGTTCTCTTTGCAGGGCCAAATATATAAAAAAATGCATTTGAGAAAAGTATTGCAAAACTCACACAAATAAAGTATATTTCCGAAATGACTTAATCCATACAAAACGCATTTGGACATAAATTGAGTGTTTTAACTAGTGAAGTAACAAACACAATATTTCATTAAGGTATTTAGCGAACCTGTACAGTAATTGCATGCGTATGCGACCAGTTTCTTTTCTTATACTGAATGCAGGAAAACAAGCTGTTATTGGAAACAAGTTCCAAAGCTAAATGACGCAAAATAGCTCATTGAACTGCCAGCGAAAAGGGCAAAGAACATGCTGTTACTCAGAAAGAGGAGTTGAGGACCTTAAATGGCTTCCTCATTGGACATTGTGCTCTTAAAAGTCATCTCTATAGGATGGGCAAGCCTGTGGTTAACATGCAGATTGTGCTTAGACGGAAAACAAACGCAGGACATACTTTGCGAATGCCCAAC
The DNA here is from genome assembly GCA_030765045.1 of Tenodera sinensis. Lineage (NCBI taxonomy): Eukaryota > Metazoa > Arthropoda > Insecta > Mantodea > Mantidae > Tenodera > Tenodera sinensis. Next base: position 164,178,140 of record CM060966.1, read on the forward strand.
CCTAGGAGAAAATGCCTCAACATCCCCAAGAGAAGTATATATTATTATTAACTCTGTCTATTGTTGATCGTTTATCTTGAGATGGTGTCAACATACAGCCACAAGTTTTGTGAACTTCAAAAAATGCGGGTTGAGGTCCGTCGCTTTGGGTTAGCAAGAATTTTGAGGCAACCCCGGATGTCTATCACAGAGACAACTCAAGGAATAACAGACGCAGCTGGTGTGTGTGTGTCTGTGTGTGTGTGTGTGCGTGCGTGCGTGGTGTGTGTGCCATTACTGTCAGCTCGACTGCTATAATATTAACACTCACAAAGGAGAAGCTACTTACGTCTCAAGAAAAGGGAAAAGAAAAAAGAAATAAAAAGTACCTAGATGAAGGAAACGGGGCGGATGAAAAGAAGCTGCGTGGGACATTTTCCTCCTCTTTCCTCATCCCTTCTGGAAATAAATTGAATTCCGTAAAGTTAGAAGAAATTTACTTGAGAGTTTTGTACTGAATAAAAGTTCCTGACATTTTAGCGGCCGACTGCCTTACGAAAACACAAGCCACGCGTTACTGCTTTGTTTTTACAGCGCAGGAATCTCAAAAACGCCACTGCACTTAATGGCATGGCAGTGAGGAATGTTGCATTTATTTTTTAAATGAAATATTTCTGTTTGTTGCCTCTTTTACTCTCCCTTCCGCTGAATACACGAATACTATTGCGTAAACTTCTGATGCTCCAAGGTAAGAATAAAAATCTCATGTACTGCACTCACATAACTTTCTCTACTTTTGTACAGACTATTCTTAAAAGTTTTCATTCCTCTATCTACTTCATGTTAATCCACATAAACATTTGCTAATTTTCTTATAGGTGCAAAGGAAAAATAGACTACTGTTTGCTTTAAGCGAGAGTCAAATGTTTTAAGAGATGGTAGCTGATGACTGCAGAGTCTTTTGAGGACATTCCCACAAGCTCAAGATATACATTCCCTTTGTCATAAAAATAGCTTAAACATATGGTATTTTAAACAAAATCCTCAGAGCAATTTTCGAGAAAATAAAAATTTTCGGAAAATGCTCCATGTAATGTGTAATCTGGGATGAGGGATTATGAATGGGTAAAATGTTCTGTAAATGGAAGAAAATCTTGCTTACATTTAAATGATTATCTCCACCAAATTCCAAATGTACATGTAAAACGAATGATAATTCCGTTTTGCACTAAAGTTAACAGTTCACGCTGGTCATTTCTGAATGGTTGTGGCGATTGGTTACTAGAGGACACTAGGAGCTAGTTTGAAGAAAATTAAGAATAGTAAAGCATTTTTCTGTCTAAGGGTAGTCTGAGGTAGGTTTGTTTTAAAAATTTTCATGTTAAATTTTCCGGGGATGCTAACTGAGCCGGATGGTGATAACGTGATAACGTCTGTCGGTCATGAGTTCGATCTATGTGGTCGACCTTTCTGACACATGGGTATGTCCTTTATTCTAAATCTCTCTTACACTTCTATAGTTTTTATCCTAAATCTCCCTCTATACTTCTAATTCTTCAACACAATTAGCATTTGTTCTGGGGAATGTCATTTCAGCGACATTTGCCTATGGTATCTACAAAAACGTTCCAAGGTACAAAATAACTGGAGAATTTATTTTTGTTTTCTGGTATGAATAGACCAGAAAACCTGAAAATTACCTTCTGATTCTGAATTTTCTGTGGTTTATATTTGGCACTGAAAATGGTTTTTCGCTGGCTGGAGAAGCAATCTGATCCTATTTTTGTTTCCATTAGTGCCGGTTTTCTGTCGTTTAGAATTTTATAAGCCTTCTCTGGTTCACGAAGCACGTAGGCCTTGTCTCATACAATATTCCACAGGATCACAGCAACACAACAGAAAGAATTCCTCAGCTGTTTCTGCGACTCTAATATGTTTTTCATGGGACCAGGGATCGATAATGTTGGGCGTTACATCACGGTACCAACATGCCAGTGGACATACTGATGCTCTAAAATGTTTTTAAAAGCTGCTTGTGCAAGGCCCATCAACCGACTAGGGGCAATTAGCACACCGATGTTAGATTGAGTTTCTAGTTTTACTACCTATACTCCATAGAGTGATGTATTCGACCAAAAATTTTAATGTCGAGATTTCACCGAAAATACATGTTTTAAGGCACTCTGAATCCACAAAAACAGTTTTACAAAGCCGTTTGTGTGTCCGAGTGTGTCAGAACCGCATAACTCAAAAACGAAAAGTCGGTTAAAAACCAAATTTGGTATTTAAGTGTAATGTCTTTCAAGGATGCCACGCGAAGATTTTGATACACATTTGTAAAAATGCTCTTATTATATGTTTGTAATTGTGGTTTTACACAATGACTTTTAAGGGTTAAAATTTTATAAAGGAAATGTGTTTTTAAAGCACTTCTTGGCTAGACTACGAAGCAATATTTTTGCCATAGCATACCCAAAATACTATTTTTTACGTACTCCATTTATATCTCCCTTTTAACTCTAACGGTCATACCGGCGGCCTCTACTTTGGAACAAATTGCATCAGTGTTAACTGGTGTACCGTGAGTTTTGAGTCGGTTTCTATACATTAGAACACCCACTCACACTCATTCCTACCTCCACACTATGGGGAAATGCAATAACCATGGAGAGAAAAAAATATTCCAACTGGGAATTGAACCCAGAGCTCCTTGCACAGTAGGCAGATGCTCTACCGACTGAGCTATTGAACCAGCCAATATTGTTGGTTCCACTCCTCTTGGAATGGAAAGGTTCCTTAAAGGTTTCATTGTTTCGAAAGTGCCGATGAGGGGTACGCCACTGATTGTTTCCGTTTGAACGCGGTTTGACTGAAGAGGAGACGGTTGGAGGGCTGCTCTCACTTTACCCCTGACGGTGCCATTACGTCAATTTATCCGCCGATACAGATCTGCGGAACCCTGCGGTGAAGGACATTTTGGTACGAGTTTGGTATTTAACACGTTTTTTTCGTTTTTAAGTTATGCCGTTAACAGACAGATACATCTTTCACAAAAGTAATTACTCAGCTTCAGTGAGACCTGCGCGAATGGTCACCTAATTATCAGGCGTACTTGCATAGATGGTATGAGAATTAGATTAGTCATATGCTTCCCTTGCTGTTCAGAGGACCTGGCAGCCATGTCACCTCGTAGCTCACGGTGCTCACGTCGCAGTTTTGAAAAGCAATAAGTTCTTATGGCGTTTTATTAACCTGTGGACTAGAACTACAATGATTCCTGCTATACTTACAGTCGTGGGTTTAATCAGCTATTCCAAATTCGTGTGTTTGGTATAGCGGAACTGCCTAAGACATGTTCGCTCAAATGAACAGTGGTGGGCTAACATTAGTTTGAATCCCATTTAATATTACTTTTTTGTTCCCCTTTTTCTTTCTTAATGGGAACATCATTATTTATACAACCAGTGTAAAATATAAAATTATATAAACTAATTAAATGTATTTATTTAGGTATTTTTTATTCCGTACAGCGTTATAAGTTTTCCCGCCATCTTATGAATGCTGCAGTACGATTACAACTTTAAAACTGAATGTTTTATAGCATTAATTGCAATTGCTGAAAATAAAGCAGGGAACATGCCTAACGTAACTATTAATCATGCTTGCCGAAATTAAAATTTCCCTTTAAATATTCACACTCAAAAGCATGTGTATTAATGGGCCATGGGAAACAATAGCTATTGTGTGATGTTCTGCTGTCCAGACTGCTCCTTTTCGGCATTCTCGAGCGATCCACCTCCGGAGCTTTCTCATTGAGAACGAGCACAATATAAAGGACTCGCTCGTGCTCAGAGACGAGCTGCTCTAGTTGTTCTTGCAGTGAAGAGTTGTTGTTGTAGTGGACTGTGGGAGTTACTTAAACGTTTACGAAGCTTTCAGTGCGAGTTGTAATCTGATAGTTCTATACTTGATTCTATTTAGCGGTTAAGTTTCGTTACTCTGAGTTTGTGCGAAAGTGATCTAAATGCAACATTGCTAAATAAAAATTATAATGTGATAGAGACCACAGATGTATGAAGTAATATGGTTGCTAAGCGGATGTTTAATTTGTTTCAACACTTACACAAGAAAATGGAACGTAGTGATAAAACTATTGAAAATATGGATTGTATTTTGCTAGACATTTAGAACGAAGTCAAGAGTGCTCAGTTTATTAATTGCATAAAAATATTTTTGAAAACGTTTGTGGATGGAGAAACGAAAAATGCGTTAGTTTGACTAATGAAACCACAATTAGTCAGAAGTATTACCAGCATACTTTTAATTATGCAGATTTTCTTACAGGTACATTGGAGAAAATTATGATGTGGCAGTGATGGTGTCCACGCTGCGATGGCAATTACGTCATTTTATGGCATTGGTGCCATAAAGTGCGTAATTTCGCACAATGAAAAATAAAAATTAGAAAAGGTCATCGAGTAACACGGAATGACGAGTTATCGGTATTCTACTATATTTTTATTCCGAAGAGCACGTGTTGCACAGATAATAAATACATTCTCTCTTATTATTTTTATTTTTATTTTACGGTTAATAACCACGTTGAAAAGCAAATTCTCAAAATTATTTAAACGCCGAGTTTGAGGAATCAAAAAAGTGAGAGTGAATCACGCCACTATTGTTAGTTACTGGGGTTTCAATGTAACTCAAACTTTCCTGAATTCACCGCGAGAGAGCTCTGCGCTGCACTCACGTGACTTTCTCTGATTGACTAGGCGAATACTGGAGTGGTTTCTCTCGTACCACAAATTTCCTTTCTCTGTTTCCTATCATTTCGCTTTCCCTTTCATGTTTTAGGTGGAATGTGCACAGGGTAGAAGCTTGCCTGTTGGAAAATTATTCTCGGCCCTGGCTTCTGCTTTAGAACTCTCCGATGCGACCGGGTAATCGAACTTGGTACCTTGTTTCAATTTGCCAATAATTACACTGTCTTTCAAATAGGAATATGTATTCTTTTTTTCATTCCTTGGCCTTGCAGAGAGAGCGGAATTTGCCAATGCCAACCTTAAAACATTTCACTATCGTTTAAAGCCTACTGTTTACTCTGGATGACTTTTGAATAACTCGAGAACCGTTAAATATAGACAAAATATGCCGTATTTAATGTAGTAACTTGAGAAAATGTAAAACTGAAGTAAGTGAATATTTGAGGCGGGCGTTACTGCTATCGACATCTGTCGAAGACAGGGGTTCGGATCGTGATAAAACGTGAGATACGGTAACACTTGTTTCTGACGTGAACACACTCCAGACAGCTGGAAACAAATGAATTCCGACGTTTCCAGCTCAAAAGCCTAGTGGAGAAAACACTTCACTGTGTGAATTTTTATCGTCTCAGCTCTAGGGCGTTTTATATGTGGAAGGAATCTTGAGATAGGTGTTTGTGTGCTCGTAAATGATCTTAGTCACAAATATTTGTTTCGTTCGCGATATTTTTCACCACCAAAACTGTGTAGCTCAATTATAATTGTCGGACACAATGTAGAATCCCGGCAAATCAAGATCAAGGAGAGTTCTTCCGGTTTGTTTTGCACATAATTACCTCATGAATAATATCTTGCAGGGAATATGAAATACTGCAGCAACATAAACAAATACGAAGAGCAATAAATCTTTCTCCTTGTGTTCCTAGATAGTCACGTCTGCATTTTTATCGCTGTTTTATCTTTATAGATTCCCTGGAACGAATTCTCTCTGTATCTTTCCCTTTATTACATGTTTAATATTAAATAGCATTCAAGGCAACTGTTTGCGTTTGATTACATCTTCAATTCCAAGAAAGAAACATTACAAGTTAATGGCTAAAGGCCTCCTTCCTCCATCACTGTTTGTTACATCATGTAAAACACAGCAAGTTTTATGCTTGTTCCTTTGTCGGAAGCAAACACAATGTTGTATAACAAAGCAAATGAATGGACGTGGTTGGAAATTCCTCCTACAGTTTGTATCGGTCCCTAAGGACAAGGATATCACAGTCGCAAACTCGTACTGTACTAAACAGCAAATTATAAACGCCACGCGCGTTTGAGAGGCGGAACGTGTCACCAACTGTTGTCGAAGTTTTTATTAGATTTAGGGAAAAATAACCATAGCTTCAGTTCCACAACTCCAAAATAACACTCCTTCTAGGCTTATCGTAACCACTAGATTATTAAACAGCAAACTTTTCTGTTTTTGTAATTCTCTCCCCCACTCTTCATGAAACAGACGTCCCGTTGAGGCCATACTCGGCACTAAATGAGGATTGTTGGAAGCTGTACAGCAAGTGAAGGCGAGAGACTGCCGGTGGAGTGAGGCAAGAATGCATTTAGCCGATTAAATGTTGAACGGGACAGCTGTTAATAATTAATGTGTAGTGTCAGAGACAGTTTTGGACAATATATCGTCGCGTCGGAGTGGTTTGTTATGTGAAGCAGTTGTAGTCAACAGTGAGACAAACAAAAAATATAGTGAACTGCTGTGAGGTCCAAGGTCATGATGAACTATAATTTGTGCTGGTACGAGTACAAAAAAGAGAGACAGAAGAAAGTAACTGGAAAGCATAATTTGTCACACTGGTGTTAGGATTGAATACTTTAAAGACTATAATCGCAGCATATTTCGTGGACATTCATCATAACAATTTACTTAACAAATCAAAATTAAATGAATTGAGTAATGTGCACAACAATACAAGCTTATGCATCAATGGAGAGAAATATATGATTAACCACGAGGCAGGTATATGGGGCCCGAGGGATTTATCCCTCGTAGTATGAATGTACTGAGGGGAAAATCTGTTTCGATCCCCGTGATTTATATACTAAATTTTCCACAACTCCCATTTTAATTAATTTTATTGAATTTCGCTAGAAGCTTTTCATTGAACGGCTTTGGAATGACTGAAAGAATGTGCGTAGCAATGATTGCATTGAGTATGTTGTGAATTTAATGCAACATTCATAATTTTAAAGATTTTGAATATTATGTGAAGAAGCACAAACTCGTGTGAAGGAATTGTGTTTACTGAATAATATACGTTTTATTTGGTTTATTTCAACTGTACCTGTGATGGACAGATGGCATTAGGGTGCTATCCAGTCCATCTGCTTACATTATCTATGGATAGATGGCACATCATTCAGTATTACAATCTAATTACCATTTATACTACTTTTTTAGGCTTAAGGTGAAATTTTGGTTCGTGGTATCAAATATTTAGTCTGGTATTTACCTTGACGACTGAGAGAAACCAGAAAAAATACCGAAATTGGTTGGGTCAGTGAGATTTGAACCTGGGACTTCCGCAATGCGAGCCTTACACGTTAGTGTGGAGCCATCTCACTAGGTGATGCTTTAGTTACAGGTGAATTAAAATGCAAATCTCATTAACTATTGAATGTGTAATATGAGGCATAATCCAAAGCTTCCACTATCACCATTAAACGACTCATAAATATCCAAAACCCTTCCCTTCCTAAAACCCTCTCCGATCCCCTCCGCACCTTCAACTGTATCCTACACCAAGAAACCAAGCTACCAACTATCTAAGAGGCAGTGTTGACAACAGCCATCTCCATGTGGGCGTGCGTCAAGATACACTAGAACCACGCCATATCCATTATTGCTATAGGCGAACCGAAACATCGCAAACATGCAAGAATCAAAGTTTTATAAAACAGCAAGGGCTCGCCAGCTCTGCGCACCCAATTATCTGAATCGCCTAGACGCGGTCAATTCCTGGTCCCTAATGACCTACCCTCTTGTGCTCTAATTACCTAATGACCATTTCTCCACTGTGACATTAAACAAATGCCATGTACAGAATAATTTATACCCATTAATTTGATACAATATATTCCTCTGATTTTATATTTTCTCTTTTCCCTCTATAAATCAATTAATTATAGATCCTACTTCATTACATCCTACTTTAGGGTGGGGCTACATTTCTCATTGTCAACATAATACTCTGCGATCCATTATAGGTCACCTTTTACATATTATGTCAGTATATCATATATTTAAACGAGCAATTCTTGTATATATATGTATAATTTATTCCGCGCAACTTGGAAACGGCTCTAACGATTTTGATCAAATTTTGTATTCAGATAGGGTTTTGCTTTTTAAATTCATCTATGTAGGTGTAATTCCCGAAAAAATGCGGTTTTACATAAAAAATAACTTTTTTTTTTATTCCCGCTTCTACAGCGCAATTCTTGTATATAGGTATATTCTCTGTATTTCAAAAATGGCTCTTAAGATTTGGTTAAATTTTTGTATGCATGCATATTATGTTCAGTATTTTCTCTACTCACTTTTAGGTAACACTTTCACATCTCTTTCTCTACACACTCTTCTATAAACAATTTTCCATAAAAGATGTGATTTTACACAACAAAAATTTATCCACAGTTTTAAAATAAGTCATACCGTTTTCTGTATGTTTGAAATAGAAGTACTTTTACATTCACACTGTTTTCTCCTCGCACTTTTAGGTAACAGATTCACATCTCTTTCTCTACTCACTCTTCTACAAATAAGTCATACAATTTTCTGTATGTATGTTTGAAATAGATGCTGCATATTACATTCACAGTGGCTACTCTACTTAAGTACTTTTGAGTAACACATTCACATCTCTTTCTCTACTCACTCTTCTATAAATAATTTTCCATAAAAAACATTGTTTACCCCAAAAATTATTTTTATCCCCACTTTTTAAAATAAGTCATACCATGTTCTGTATGTTTGAAATAGAAATGCTATTACATTCACACTGCTTTCTCCTCTCACTTTTAGGTAACACATTCACATCTCTTTCTACTCATTCTTCTACAAATAAGTCATACAATTTTGTGCATGTTTGAAATAGAAATGCTACATATTACACTCACAGTGTTTTCTCTACTCACTTTTAGGTAACACATTCATATCTCTTTCTACTCACTCTTCTGCAAATAAGTCGTACAATTTTGTGCATGTTTGAAATAGAAATGCTGCATATCACATTCACAGTGTTTTCTCTACTTAAGTACTTTTTGACTCTTAACAATTGCGATAGAAATGATTATTTAGTTAACGTTTTTCCTTTCAGGTTTATCTATCTTCTCCCACAAAAAAATTAAAAGATTTCTCAAAAACAGAGGCGAAAAACGCCGAGCGAAGCTCGGTCGCCCAGGTACTATTACATTAAACACAATAAAAATCATCATGCCAGACTTTAGAACTGTCTAGCTTTAGTGCTTCAGAGTTGAGATTTATAAATAAAAATAGAGGTAAGAGTAAAAATATGCTAAAAACATCTCTAAGAGAGTCCCTAGGTCTTAAATTAAAAACAATTCTCAAGATCCATTTTTGAATAAGGAAAACCCATAGCATTGCCCCAAAGGATCACGTTATAGATTAATACAGAATAACCAAGAGAAAATAAATAATAAATTATCGATATTTAAAGATTTTTAAGACACCTAAGAGCAAAGTATACTTTATTTAATCTCTTGTATATATCATCCAAATGAGCATTAAAATTCAGTTTTTCGTCTACGAAAATATCTAAAAATTTAGCAGTTTGAGTATTTATCTTTCATTCTATTCCAGGCTGCCCCATAATTTACTGCTTTGGCGTTGCCACTGGTCACGTGTCACAGCGTGTGCAAAAAAGTCCTTTAACATGTTAAAACCCCAGAGATTGTCTCCCTCTTTAATGCTGATTGATGGCTGAGTGATAAGGGTTGATCCTTCGATAAGCAGGTTTGTAGTGCAATCCAGCTTACCTGATTTGGAAACACACTTTGTAGATCAAGGAATTAACTTTGGTTTAATATATTAGGATTAAAGGTTTCCTGTTTAATTAACGATCTAGTAAATAACTTTATCTCTGCAAGAAAATGCGGCACGCCGCGACAGAGGCACTAGTCAACGTGGAAATGCCAAATAATGCGCCCCTTCATTATCGTCGATCCGGAGTTCTGACATATGTCCAGGGAATCGCCGTATTCATTAACATAACACAGCATTAGCTGGCCTTGTTTACCCACACACACAGAATACATAATAGAATGACGCGTTACGTTCATATAACTTTCTCTACCCACTATCGTATATTTTTATATAGTTTCTGCAAGCTATTATTATTGTATTATTTTCTATTCCGCATAGTACATACTAGATGGACAAGGAATTCCACTTCACTGAATAATTCAATACAGAAATTTCATTGGAAATACACGTTTTGTCGTCCCCTAAATGCGCAGAGAGAGACTGTGCGAAAGAGTGAGAGGGTGAGAGCATATGAGACAGTGAGAGCGTGAGAGCGTATGAGACGGTGAGAACGTGAGAGCGTATGAGACGGTGAGAGCGTGAGAACGTATGAGACGGTGAGAGCTTATGAGAGTGTGAGGGCGTGAGAGCAGATGAGAAGGTGAGCTTGAGTGCGTATGAGACGGTGAGAGCGTATGAGACGGTGAGAGCTTATGAGAGTGTGAGGGCGTGAGAGCAGATGAGAAGGTGAGCTTGAGTGCGTATATGTGTGCGCGCCTGGGTGTGTGAACAGAAACGAAGAATCGATTAAATGCCAAACTTAGCACATAAGTTCCCCATCTTTCAAGGGTTTGAAACAAAAATTCTCAAGAAAATCCTTCCATCCCAAATCACTCTTTATATGAGCAATTCTTCTAAAGTAGATTTGTTTAAATTGTTCTAACAGTTATTTTCTTCTTTTGACTAAAATACCATACTTTTGAGATATTTTAATGACAACAAAATGTACACTTTCCGGGGATAGCCTCTGAAATTATCTTCTCTCTGAATGATTTTGATAGCTGGTAAACGGTAAGAAATAAAAAAATGTTGCTACACAAACAATACAGATCTCTAAAAGACATAATAAGAAATGAAAAATTCAATTCCGGAATTTGAACCACGGAGAATCCGCGTTACCACTGAGCTACCATGACAACATACCGGCATAGCTTTAAGTTCATCTGATTCTGATTTTCTCTGTAGAGTACAAGGAAATTTGGCATTGGTGACACCCCAATGGTGACACACTCGTAAATACTTAAGTTCTGGGCTTTAGGATTTTTAATCAATAGTTTTTATAAATCAAAGTATCTATATATTTTCTATGTGGAAAACAGAACCGCACAATTTATGCCAAATGCACTAATTTGTAAATCAATGTCTTCTCGAACATTTAGTTGTGATTCAAAGCGTCTAAAAGATAGACCAGCTCTTACCAATTTGAAATTTTGTACTTGTATAACAAATAAATAATTCTAAAATGGCTAGCTGTCCTATTTCGAAATATAATATTTTTTTACGTTATTACATTTTGTCAGATATGCCTGCAGTATATCCCTTTAACTTTTTTCATGTTTAAAATTTTCTTTTTCTGTAAATTTATTAGCAGACAGTGTCTTTATAACCATCCCAATCACAAATAAGGTGATAAATGTACGTCGGCTGGATTGGCCCATTTTCACTCGTCTGAGCTACTTCTTGAAGTCGCTGCCATTTTGAAACCCTCCTGTGCGCTGCTTTGTGTTATACCTCTTTGTTCCTGTGAACGAAAATAAACGCCTTTTGAACGAAGTGATTTCGTAGCTTATTAACTGAAATTGAAATGAATGCCATCAAGTGTAGACGGCTGCAAAGTCAGAATCATTGTGATGTTCCTTTCAAAAGCAAGGGCTCTAGAAATAATCAAAGGGAGATATTTCAAGTAATTGAATGCATTTACTAAAGCAGATGCTCTATTGTTTTCTTCGTTTATAAATATTCTTTCACTTTGCCTCAGCTACGTCATTTGAAGAACTCTTTCCAACAGTACAGCGTTCTTTACTTTAAATTCATGTAAATTCAGCTAACATTTCCGATGAATAGAATGCAAGCGGTGTTTACTGCTGAGGAGATATTAAAACTATTTAAAGTTTTACAAGATGTAGACGTTGCCTTTGAAGTTCCTACTAGTTTTTTTATTCAATAAACTGTTTACTAAGGTAGAATTCTTGTCATTAAACTGAAACATAAATTCCTCTGCCATTTTCCTCTATAATACATGGTTCCATAATATATTTGAAAATGGCTCAACCTAGTTGAACTCTTTTTTTTTTTTTTTTTTTTTTGCTTTGTTCCCCTTAATACTGAAATGGTTTAGAAAAAAAGTAATATCAGGAAAAAAACCCAAAGAACAGACCTATCGTGTGACAGCTGCATGTATTTATTGATTTAAAATCGTTCTTTGGTTAAAAAAAATGGTGGATTTTGAGAAAAGATTTGATTAAATCGAATTTAATTACATTTTGTGAACATTCATTTTGATAAACCATTCTATTAAGGTAAATTGATTAAAACTAAACAAAATCATTCATTCAATTTTGTTTCAGCGACACTCGAGGAATCAGTTTGAGGATTTTAATATTCTAAAGTTCTCAAGGTAAGTTCAACAAATTTGGAGGACTGTGAAAACAATTGCGTGTCGTTTCACAGTGTTCATTATAATGCCAAGGAGAGGACGAGCTTAAATATTAGTTTAAATAGTATATGGCGTTTGGGTGTACCCATCGTTCGACAGAGTATTTAAAATCGTTTTTTCCTTAAAAAAAGGAATTAGATTATGAAAATTGGTTTGGCTAAGCTAAACATTGGGACAACTGTATGTCGTGTATTTGCGTGTCGGAAGGCCATCATTTTTATTTATTTACGCACAAGGAAATAAATAAAAAAACTCAGTGTGCCAGAAAACTTTGCAATGAATGTCTCATGTACACAAAATACATTAAATTAATTTGAATTACAAATAAGTTTCATTTAATAACCAAATAACACTCAAAACGTACACAATGCATATAATATTACTATTGCATGGATTTTACTTCTTATTCTTAAAAAATAACACTACAGTTTTAATGAAACAATTTCATATTTTTACAATTTAAGGCACACATGTATTTTTTTCATGGGGAAGTTTTCTATTCTATCCATTTTACTATACAACGTATAATTCATATAATTTTCTCTACTCATTTCTTTTATGTAATACATTTATATCTCCGTTTCTACTCGCCCTTCAACATTAATTATTCATAAAATTTTCTATGACTGAAATACAAATGCCACATATTACATTCGCACTATTTTCACTACTCGCATATCTTTTACGAAACATCACATTTATTTCTCTATTCGCCCTTCAACATACAATCCATCAATTTTCTACGACTGGAATAGAAATGCATCAGATTACATTCATGCGACTTTCTCCTTAGTTTTGTTTTATGAAACACAATCACACTTCTTACTCTACTCCCTTTTCTAAAAAGAATTCATACAATTTTCTATATGATTGACAAAGAAATGCAACATCTTACATTCACACAGTTTTCTCTATTTCCTTTTCTTACTGTGATATTTGAGGTTGTTCAACAGTGTTTTGCATATTGTTTTTTCCGGTGTTTTTATTTATTTTGGGTTCTTTATAGCATCCAAGGTAAGTCTACTTAAAAATTAAATTGGTTGAATGTTTGATTTCTATATAAGGAGGCCAGAAAGCAGCAGTTTTAAAGTTGAATTACAGACATGGGTCGGTCAGTGTGTCAGTGAGTGAGAGACAGCTGTGCGTGTGTGTATCGTCGCGAAATTTACGATGGTCATCGTGAAGAAAATCCAAACGGGCGTCGAAAGATTGCATCGTCGTAGTTAGTCTGTGAGTGACAGGGAAAGTGAATGACACTGAAAGGACTGAGCGAGGTTACGAAAGTAAAAGTTTTGATAGCACCAAATACTGTCGACTGTTAACGACGGGACATAGCTGTGTATTTATGGTAAAATTTTAGAAGACAATAAACTCGCAAAAAGGTAGCCGGAGTGATATATCCGTTTTGTCACACTGGTGTCAGGAGTGGGATTCGTGGAATTGTCCGTTTGTTACAGCAATTTTTGAATATGAATTCCGTGGTATGTTATAGCCCCAGAACGTTAGAAATATCTAATATTCGTCTCCTAGATTTCAAAGACATTATTTAGTGTTTCCGCTATTGAACGTTAGAATCTAATATAGTCATTAAATGAGTAAAACGGATAGATGTTGAAGTTGTGCACGTACTGATGCTGGTTGGCAGTTGATCAAAGGTTGTTTAATGAAGCGAACTAAGCCATCAAAGCACCAGGTTACTGTGAACCTTTGTGGAAAGTTTTCTCTACAGTAATTTCTGGTATTGAAGCAATAAGAACATTTTACCCCGCAATGCCGTATCTAAAGGAGTGACATTCCAGTTAATTATTCCACCCACAGATAGCGCCTTTGTTGTCTGCAGCAGAGAAATCATTGCTTATTGTCTGGTGCAGAATACCCCGGGCGATTTGTTCTTGTATTTCTATTTGTAAGGCTTATTTCAACATTTAAGAAACCACATGGTGTTTCATAGATATGAGAAATAGTTTACGATAAATATTATACTGAATTTCTTACAAAAGAAATGCAGAGGTTGCTATAAAATTCATAAAAAAATAATTCATAAATCTGTATTGTATTACTATTGTTTATGTAATTATTATCTCGACTGGCTTGCTCTCTACACTTTTCTCACTTGCCTTCTCCAGGTGCTGTCTCTGAACTAAAACCCACCTGGACGCTAATAGCTCTGGCGGAAGTTTCCAGAACTGAGGGGACCCCTATAAAATATTTGTCAATTTGCCAATTGGAAGGGGTTATTTAATCTTACCCTGACCATTTGATTTAAAGGTCCGGCAATAATCCGGGTACAGGGTTGGCCTGTGTTCACACGAGCCACACGTTGGCAAGCCGTGCACGTGGAGGGACCCGCATACGCCCATATAGCCGCAGTCAGACGAAAGTTTGGGCACCTGATTGCACTGTTTTATGATTTTATACTGCACAAGATTCTGCTCTACCATCACAGACCTGACAAGGACTGGCTGAAAATCGAAGTTGGGTAATTGCGGAAAATTTAACAAAAATCTGACGTGTTGCACTCACATAACTTTCTCTACTCTTGTAATAACCATTCTTACAAACCCATATTCCTATATATTCTTCGTATTCGTTGAGATAAACATTTATAAAAATTATCTTATTGCTTATTTCCTTGTAGGTACAAGGGGAATATTAGAATACAGTAGGCTTTGTGCGATAGTCAAATGTTTTAAAGCTTTGAGATTCCGCTCTCTTTGCACGCTTAACATATATAAAAAGTGAACAACGATGTTCCATTTCACGAAAGTTGTTTTCTGAAACTGACACAAATAACAAGGAATATCTCCGAAATGGTTCACTCTACAAAAAACTTTATTCATACATAAATTGTGTGTTTTAGCGAGTGCTACATTTCTTGTACAGTAAGATTTTGTCTATCTCCTATGGCTTACTAGTTAGTCAAAAGTTATCCAGAGTAAACAGGACTACATAGGCTATAGCTAAAAAATTCAAAACATACATTTCATTTGTCATAAGAATAACTTAAACATATGTCATTTTAATCAAAACCCTTAGAGCCATTTTCAAGAAAATCAAAATTTTCGAAGAATTTTCCATGTACAGGGTAGCTTAGGGCGGGGCTATTTTCTTCAAAATCTGCATGCAAACCGCGTAACATTCTTGCTGGTTGGAGGAGTGGTGCCTCTTCGCTTCTTAAACTGTTCACAGTGGTGGAGTGATACAGTGAACGGTCATCGAGTTTGTTTCAAACAGAAAAGAGGTGGTCATACTTTTACTGTGATAAATCGGAATTACACACATCGATTATCATCATCCGAACATAAAAGAAGACGTTTAGACTCTGGCGTAATACACTGGACAACAGGCAAACATTTTTCAGCATGAAACCCAGTGTTTATTATGTGAATTTTAGTGCTGAATTCAATGGGGCAAACAGTTTTTCTCTAGCACCCACGGTTTAAAAAAAGTCTTTTCTGAATTAGCACTGGCTGTAAGTTCTTAAAGTTCTGTTATAGTGATTGACAGTGTAAATAAGATCTAATAGTGATAATAACATTTATTTTTTATTATTTTACTGCTTTAGTTAGTAAGGACCGTGGTGTTATGATAATGATATGATATCACAGATGCTTCAAAAGTAAGTTTAAAAGCTGTGCTTTTACACAATGCTAATACACAACCATCGGTACCCATCGGTCATGCGGTAAAAATGAAAGAAAGTTACAAAACTATGGAGCTAATATTACAAAAAGTGCATTATGACAAGTACAACTGTGGCGATTTCAAAATGATTGGAATACTGTTAGGGTTGCAAAGCGGATTTACGAAATATTGCTTCCCTTTTTTGTTCGAATGGGATAGCCGCGATGGATCCAAACATTAGGACACTATAATATGCCCTTTCTGGAAGAATTTTGTCCCTGAAAAAAAGTATATCTCAGCTGAACCATTGGTTGATAGATGTTTCACGTGACGCTGGAATTGATGCAGTAAGATATCACAGCAATTGTGTATCTTAACCACATGACTTCCCCAATTAGTTGAACCTTTGTTCTATGTAAACGTCATTGTGGTTCCTTAGTATTCAACTCAAAACAATAGCAAACACTAAGGAAGTAAATTAAACTACTTTAACGTATAAGGAACGTTCGGAAATAATTTACTATTGCATTGTTTAGAAACATACCACTCAATCTACGGGCGCGCCCTCTCGTAGGATAATTAATTGATGCTAGTACACCATGCAGACACTAGATGGTAGCAGTGATGACACTGTACAAGATGAAAGGTGACTATCACGAACAAAGACGGACTGCATGAAATTTTTGTGGCAGGAAGAGCTCAAAAAACTTGAAAAGATGTATGCACATTGCATTGTACGGGATTTGAACAGGCGCAGAAGGAGAGCAGAGTTGAAGCCTGTTGTCGTATTGGAAATGGAGAATGAAGATGCAAATTCTTTTGGAGAAATAGGTGACGAATCACTACCATACACCTCAGATTAAATTAAATTATATTATTGTTTAACTACGATGTCAATTGCCACTGCCGTTTTCTGGCCTCCTTATATAGTGGGGATGACGTCACACAGACCTTTCACAAACTCCTTTAAACACGCTACTAATGGGCAGTGAGACCTTCCTCAAAGGATCAGGAAACTGTGTTACCGCTTTATTGTTGTTAGTCATGTACTCGCTCGCGTGGAGAAGCTTAACCTTGAGGCACTTTGATACACGCCGCGCCTGATATGTGGTGTGGGGCAGCCCAGAGCGTTTACTGTGTTGTGTGCCGCCGCGCCACAATATCGTTTATCAAATTTTGAAGTTGGCTAACCTTCCTATGTTGACAGAACTGGAAGCGAGTTTAGATTGGTCAGTTATAAACAAATGGTTCCATTGCCCAAAATCTTCTTTTCTCTTTGCTATCGATATGTCTACCCGCTCTCAGGGTATTGTAAACCAAAATGTTATATGCTGTTAGGCTTTCCGTTCTCGGATTATTGTGAACCAGATGTCATGCAATCAGGGTTCGAACCTAATCCCTCATCAAGAGCGTCACTCACACACCTTCACCTGCTGTCGTATTATCAAATGCACTTCACAGGGATGTAATTCGCACCACCGTGTATCGGAATCTTTCCTCGCCATTGCTCTGCGGTCAGAGGATTGCAAAGTGGAAATGATACGCCTGCTGTATAGACCACCCGCTTACACGCGTCTGAGAGGTTCCATTACGGTACGGGCGGCAAAGCCAGATTGTTTTGTTACGGTGTGTGCAGGGTTTCAGAGCAAAACAATACCTAGAGGTTTAACAGCGCGACACTCTGTGGCGGAACCCGATAATGCTCCACATGCATAGTGGCATCTGGATATCTATGAAATTGCCTATTTCTACTCGACCTAAACATTCCATGCGGTGATTTCACCGGAAATATGTTTTGAGGCCATTGAATCCAAAAGAAATAGTTTCAGAAGAGTTTCAAAATGGACAGAAGAGAGAGAGAGAGAGAGAGAGAGAGAGAGAGAGAGAGAGAGAGAGAGAAAGCTAACAGCTTCTTCAATAACCTAGCTTCCCCCCATTACTGGCCTTGGCATTGCCAACCTTAACATACTTAACTTACACTCTCCATGGAACCACAGAGTGTTGGAACACTGTGAGGCCACAGATTGTAAGGGAACACCACTCCGTCTTACTGAGAATTTTATTAAAATTTAATGGAAACTGCATCGCGAGAAACATTTAATTGTCAAACATTTGATAAAATTCATAGCTTAACTAAATGCTAATTAAAATACATCTCTGAAGATTGTCAGATTTGGTGGAAAGAAGCGTGTAAATAAAAGTGACTGAAATGATCTAACTCCACAGTTCAGGATCGAGCATTCTTGAAACACATTCGACTATTTCACTAGTTTAAATTGAGCCATATCAAGTTTTGTTTCAAGAGCCCAATTACCTTGGAGCTATCCGTCGAAGCGAGGAAGCGACAGTTTTTATGATCGGATGTAAACCCGGCTTTAGAGAGTTTTATGACTAGGATCACAGTAATGTTTATTCATTGCACCACGTCCCCCTTCAACACATATGGACGACGGCGTTTTTATATTGACCGAGGGATAGAGAGATCCATTTAGTTGATACCTACGTACCTAGGTACTTGGGATGCTGTCTGCCTCTATTGCTCGATCCAAACTTTTATTCCTTTTTCTTATATTACCTACAGAGTCGTTCCTGTATGCCACGGTTTATGCCCTTCTGAAATGCAATGAAATTAATTATGGACCAGTTTTACAGATATATACAAAGGTATAGGCTTACCAACGATAGGCTCGAGTTGGAATATGACCGAAGGGAGAGGGTGTTCTAGATCCGCGAGTTACTAATACTTATTTTGTAACGTGTTGTCTGCAATATTTTATCTAGTTCAATAGTATTTTAGTATATTTGGTATATTTAATTAAACTTATTTATTGCGGAAACGATATGTTTAGAGAAAGAGTAATGTAGGCTTTGGAAAAAAGAAAGATACGATATAAGACACAGCGGCGCTGATATTACCTAAAAAGACATGGAGAATAGAAATCGAATATTGTTGAAGAAGGATACGTAGAAGAAAGTGTGGTGAGTGAGTGAGTGACTGAATGACTGAGTGAACGACTGACAGAGTGAACGAATGATAAAGTGAACGACTGACAGAGTGAACGACTGACAGAGTGAACGACTGACAGAGTGAATGACTGACAGAGTGAACGAATGATAAAGTGAACGACTGACAGAGTGAACGACTGACAGTGAACGAATGATAAAGTGAACGACTGACAGAGTGAACGACTCACAGTGAACGACTGACTGAATAAACGAATGAGTGAGTGAAGGAATGGCTGGCTGACTGACTGACTGACTGACTGACTGACTGACTGAGTGAGTTTTAAGGCCTCTTGCAACAATGAGGTCATTTCAGAACATTACTGATCCAATACTAAGGCTAGAAACTTCAATTAGAGGCAAAGCTGCTAAGACAATACTTCTGATAATACAGAACATGTTTTTAATATTACAATAAGTATAATAAATATCAGTTAGTGGGGAAATGTTTTGTTTTAATGCATATTACTATCAAGAAAAGTTTTATATAGGTGATTATCATTAACGTACAATTTGTTCAATCTATAGTTTGTCTTGATAGGTGTTTTGTGCTTTGTTGAGATACAAAGTAGGGAGGTATAGCTTTTGTCGCCTAATAACTAGGAAAGTTACATTAGATGATTACATTTTTAGAATTTTTCTAGAATGAAAATGAAGTATATAACTTATAATTTTCTAAAATTCGGTCATGTGTTAAATAATTAAATGCAAAACTATATTCGAAATTAACAAAGGATTCGTTACATCTTTTTTTCCTTTAAAGAACGTGTGTTGAGAATTTGAAAGAAACTGAACAAATTATTGTATCCAGGTGAGCGAGCATTTTAAAATGGAAGGAAACGCAACAAAACAAGATTATAAAGAAAAAAGTTCAAAATTTCAGATTTGTTTGCACTGTTGGAAGTACCTACATTTAAAAATTATAGTAGGGCATTTATAGGCACAATGGAAAACCCCAACTCTAGAGAACTTTCGTGTCAACGTGTGGCTGGATTGCGTGGAATTGCTTGTTTTCCGTGTGCCGGTTAATCAGCTGTCACAAGGTCTGTTGAGTAAAGGGACTGGTGCTTGTGAAACCACGTGTTTCAGTGTATTATTCTGCTGTATAAATTTAGCACACGAATCTTCATGTATGACTCGTATGTGACAAACTTCTGTAGAAAAGTAAGACGGCTATTTACAGATAGTTCCCCTGCAGTTTGTGAACATCAGAGAGAAACGATTCGTAATCCCGTTTATGGAAACGGGATCTCTTCTTGGAAAGAAACCGAAAGTAAATGGCAAACCTTTTCTAGACAAAAAACTCGATGATATCGGAGAAAAGTTACAAAGACGTCCAAAGAAATCTCTAAGAAAGCTTTCACAGGAATCAGGTGTTCCACAAAGGTTGCCTTAGAATGCCATTGGACAAAGTAAGGTTATGTTTGATAAAAGGGCCATGAAGAATTGATGTGTGTTAATGTACCTTTTGTTAAAAGGTATTAAAGATGTGTAGTGGCATAAAGGCATTATTTCTAACATCCTCTCTGACAAAGTTATGTAATTATATGTAGTTTGTATGAGAATTTGAATTTAAGAGACCCTGAATGTCCAACTACATCGGCAATCAGCGTTCTTCTCAGCGCCAAGAAAATTCCCCGACGCCTGCAGACGCGTGCAAAGAAGGCGTATAATAAATTATGGTTAGGTAAATTACATAACCTGCAAGTTTATAACCTTCCTTTATCATATGCACGTAATATCCTTACGCTGCCTTATGATTAGCATACTAATTTTTTTCTCTTTCACAATAAATAGAGCATTTAGCCTTAAACATATCTGCATCTGCACTCCCACAGTCTCTACATTTCCTTGGGTTCATAGTGCCTCAAAACATGTATTTTTGGTGAAATTTGGACATAATACAGTAGATAAGTGACACAGGAAGTACAAATTATTTATAAAATTTGCGTTCATCTCTTTCCATTTTGCTCGTTAGAGTGGAATCGAGAAAAACACAAAAAGAGACGAATGCTGTTGTTTTTCTTTTTTTATCTTCGTTTGCAGGGTTTGCACAAGAAGAGTGTATAAATGTATCTCTCATGAGCCTCGTTAGGCTTTTATTTGCGTTGCTAAACTGTTTCCTTTGTTGCTCTTTTCTTTTCAAATGTTTTTGCGTTTGGTAGGAGAAAAATGTGAAATTAGATCTACCGCAGCAAAAACAATTCACAGAGAAAACCTACGACAGAAGTAAACTGTGCCTTACTTCGGAGTAAAGGGAAAGGTTTTCATGCGTTTCCTAACAATTATCCATCTCTCGGAGGAAAGGGCATAAGTAATCACTTACTATAACAGTTTCAGAAAAGAAATTATGTTGCTTTCAGATGAAGTTTCTTTACTCCTGAAAATCTTCGTGTTGAATTCATGAAGACGCTGAAGTTGAACAGTAGGTTAGGTATTTAACTAAATTTTTGTTTTTTATACTGTTCACACAGACAGACATACTCACACAAATGCCATTTTGGATTCAGGGAATCTCAAAAACATATATTTCCAATGAAATCTCGGTATAGAATTTTTTTGTGCAATCCAATATCTTCTCCAACTACGGTGGGGTTGAGAAAGAAAAAAAATGCCGTAGGAAAAATGGAGAACCGATCAAAATACAGAATTTTCATCAAACCTTTTTTGTAGCGTTGCCTGTTTTCGAAATATTCCATGTTAGAACTTTCCCAAACACCATCTAACAGATGATATGGAATACCGATAATATGCCGTTGGCTGTTTTCCTGGTGCAGTCGGGAGCATGGTTGCCAACTCAAATCAGGATCAATAGTTTCACTTCTATATAAAAGTAGGTAATTATTTATTATCTTCCGAACACGCAGTAAAATGGTAAGGTTTTTAATTTGCCTACTACTTCGTCAGAATAGACGGGTCGGGACAAAGATTGATTCCAGATTGTTCGAGAAAAGATGTATTTTCCTGATAATTCGCCAGCACCTCGCTTGAACTATAAGAGCGAGCCAGCAAGTGTAGAAAGGATAGTTTTGGAACATTTTAGTGAGTGAATCGTCGGAGTTGCTTCTCGAGCAGTATTAGCGTTTTGTGTCAGACAGGATAGCTGAGAATTGCAGTTCCACAACAAATTGTAGATTCTGTTAACGACAATAAAGTGACAGAAAGCGTAACTGTTATAACTGCAATTTCTCTTCTCGTATTATCTGTTGTTTTAAATTATTTCCAAAACTCAGTATCGAAACCTCCTTCTCCTTTACTTCACCCTCAGAGCGGATTTACGCGCGGCATGTTTCAAAAACTTTGCAGTGATTTAGGTTCTCAACATATCAAGAAATGCATAACCAAGTATGGTCACCATAACCACGACCCACAATGCACTGTGTTGCAGTGGTTTTGGTACCCCAGCGGATGTACCCTGGAGGAAGCGCCCCTCCAAGGGATAGACATACATAACCTACAGTCCATGAAGTTTTATTACGGTCATAAATTTTCAATACAAATCCCTGGTTGAAAGTATCAGTTCCGAATGCTTTCACTGGAAATAAATGTAATAGCATTAACACCAGGCACATATGTGTACAAACGTCTTCCTCCTCGGCTTTGATTCTGATAAATTGCTTTCCTCGTGGATTTTCCTAAAATGTATTCACTCCATACAAACTCGCAATCTTCTTATTTCAGCTTCTGCATAATGCAAGATGACAATAAAAATCTCACATGTAGCACCAGGTTCTTTCTTTACACATTATCGTTCTTGTACTCGTAAAAATCTGAGTGACATCTCCACATCATTTTCTTTAAGCATTGTCGTTTATTTTTCTCTTTTCAAACGCCATTCTTTTCAGAAGGCCATTTCTACTTTCTCTACTGGTAAGTAGAAGGAAGTATTGTATTCTACCCAAAAATTCGATGTCGAGATTTCACCGGAAGTATATATTTTGACAACTCCTGAAAAAAAAAAAAAAAAAAACATTTTTAGAAAAAGGTCCGCGTGTGTGTGTCTGTGTGTCTGTGGACAGCATAACTCAAACACGCAAACTCGCTAAAAAACCAAAGTTGATATTTAAGTTTAATGTCTTTCAAGGATGCGACACGAAGATTTTGAACAAAATAGCCCGACCATAAACTACCCTCTACATGGAAACTTTTTCGAAAATTTTGATTTTCTTGAAAATGGCTTTAACGATTTTGATTAAAATGTCATATGTGTGAGATATTTTAATGACAAATGAAATGTATATT
Organism: Tenodera sinensis; assembly: GCA_030765045.1. Taxonomy (NCBI): domain Eukaryota; kingdom Metazoa; phylum Arthropoda; class Insecta; order Mantodea; family Mantidae; genus Tenodera; species Tenodera sinensis. Next base: position 164,201,508 of record CM060966.1, read on the forward strand.
TTGAATTTTCTGGCTATAGCCTATGTAGTCCTGTTTACTCTGGATGACTTTTGAATTACTCGTGAACTATAAGAGATAGACAAAATCTTTATATACAAAAAATGTAGATATCGCTAAAACAAGCAATTTATGTCTGAATAAATTTTTTTGTAGAGTCAACCATTTCGGAGATATTCCTTGTTGCTTGTATCACTTTCGGAAAAGTTTGCCTCTCTGGCACAATTTGCACAACGTATAGGTATGTCATGTGAGTGAACATAGCATTTTTTCTATTCCACATTAATCCAAATCAACGTTTGCAAAAATATTTCCATTTTACATTTTGTAGCAGGCACAAAGAGGGTGCAGGAGTTGAAGCGATAGTCAACTCTCTGGAAGATAGGCGGGCGGTATATTCCCCTGGAGAGGTATACATTGTGCAAGTGCTCGTGTTCTTCTGACGTTCCCATAATCCCGCCGGCCGGTCCGACAGTGGGGTCCTAACATAAACAGTTTACGTTCTATCAGTGCGCGCTTGACATTTCATGAACGTATGATGGGGCTTACATCTGCTCAGGGATTTCAAGAAACTGCCTCATCTTGTCTCTCAATATTATCTTGAACATCTGATACTTTTCGCTTCAGCAGAACGTATAGAAAAACATACCTCTGTATTGCTAAACTAAATATAGTAATTCAACAATGGATGAAAAATCTTTATGAATTATTTTTTCCACGACCTTAGCTAAATATCGCTTCCTAGATCCCCAAAAACAATGGAGTACAAAATCATTATTATCAAAAAGTCAATTACCATACATAATGGAATATTTGACGCACCTTAACTTTTAAGCAATTTTATTGAGAAAACTGAAACATTTATCATTAGTAAAAATCAGCATCTGAACTTTCTTCCAATGAACATCGATGTTCCATTTCACGAAAGTTTTTAAGTTTTCAGAAACTCACACACATAACAAGCAATATCTCCGAAATGGTTCACTTTCTTACGGTTTACTAGTTATTCAAAAATCATCCAGACTAAACAGGACTACATAGGCTATAGTCAGAAAATTCAAAATATGCATTTAATTTGTCATTCAAATATCTTAAACATTTTAAACAAAATCGTTAGAGCCATTTTCAAGAAAATCAAATTTTTCGAAAAATTTTCCATGTGAAGGGTAGTATAGTGTGGGGTTATTTTCTTCAAAATCTTCATGTCGCATCCTTGAAAGACATTAAACTTAAATACCAAGTTTGGTTTCTAATCGACTTTTCGTTTTTGAGTATTGGTTAGTAAAGGAAAATTAACTAATTATAGTTAAGAATTTGTAAGAATAGTTAGTACAAGAGTAGAGAAAGTCATGTGAGAGCAACACTGCCCTCTCTACCTTTAACACGTGCAGTAGGCCGAAAGAATTTAAGTGGAAGTTTTACTAAGCCATGTAGCTATAAATAAATTAGATCTGTTGAGGAAGACTTTCGCTAACGGCGTTCTGTTGCTGTAATTCGATTTTCTGGGCTGCAACGGTTCGCAATCCTTGAGATATCATTCTCGTGTAAACAAGAGGAAAGTGAATGCTCGCCGAGAGGTACCAGCCAGATGCTTCTATGTCCCCAATGTCCTCAAGCTGTTTCAAACTCTATTTGCCCAATGCCACAACCGTGCAAACATCCGTGACCTGGTGTTAGCCGATTTTCACCCGTTTGCCTGCCATATTTCGTATTTGCTTGCATGTGCTGCAAACTTAGTCTCCTGCTTCTACCAAAGATAAATCTCATTGCTAACTTTAGCACGTGGTATTGAACTGTGACAAAATGACAACTCCACGAATCCCACTCCTGACACCAAAGTGACAAAATCCAGTATTTTTCTCGCTTTTTCTTTTATACTTTTGCGGGAATACAGTTTCTTTTACTGATTTAACACAGTACAAGGAAAGAAAGGGAAACTACGAATGCGTCGTTAAATAATCATGATACTATTGCATTTTACTAAATCTGCTTTCTGTAAAATTTTTAAACTCATTTCCAACAAAGTAGGTTTTTCTAAACCTTAAACTTGAGAATTCAAAAACCAGTGAAGGGATTCAAGTGAAACTGTTGTGTTTGTTACTGTGTCTAGGAAGCTTACCAGTATTATGCTCCTATGTTTGATAGTTTTTCTGAAAAAGATTATTAAATAATCTAGAAAAGTTGGTTTACTAATTTGGAAACAATTTTATTATATTGCTTATACAGGTATAAGTCTGATAATGGTAATTTTCCTAAAACAATACTTAACCTTTAAAATTAAAACAATGGAACTGAGATATCTTTAAAAATAGTACGAGAAATACCAATTTAGGATTTCTGAAAGTCCTTATTGGATCGGCAAAGAACCTTGAAGACAGAGAGAGAATTCGCCACATTGACATTGTCAACAAACATACAACTCATAAAATTCTCTATAACTGAAATAGAGATCTCATATTACATTCACACACTTTTCTCTACTCACTTTTCTCTTACGAAACACGATCACACAACCCTAAAATTGCAGAGATAAAATCGTCAAACAATGGGCAACACCGGCTATAAGTTTAACACAATTCATTTTAAGAAAGGGAAACATTATGTTGAAGCGAAGAAAATTATTTTGAGTAATTAAATTATATATATATATATATAAAAATTAATTTTGTGATAATAAAGTTAGATTTATCTGCCACGAAAATCGTATTTTTATGCCTTCAAATATGAACTTTTTTCTTAAGAATTTAATTAAAACCTTCCAGCTTTGATTAATATAATATTTAATATAAAACACCTTATGAAATAATTGAACCTCTACGCGCTTGGGAGATTTTCCAGGAAGTGAAAATTCTGTAACCCTGAATGTTGAGTGCGGATTAACTTGCTCGATGGGAGTTTTAGGGGGGGGGGGTTGGGGGAGTTAGACCGTCCTGAGTTATTAACCTCTCTCTGTATCATTACATTAATGGGAACGTCTATCATCTGCAAGCAATTCTGCGAAGTCTTCCACTAAAATGTGTAGCATTAGGTAAGCCTTTGTAACCTCACTTTAATATGCCTTTGAGCAATACATTTGCAGTGTCTTTGTGGGAACTTTGCTAATGTAATGTGTCTGAGGTTCCCTCATGTCATTTTGTGATGTCCAGGAGACGATTCTAAAAAGGTAAGAGTATTGTCTCCTATGGTAGAATTTAGTTCTGTTTCCTGAAATACCAGAGCTTCTGAAAAAACTAACATAGAACTATACAGGGTATTAGGTGTGTGAGAATTCGCGTTATGCGATATTCCAATATGACGAATAAAAGGTCCTATAACTAGGGTTTGAACCCTTATACAGCTATCGCGAAATGAGGCGATCGCAGGTTACGTGCCACATGGATAGAGCGTGACGTCATTGTGCACGTATATCACATTTACACATTTCTTTACAGATAAAGCGATAGTCATACTTTTGAAGTTCAGTCGCTATATGATAGCTTTGAAAGTCCATTCTCTTTGCAACACCACGAGAAACAAAAACGCATAAGTTCCTAGTTCAGAAAGGTGTATTCAAAAATTCTAACCAATAAAATAACTTAACACAGTAGAAACCTAATTTGTTATACAGAATGTTATGGGTATAACTGCAGATTTAGTTTTGTGACGTTGGGGGTCGACTACAACAATGGATGTTATTTCACACCACATGCCCGGCTGGTCAAGTGTGTGTACATGACCGTAAACAATGGGCGGTGCAACAGAAAGCAATCTAGAACATTCGCAAGGTTTCTAGCTGGTTCATCGTAGCAGGACTAAAAAATTCAATGTCATAGGCGGGATTTGAAGCATGGATCTTCTGCTTATCGAGCGGCTGCTTTAACCACTAAGCTACCATGGCCAACTTGCCACTGTTGTATACTTAAACACGTTGTAATATCACGATCTAAAATCGGTGATACAAATGTCATTTGCGAGCACAAAATTCATTTGCACTACAGAAAATACCGTAGTAATTATGAGGTGTCAACCGCCATTAAATTTTGGGACAGCCATCATGTCATAGCTTATCCTGTCTCGTAGTGTTAATCGCGACACATACTGAAATCTAATTTGCGTTGGTCTGATGCAGTGTCTGTCTCTGTCTAGGCGAGACCTTAATCCCAGACAGAACACGTGCGCCTTGCGGTGTATGCAACCAACAGTACATAAACGTTCAACCTGTAATCTAAATCCTTCACCTCGGCCGGCATTCGCATGAGAGCGCAATTTCGAAGCAACGTCGTTTTAATGTGAACGGTGCTGCCTCCCTGAAAATGACCTAGATTGTGGTTTAAAAGTCTAATGTATTGCACTCACATGACTTTCTCTACTCTTGTACTACCCATTCTTACAAACTGTTATTCTTCTATCTTCTTCGTGTTAGTTGAGATAAACATTTGCACAAATTATCTTATTGCTGGTTTTTTTGCACAGTTAACATAAAAAATGAATAGTGATGTTCCATTTAACAGAAGTATGTTCTCCAAAATTTACACAAATTACAAGGCATATCTCCGAAATGGTTCACTCTACAAAAAAAAAAAAAAAAAAAAAAAAAAAATACTTGGACATAAATTGTGTGTTTTAGGTAGATCTGCATTTTTAACAGTAACATTTTGTCTATGAGTACGGCAGAACAAAGCTATTCCAGATTGTTCGCGAAACTTTCGACTGCTGGCTTATTTACTGAAACTTCAGGAAAATGTGTATTTTTCAGAAAACTCAATGGTAATTTGCCTAGACTGTATAAGCGAATGGGACGATGACTGAATCGGGTTTTTAAGTGTTGAGTGAGGCAGTTCAGCAGAATCTCTGCTGTTTCCTCGCCTCCTTATAAGGACGGGATGACGTCACATGGACCTTTCGTGAGCTTCATCGAACACGCCGGCGATGGTGGATCCAGATTTCACCCCCATACAAGGACTTGTGGGGTCAAACTATGTGAATTCTTGTTTGTAAATACATGTGCACGTATTTTCTTTATTTTGGCTTTGAATAGATTCCCCCTGAGTTACAGCCCGTGAGGTTTAAGTTGTCATATATTAGTGCCTTGTCTGACGCAGACTGCTGTCCTTGTTTAGCACAGGGTAGTGAAAATACGTCGAAATTCCGGGTCTTTAGAAACTTGCAACTCCCACTTCCATTGCACGTCGGGTGAAGGTTGCCAGTGGCGTATGAGCTGTGTGAGCACGTACGACTCAGTGAATGTTCTACTGGGAAACAGATAGTGTGATAGATGAAATAGCCGATAAATTATTTATAAATTTAGTCGAAAGACGAAAGCGAAAATTCGTTTGAAATTTTTAACGATGAATCTTGAATGAACAATGTGACGGGCACTCCGCCACTGATACGTGGGGGTATCTGCTTTGCCTGCGTTATCATAGAGTGAAATAGAAGGGAAAACTCGCCAAGAGAAATATCACAGATTGTACGTTTTCTGGTATAAACGACTCATTTTTACTTTCTCTACTGTATTCCACCCAAAACTTCGATGTCAAGATTTGAGCGCAAATATGCTTTGAGACCCTCTGAATCCAAAAATAGGTTCGTGTGTGTGTGTGTGTGTGTGTGTGTGTGGACAGCATAACTCAAAAATGAAAAGTCGGTTAAAACAAATTTAGTATTTAAATTTAATGTCTTTCAAGGATGCGACACGAACATTTTGAAGAAAATAGCCCCACCCTAAACTACCCTTTGCATGCAACATTTTTCAAAAAATTTGATTTTCTTGAAACTGGCTCTAAAGATTTTAATTAAAATGCAATATTTTTAAGACATATGTATGACAAATGAAATGTATATTTTGAGTTTTCTGGCTATAGCCCCTGTAGTCGTATTTACTCTGGATGACTTTTGCGTAACTGGTAAACCGTTAGAGCTAGACCAAATCATACTATACAAAAAAGTTAGATATTGCTAAAATACACAATTTTTGTAGAGTGAACCATTTCAGAGATATTCCTTGTTATTTTTGTCAGTTTCGGAAAACTTAAAACTTTCGTGAAATGGAACATTGTTGTTCATTTTTTATACCTATGTTAAGCGTGCATAAAGAACGGAATCTCAAAGCCTTAAAAGATTCGACTATCACTCAAAGCCTACTGTATTCTAATATTCTCCTTGCATGTACAAGGAAATGAGCAATAAGATAATTTCTGCAATTTGTAAGAATGGTTAGTACAAGAGTAGAGAAAGTCATGTGAGTGCACCGCATCGGTTTACTGAAGACAGCTCAATTTAAATTTAAGCACTACCCCACTTGTGCTACGTGATAGTAATTTTGACAGATGAAGTGCGTCCAAAGTATGTTCAAGTTTGACCGAGTCCGCCACTGCACGAACAGCTGCTACACACAGGTAATAGAAACACCACGAGCAGACAGCGCTTGTAGCGAAGCTGGCATTAAATGGGACGAGAATACGCTGTCAGATAAAGCACAGCTTTCCAAAGTGATGGACTCAAAAGTAAGTTGTGTGAAGTTCAGAGCAGCCCGCATATTCGCCTGATGAATCTACCGTCTGCCTGCCGCACAATACAGAACAAGTGGAGTTCTTCCTGAGTGCTACGTCGGCAACTACTCAGCCTTCACCGTAGAGCGGGTCTGCATATTCTCCAGGGGTTATTTGCACCTCTAGTAAATTGGGTCTATTGATTAACGTGGGACACTCACCGATTTAGATTGCCGAAGAAGGCCTTCCTTCCAACGTTTATTGATTTCTTTTTCGTTTTGTATAGAAAGTGAAGTGAGAACTAAGTGAAGTGTCAGTAAAATTGAACTAGAAATTATTAGTGAACTGACAGAACTAATTGAAGTGGCTGGTAAAATTGAACTAGAAATTATTAGTGAACTGAGAGAACTAAATGAAGTGGCAGGGAAAATTGAAGTAGAAATTATTAGTGAACTGACACAACTAGATGAAGTGGCAGGGAAAATTGAAGTAGAAATTATTAGTGAACTGACACAACTAGATGAAGTGGCAGGGAAAATTGAAGTAGAAATTATTAGTGAACTGACAGAACTTAATGAAGTGACAGGGAAAATTGAACTATATCACATTAGTGAAGTGGTAGTGAAAATTGAAATACATCACGAGGTGGCAATGTGAACTGAGTGAAGTGATAATGTGAACTATACAAAGTAGCAATGTGAATTAAGTGAGCAAGTTGCTTGGCACCTGGGTAAAGGAAAATAGCAGCTAAATGTCACCCACCCTTTGTCGTGGAAGTTAAAATAAAAAAGAGAGGATACCGACGAACGAACGTAGAGCAAAAGGAAACTGGGATTGTACACACACGACGTAATTCTCTTTCCATCGTCTTCCACACGTTACTAGTCCACAAACACTGCACAAGAAAAGGTAAACAAAGAGCTAATCCAATTGTTTGTTCACTTGCTGAAAAATGTTATGTTGCAGATACCTACGGCATTCAGGAACAGCAGCAGGGTTGGTTCCTGCCTGCCACGTCCTGCAGTGAGGTTTTCTCTTCCCCAAACATCCTGTTGTTGTGTTGTGCTTAGCATAATTGAGTCGCGGGGACAGACAAAGTAACAGACATACTTACAGGGTGAACAAAAGCTTTGGCATCTTTTACAAAACATTATTAAGAACTATTGTAGACGGTATAATTGATAGCAATTACACTTGAAGGATGTCAGGATAATGGAAACCCAAGATTAAAATGGAAAATAATTAAAAACATTAAAAAGTGGTGAAACAGGTAAAACGTTTAAAAATAAATGTGAATTTTAAAACAGTAAAGAGTTAAATCGTTAAAAACAACACACATCAAAGGTCCTTTACGATGTACCCCCGGGAAGATGGATAAGGAGAACGAATCCTAAGCGCGGCTGAAACTTTGTCACGATAGAGGAGAGGGCAGGGTCCCTACATATTCCTAGTTAGAAGCAACGCGGTGGAGGCTGACTCAGCCCGGCTCCTCTCTCACCCCCCGGATACACACTCCCAAGGGGGCTCGGGAGCTGGAAGCCATCTCCCCTCCTTCCACCCCTCGGGCTTGTAATACCCCATGGGGGCCCTGAAACTAGTAGGGTCGCCTTCCAATCCAGGGGACGAGATTTCCAGAGCGCATCTGTTCCCCCGCCAACGCTTCCAAGCTGAAAGAAGCCTAACTGGATGAAAGTTGAAATGAAATGAAAGGTAAAATATGAGGGATAGAAAATTCGGAGAACATGGAAATCCCTCCCAGCATTCGCTGTGTCCTTCCATATTTGCTGTGCGAGTCTACACCAGTCGCAGGTCATGCGAAGGTAACATCAGCTTTTTCTATTTTCAATACCAGGAATTGTCACTGACGTAGTCCATGCAGAGGAATCTAAATTAAACCCTCTTTCAGAGGATTTCAGAGGTCTTTTAGAATACAATCAGATAACCGTACAGAGAACGAAAGCAGCTGTGGCTTTTCATTCAGTTTTTATCTGTGAACAGTTTTGTGAAGGTTTTTTTCTGTCCTTAGTTTACTACAACGTAACAGCTATCTGATGGTTAGTTATTAGAGAGAAAAGTTAGATATCAGCTGCGTATTATGCTGCAATAGACGTCACATCGACTAGAAACTTCAAAGACATGCTTCACAGTAAAGGGAAATATTATTTGACTATTTTTCCAGCTGCGATGCATTAAATGAAATGCATGATAAGCTTTTTCATTACTTCGTGACCAAACAGCTGTTCCATCAGAATGAAAACTCCGCTTTTTCACCTATCAGTAGTAGCTAAAAGAATTATATCCAAGGTTTCCATGCCATAACAAACCCGACAATTCGACAAATCCCACCTCTGACACCATTCTGACAAAATAATAACAGTCCAGTCCAGTTATTTTTTACTTTCTCTACTATATATAGTAAAGTAGAGGAAGTATTGTATTTCACCCAAAAATTTGATGTCGAGAGTTTACCGGAAATATAATTTTAGAGGCCCCAGAATCCAAAATACCTGACTGTTAGCCCGAGAAACTATCATCAATAACCAACATGGAGAAAGTTTCAAATCGTTGCTACAATTTTGTTTATTCAAAAATTGATGTTAATATAATGTAATTTGTGTGATTTTTCACTATAGATCATTAGCAAAAATTGTTTCTGGTAAGACCTTGAACATAAGTAACAAAAATTGCCAATTATTTAATTATTTATAGAGAAGTAAAGAGGACATAGTACCCTGTTTTCCTGCACAGGGAAAGTAAAACTGCCCGAGCTCAATCTCAATTACACGGCCGTAATTTTTCCAAGATTGGGTACACAGACACTCCACCCACAAATGCAAATTAACTCGACGCTAATTGGAAATGTTAACCAAATCGATACAATTAGATAGTGTTATCGTCTGTCGCCACAGATAACGTGACTGTCTGCCACAGACTAATTAATTCCTGCTACTGCAAGTGTTATGTAATTGTAAACCTGTTACAAATTGTTGTAAAGGATCATAACTCTTCTTGCGTAACATTAACGGGTTTGCCACAATTGGCACGCCACTAATTACACATATACTATTTCCACGTCATAATTTATTTTCGTAATTAATTCACAGAATGAATACCTCACCAATGGTTCACCAAAAAATTGTATTAGATAAAAATTCAGTTATAACAAATCATCATTTTTGTATAGTAACATTTTGTCTATCGTGGCCGAGTGGTTAGAACGTTCGCCTAGACCGTTTACTCCCAGGGAGAAGCATGTGGTAATTGTGATGGACGAAGCGACGCATGCGCGAATTTTCCCCAGGTTCTCGGCTTCCCTCACTATTCATTCCACTGACGCTCCATCACCACCTTTCCTTTCATTCATTTCGCCTGAATTTCATATCATCCCCTTCCTCACTATCATACTTTAAGGTCGATCTCTATTTTAAAGTGCATTTTGACGTTTTAGAAGCATTTCTTGGCCTCATAAATCACTTCTGCTACATTTTCAATATCACACCAAAGTTCATCTTTCATGGCGGGCTAATCCCAGCTCTTACTGGACTTGCCGCACACTGATTTGGGCTCTTTTCTTCTGGATATCCGGAGAACCTGGAGAAAACCCGATTTAGCGCCGCTTCGTACACCACAAATCCCACATGCGGTTGCCTGGGATTGAACCCGGGCCGCTTTGGTGAGAAGCTAATGGTCTAACCACTCGGCTACGGCGCGGCCTGATATCACCGAGTGGTTAGAACATTCATTATAGATCATATGGGACAAAGTAATATTCTGACATTTTAGCAGCCTGAACAAAGATCTTAGAATTTGTACGTTTTATCCCATACCAAAGGCAGGTGAAGCGTAGCAAGACAGAAATGCTAGATATCCGATACGTGGTCACATTTCATTCCTTCCACTCTCTCTGTATCAGAGAAACTTTGAACTGGTTGACTCTTACGGTGGAAGCGGATTGGAAATAAATTGAAAAGCCTCAGGTTAGCGAAGGAAATTTTATATTGTTTCTCTTTTCTCCAGCTTACGTTTCCAAGCCGTGTTTGCACATGATCAACTTCAGTGCCAATAGGCTGTCGTAATCCTATTAGCTTTATAATGATAATGATGATGATGACGATGATGATTACGATTGTCTAAAGTATTAAAATTGACAACTCCATCGAAATAATATCCTCGTAGATCTCTTTAAGCCACACAATTTATACCAAATACATGTTTTTGTATTAAGCATTTGCGAAATATTCCTTGTCATTCGCTTTAAATTTTCAAAAAAGTTTAGCTTAATCAAATCCCTCTTTTGGTGACGTAAACAATGGAATTTCACAGCGAACGCATGTTAAAATATTTGACTATCGCTTAAGTCTATTGTTATCTGATATTCCTATTCTATCTCCAAGAAAAGATGTAAAGTGAAATAAAAATCTGATTTCTTGCACTCACATGACTTTCTCTACTCTCGTACTAACCATTGTTACAAACTCTTATGCCTATATCTTCTTCGTGTTAGTTGAGATAAACATTTGTACAAATCATCTTACTGCTGATTTTCTTATAGGCACAAAGGGAGTATTAGAATACAGTAGGCTTTGAGCGATAGTCAAATCTTTTAAAGCTTTGAAATTCCGTTCTCTTTGCGTGGCCAAACAAATGAAGGGAATAACGACGTTCCATTTGAGAAAAACAACTGATTAAGCTATTGTTAACGTCACAGTCTCAAATGAAACTTCTTCCAATTCGATTAACAGCAATTTCTGAGCGTTTCTCTGCCTATTATGTAAAAGGTTCGTTCTTTTTCGTTGAAAATTATTGGCTTTTTATTTATGGCAGCAATTCCATTATTAGAGTTGGCGCACGGCCACTAAGATCCCATCTTACTGCAGAGAAACGGTACGACTATGGGCAAACTCTGGCTATAATGAAGACATTTTCTGCAGAGCAGTTGCACAAACATCTGATATGGTACAAAGCACTGTGCTTCTTTCAACAGAAATAAACCCTGGTGAACTTTTAGCAAAGTGTTGCAAGTTTTACTTTCTATGCTACAAATAGTAAGTAGAGGAAGTGTTGTATTCCACCCAGAATTTCGATGTGGGGATTTCACCGGGTCTTGAGGCCCCCTGAATCCAAAAAAAGCATTTTTAGAAAAAGGTCCGTGTGTTCGTCTGTGTGTCTGTCAGTCTGTGGACAGCATAACTCAAAAACGAAAAGTCGGTTAAAAACCAAAGTTGGTATTTAAGTTTAATGTCGTTCAAGGATGTGACACGAAGATTTTGAAGAAAATAGCCCCACCCTAAACTACCCTTTACATGGAAAATTTTTCGAACATTTTGATTTTCTTGAAAATGGCTCTAACGATTTTGATTAAAATGTCATATGTTTGAGATATTTTTATGACAAATGAAATGTATATCTTGAATTTTCTGGCTATAGCCCCTGTAGTCGTATTTGCTCTGGACGACTTTTGCATAACTGGTAAACCGTTAGAGATAGACCAAATCATACTGCACAAAAAATGTAGATCTTGCTAAAATACAAAATTTATGTCTCAATAAATTTTCTTGTAGGGTGAACCATTTCGGAGATATTCCTTGTTATGTGTGTGAGTTTCGAAAAACAACTTTCGTGAAATGGGTCATCGTTGTTCATTTTTTTATATGTTACGTGTGCAAAGAGAACGGAATCTCAAAGCTTTAAAAGATTTGACTATCGCACAAAGTCTACTGTATTCCAATATTCCCCTTACACCTACAAGGAAATAAGCAATAACAAAATTTGTACAAATGTTTATTTTAACTAACACGAAGAAGATATAGGAATAAGAGATTGTAAGAATGGTTAGTACAAGAGTAGAGAAAGTCATGCGAGTGCAACACATCAGATTTTTTATCATTGTGTTCTACATTTCCATAATATAATCTGGCAGTCCTACTCGTATGTCATGAAATCTCGTACGCGTACAAAGTTTTCATACATATGGCAAACCTGCTTGAGCGTGATAAGACTTCCCCTTCCTCCATTCAACAGGATTGCCAACATTCTACAGAAGCAGCATTCTATTTTCTTTATAACAAGAGATACTTCGTATGGAGAACGAGAAACGGCTGTTCTGTTTTCCTCATAAACTGTTTTTTATTATTCTGGGAAGACTTAAATTGACTCCCGATATAAGGACAGTAAATTTCTTTCGTAGAAATCTTATTGGCCAAGTTACTTGTACGTCTTTTATTGGAGCATAAAAACTATTGCAATAATAGAGAGTCGGAGGGAAGTTTTGTGTGCGCGTCTCCTCGACTGTTTGTGTGTATGCGCGCGCAGCCTTTACGAATAAAACCGAGTAGGTGTACCTAACTGTTCACTTGTCTTCTCATCACAACGGATGAATGGCACGTAACTGAAATTAAATATACCGGATTATAGTTTAGAATACCTACAGTTTAACTTCCGTAGTTTTTTTTCTTCACAAATTCTAAAAATTAATATATTTAATACAGTTTTGCCTATGTTAAAACTAGTCAATTGTGCACCACAGTATAACACAAAGTGTTGGGCGAGCTAAGATGGGACATTTTTTATCCTCAGAGATGAATGATATTAATTTATTATGAGATAATATCTAATATTTGCGTTATTCCATTTTATTATATTACTGTGAAAAATTACACTTCCAATTATTTTTTTCCTGTCACTTTATTTCTGCTAAACTGAGGTACAAAAACAGTTCTATTTTATCATTCACATACACACACACACACACACACACACACACACACACACACACACTGAAAGCTAACAGTTGTTTCGTTAAATACTCAAGGACTCCCATCATAACAAGCTTTCGCCCTCGCTTATATAGACGAGAATGATGTAGCACGCATTTTTCTTGAAATCCACCTTTTCTCGAACTTCTCATAAACAAGCCAACAGTTCGAAGTTTCACGAACAGATTAGAAACACTTTGTTCTGCCGCGCTCATTGTGGTCATAAGGATCTATTGTCGGCAGTGGTGTGAAGCAGCTAACACCGAGCTTCTCTGAGGGTCGCACCTAGTGGTATGAGGTAGTTTGACCTTTAGCGTCTTTGAAGGCCGCTGCAGGCCGGCGTCGATTTATGTTTCACATATGCCCGATATATATTCGGCACAAAAAAAAAATCTGAACTTAAGATGTGATATAATACAACGCATAGAAATATTTACTGTTTGGTTCCGACTATTAGTTTGTGTTTAGCAAATGAAATTCAGGTCACAACCGTATGTTTTAGGCATGCTTACCGTGTGACTAATTTTCATACATATTTTGTTTTAACAATGTAGAGGAGTGATATTGAATAAAACATGTGTGAACCGTGAACTATTCTGAAGTATTTTTGTACCAATAACACAGCAGGGAGTGCAATGTATACTAAAACATTTTCGCACGATGGTAAGTCACATGATTTAACAAATTTACAAGTTCTCCATTGAAAGCGCAATGTACGATGCTGTTGTTGCTGTCAGAATATGACACGGCATCTGAAAATGAGCGAAAAAGAATTGGTTTCCTCTGTTTTTGCACTATTTTATACATAGAAGCTTTAATTTATTATCTGGTCATTCTTTTGTTCTGAACAAATTATCACTAGGTAATTCTTTTGCTCAGATAGTGTCACTGTGTCCCATAAATCGTTGAAGAAGAAGTCATTACCGATTAAAATCGATGAACAATCAAAATATCAGTCCATTTAAATTTTACAACTGTGTTTTTAACAGTTCTTTTAATAATTGATGTACTTTTTAAGAAGAAGAATTATTTGGTTAATGTTAAAAATCAAGTGAGATTTGTTTGAAATTATACACAAGCGAAGATCGAAATACATGGAATTCTTGGGTTTCATTTTCCTCAGTTGGTAGTGCTGAATAAATGGATCTACACTAATCGAAATCAATATATTTGAGGTTACTTTTTATAGAATCTAACATTTCCTGATAAAATCTTTGCGATATAGGTTTAAATTCATATTTTATTTATGAAATAGTCTAGATAAATAAAGGACTGTGGGAACTAAACTATTATTCTTTGTTCCTATGTTATTACAAAATGGCATAAGCTGGATTTGCGTATAAATATTGTCATATTATACTAGGAATACTTTTATGACGTCAGGGTATTTGTGACGTCGTCCTTGATGACATGCTCTGTGGTCTGTAATTTCTTCTAGTGGCCGATGACGTAAGCGGCATGCAACTTTGGGGTTTTATTACTTTGGATTTACTTATATAAAATTCTCACACACCCCCACACCCCCTACCGACACCCCCCCCCCCCACACCCCACACACACATTCACACTTAAGGTCCTATGTGGCACTAGAGGTTTTGACTAAGTCCCCAACTCTTGTGATAAATCTCCTAGGCGAATCCCTGTCTTCGGCACTTTTGTTTCGCTGAAGCCCAGACGCGGAAGGTTTTTAAATTTACTGCAGGGAAGCAACTTTGGGAGATGGGGTCATTAGTGAAGGATTACTTCCTTTCCTAATGCCACATCTTGCTACATTTTTTGCTTATTTATACAGAAATTGCGATGAAATAGTCTTCCTAAAATAGGGCAGCTTAAACTCAATTTAAAGGAAAACCTTGACAGACTCTTAAATAGAAAGTCCTTCCATTTCTCCTTCATATCCATATAATTCATGTATAATTGAAGGATAGATTCTAGGAACCAGACTAGTCAAAAAGAGAGATATGAGACATTTTACAAAAATGTTCAACGTATCCGCATTTTTATGCGTTTGGCATGTCTTTGAATGTCTTCATAGCCAGAAATTGAGGTCCGGCGAAAGGGAAGGCCATGTTACTGGACCTTCTTGACCAATCCATGTTGAAGAATGGGTAGGGATACACCTGAATATAACAGTTTTCCTTTCAGATGTTATTAATCTTGTTGCCAAGGTTTATCTGTCGTAATTATAAACTTTCAGTAAGCAGTAGGATTAAATGACAGGGTGTTAAACAATTTAGAAGCAAATAAAAGTAAATAACTCCTCAGAACTCGGTGAGAAAGAGGCGGGAGAGGAGAGGGAGTACATATTGGAGCATAGTCAAGTTTTTTCACCAAAGTTGAGAAATTTCTGGCAATGATCTAAGGAACAAAAGGCGACAGATAAAGAAAAAATTGGGATACAAGCGCCGTTATGTGCCAGGAAAGAGAAGGAGACTTATGTTCATCCCCCATCCCTAAAGAAAGGGTTCACTTGAGGTCAGCAGAGGGTTGTTACCCCTTCCCTGTAAATGGAATCAGATGTGAGCAAAATATGGCGACTGCTAGAGCTTTCTCCATCGGACAACTGCTCCTTTTCTTTTCCTTTTGGTTCTTAAAGGGGATAAACGGCCCCCAAACACTTTCGGTGTTCCCTAAAGGTGAGCCTCATAACGATCGAAGCAGCCATTTAGCTGAAAGTATACACTTGCTTTATATGTACGTAGCCCAGTTCTAAGTAATTTATATGTGTACGTAAATTTGTCTAAGTCCCAGCAAAATATAATTTAGAAACGTGTTAATACAACCTTATTTATACGCAATGCATTTATACATAATTCGGCGTTATACGTACTAAATTTCAGTGAAATACAACAGAGTTTTACATAGTTATAATGATCATACGTCATACGCTTTCTTAAAAGAAATTCGAGTCGTATTTTTCTTATCTTTGTTGACAAAGATGCAAGATGAGTGCGCGGCTTTCGGGCGCGGAAACAAAAGACAAAGACATTTGCTGATAGAGCCGGCAACAATGTCGTAACAACTAACGAGAAGTAAAGATAAAAATAATATGTATCTGGTATTTACTGTTGTCTGTAAACTTTTTACACATATAGGCACACTATATTGCTTTAATATGATGCATTTTAAAAATCTTATTTGAAACTAATTCTGAGCGAAGTAATCTTCCCTGTTTCCCTTGATATATGCACAAAAGAGGTTTAACTGTATTTACAACCGTCAATCTCTGCTTTTCACATTTCTTTAAATTATGTGTGTTAGGCATTGCATTATAAATGAGGATTTAACTCCTGGTTAGATTTAAACATAGTTGTAGGTCTTAAAACCTAATTTTCTGCTAGCTGTATGCACACAGAATCTCTCAGCAAATCTCACTGCACCTCCTATCGTTATACGAAGCCTTGTTCATTTCATTGGTTACTTTAGACCACGGTGCAAGGATGTGACACTCCTTTTAGTAAATAACCTTAACTAATAACCAAAACAAAGAATACAAAATTTTATAAAAACGAAATAAATTACGCTTTCGACCGTATTGGCTAAAAGAGAAAGAGATAGTGAGTGCATTTAGTTTGTCATACAGACTTCTTATCATGATTAGTACGACACGCCTTTAAAAGGTTTAAAGTTTAAGGGAAACCCTCATGGGTGCCCAGGTTAGCGAAATGTATGTGTATGTGTGACATTTTCAGGGGATGCCAATTAAAGCTTGAATTGTGTTGATTAAATATACAGCAAGACAGAATTTTATAAGAAAAAAAGTAAACAGAACAGAATTCTGACAGTAATATCAATGTTTGTCTGAACTCGAGTTTCATTAGGTGTACAGTCAGTCGTCATAACCGTGCAGCCATAGCACATGTTTTAGGACTCTCCTGTATTTCTGTAGCCGCTCGCCACAACCTGTTATCCATTGCAGTGGCGTGCAGCCACATAAGTCCCCAATTTAGGACAGTTTGGTAACTCTACAATTTAGAAATGCTTCTTCCGAGAGACACAAGACAGGCTTTACCAAGTTCCTAATAAATTCGTGGGTGTTATTCAGTTACACCCTGTATAATACAAGTTTCCGTCGCAAGCATACATATAGGACAAGTTTTGTCATACACACACTTTTCTCTCTATATGCCTTAACATGGGAGACAATTGGCGCCAGCTGTAGCTATCATAGCCTAGCTTCATTCCTCGGAATCGACAATAACTACTGAAGTCAATTGAAAAATTAAAGCAGTTCTTGTTTAACTGCCTGCATGCCTGCCGGCCAAGCGGAAGCGATGACAATTTGGATATGAGCCATACATAATTACTGTCTGCCTCACGAGCAGAGGCGCCCTCATCTGAAGAGGACAATGTTAGCACATAAATTAAACGTGTCGGAGCACGCAAGCACGAAAAATAACGCTCCATATTTCATCGTTACAGCTGAATGTGAAGGTTCCGAGAGTACCTCTATCGATTGTTATCTGTCATGTCAGAATAAGTAAAAGAATTGCCTTTATTATTTTGTTTTCTTGTATAAAGTAGGAAGTATATTTCCAGAGAATATATCTACCAGTTATGTACGACACTAAACAAATTGTCAGTAAAATAATTTATTTCAGGTTGTCGGGAAACAAATTCATGTGTTGCATTCATATAGCTTTCTCTATTTATTCTACTAAAAAACTACTCCCAACAAATCTTATTACATATGACCCAAGTAATTCTCGTTAATCTAAAGGTTTCCTCATTTCTTGTAGAAATGTTCTGTGAGTAACCTGTCAACTCACAGGTACAAAGTGTGCAAAGTTGAAAGGGAAAATAAGTTAACTTTTATTTTTGTTTGCTTTAAAAGTATTTATTTGCACTGAGTTTCTGATCATAAGCTGTTAATGAATAACAATAATAACGTATTTATTCAAAAACAAATTAATATTCCGAAAACAAAACATTAAAGTCACAAAATATAAGTTATATTTATATAATTTTTAATTTTACAGCTCAAAAGGAAACATGCAACTCCTGTAACCAGGAGCGTAGCCTCAATTGATGTAAAAGATGTATTACATAACCTATAATTCTCCTCAAACTGATTCCTAAATTGGCCTGTAACATAAAATAAAAATTGAGTGTTGCACTCACATGACTTTCTCTGCTCTTGTAATAACTATTCTTACAAACTCTTATTCAGGTATCTTTCGTGTTACTTGAGATAAACATTTGCAGAAATTATCTTATTGTTTATTTTCTTGTACGTGAATGAGGAATATAGGAATACAGTAGGCGTTTTGAAAATTAATCGATATTGGGCTTTGCCATTGCTGCATGCGAATTCTCTGATTGGTGGAACACCTGTCCTTTAAAGAAAATTGAATTCTCTGATTGGATGAAGGTTTGAGGTTAAAAAGGTCCATTAAAGGATCGCAATCAGACTTATAATTAATAAATTTGGATATGGTTGAGCATAAAAACATACGTATTTTTTATCATGTGACTAATTTATGTAATACTCTGTGGTTGAAGTTCATTTCAATTCAACTTTGACCTTGGATGAATAAAAAACTGCATGGTCAGACGACTTCAGACAACTACGGGGACCACAGTAGTCCAGTGTTACAAGGTGGAGAATTGTTTGGAAAATAGTATGAATGGCAATAAGAAAGAACTGCCTGTAAAACAGAATGTACGTCTAAGTTAGGTTAATTTAAAGTCAAAGTGAAATCCAATGTGTGCAAGAATTAACTTTATGTCTACCCACGTGGAATAGCTCACTATGTGAAGGTTATGAAAGTCTCGCAGGGGGTCTTTGACCTTCTGGGACAGTTTAGGCCTTACTTATTTATTCATTATAAATGTGAATAGCCTGTCTAATTGCCACTACCCCCTGAGTACTTCCCTCAGGCATAAAACTCGCATAGTGTCAAATTCACAGAGAGATCTGACAACAGTTTCCAGTAACAACCTATTTTACACAGCCCTGTTAATTGCTTTTGTGATTGCTGCTGATAAAAAAACGTATCTACAGCATTTACTTTATGGGCGTGGAGCGCGATTTGTGCCGTGTTTAATATTAATTGAAATTCAGTTTCAATTAGCGACCAATTGCCGTATAAACTGTACCGAATTTTCTCTTTTATTCCGCAATTCACGGAACTTTCACTTCAATAAAACACGATCTACTCTACAATGACGCACATTTCTCTATAGGCCAGCAGTAAATGCTAAAAATTGCTTCGTGGAACCTATAGCATTGTATTGCATCCAAATATTTGATATTTAGGTTTCACCAAAAATACACTTTGAGACTCATCTGTATAAAAAATCTGATGTGCTGCACTCACATGACTTTCTCTACTTTCTCAACTAACACGAAGAAGATAGAGGAATAAGAGTTTATATGAATGGTTTGTACAAGAGTAGAGAAAGTCATGTGAGTGCAGCACATCAGATTTTTGTGTAAGAATAAAACCGGGAATTTTAGGAAAGAATAGCAAAGCAAAAGAATGAATTTGCGCCAAGTGAATGAAGTAATGAGTCAAGTCAAGTGAAGTCTTGCTGGTGGAGTGGAACATGAAGTTAGGAAATAGGAAGTGGAAACACTGCGACTTTGGTGAAGAGCGTGTGTATCCTGGCCCAGCGCCAGAGTCGCTTTCTCCTCATATTAATTATGCAAACCAAAGTGAAGGGCACAAACAATAACTTCATTCCGTCCTCTCCAACTGCTATTTAGTAAATGTGGTGAATGTCCAGGCTCTTAGCTGATAAATGACGAGTTTAATTAGCGCAAGGCATTTCCATGTGTTGATTGATAATACGCGTTATTCTGTAGGCTTAATGAAATGAAACATTCCTTCGCTTCTCATCTACTTGTCTATTATTACAAGTAATTTCTCATTTTAATATCTCTACATGCTCACGTTATTACGAGGGTAATCTGAGAGTTAACGACCTGTGCGCATTCCCACTGCGCAGATCACTTTCAGGCTTCTGTACAATGTCGACTAGTTCTCTCTACACACAACGAATTAAGAAATTTAATGACAAAACCAAAGATAATTGATCAAAATAAAAAACAAAGGTGTGTCGTAAAGGCACACGATAGAAGTGAAACTTTTGTGTTACGGGGAAACATTTTAACTATTTATCAATCACTTTTGAATAGCATATGTTGTGTTCATAATTTATTTATCTACATAGAATTATATTGAAGGTTTCAAATCATTTTTAAATCACAAATTGTCACACACAACACTTCAGCAATTCTACCAGGATAATTACCGTACTCTACACTTATTATGGTTCTACGGAAGACTATGAATTTAATAACCCTAGAGGTGTTCAAGGGGAAGGCGGATTGAGCGCCACCCACTGTAAGTCGCAAATCTCTTGTAGCATTCTTGTAACAGTGACGGCGACTTCAGTTAATTTTACTATAATTTCCAATACAAATAAATTTAAAATCGCCCATTTTATTAATGATCTTCATATATTTTGCTAACAGATTGACATTTATGCTAAAAAGTCCTAGAATATGTTTGTCATACCAGTATGATAGTTTTTATCAAAATGTGGTTTTATATTGAATCGGTTGCGCCACGATAAGTGATGTTTGCACAGAAAAAAAGATTCTCAATTTGTTTTCCTCTTAAAAACAATGAAAAAACAAAAAAGTATTCCTACCATTTATTTCTGGACTACTGGACGCTTGTTTGCCGTTGTAAGAGCCGTGGTTGACTGCGTCAAAACCGAATATTTCTGAAGTATAGGTTATGTGTATGTTTACTATTCTTTATTCCTTGGTCACAAGGGTCCGGCTTTCAGTGACGCTCTTCCTTGGCACTCGAGAGTTGGTAGCCATGATAAAGTTTGCTCGTTTCGAAGTGAGTGCAGGTATGGCACCTGACTAGTTATCTCGATTGGATGCGATTCGATGATTCCATTGTCCGCTTTCAGTTGAAGCCAAAGCTATCTCAGCACACACTTGTGCACTCTTCACCATTCAACTGAGTTATCATAGATTCCGGCTCTGCGTCAACAGTTCTCTTAACCAACTTCACACGTCACATAGAGATGTAACACACAGTTATTTCAAGTAACTGTGACTTTCACGAGTATAGTACATTAGCGGTTACATTTAACGGTTGCCAGTAACGATTAACTTGTTTGTTTTCATGGTCATTACGTTCGCAATTACTGGAAAAAATAAGAAATACTTCAATATTAGACTGTGTAAGATATATACAGCTGAATTGGCATGGACATATTAGAAGAATGAATGAAGATAGATCAGCGAGAAGCATTTTGTAATGGAGTCCACCTGGAAGAAGTAAAAGAATACGTCGAAATTTATGTATGCGTTAAATAAGAACTGGAATGAGACAAGAGGAGTGGAAGAAATGGAATGGACGGATAGAGATGAATGGAGAAATGCACAGAAAGATGTGTAAACAATGAAACTCTGTATATAAACAATCATTATTATCATTATCATGATTATTATCATTACTGTTATTAGCGTTTCCTTCAGTGTTACCAACCAAAAAACACTGAACCTTACTACAGGTCAAACAAAATTCCGCTACAAAAATGCAATTACAATTATTATAAGAAACTGGGTAAAACTGTAGGACACCGTCGGCACGTGGTTCACTGACAGTTCTATTATGTCACTGACCTACAACGGAGGAAGATGGCGCTGCAAGGCAGAAATATCTGTTGCCAACTTAACATTGTACAACTCGCTAAAACTACCAACCACGCATCACAAAATGCCAAAACAATGTACTATTATTTATTAATATTGTTGTTCTTGTTAATACTGCGTAATCTGTAATAACATTACTGTATTACACAACCTCAATATTATTAATTACTTCATTATTATTGTTGCACTATTGCGTAATACTGCGCAATCTGTAATAAAATTACCGTATTATACAATCTCAAAAAAGGATTGTTGTACCTTTGATAAGTGTAGTCATCTGTGAAAATGCGCAACAAGTTCAAGTTTATTATTTATTTATGCCAATAAACTTACTATTGGTATTTTTAAACACAAACCGTGTGTGGGCAATGTTTGAGAGGTAGTACTAGAACTTAACAATTCAATACCACAGCTGGGATTTGAACGACAGACCCTCCGCTTACTAGGCGGGTGCTCTGAGAGCATCCCTTCTCGGTTTACCGCCTTCTCTTGTGCCTGTTGTGGTAATTTTCATTTTTATATGCTTCGATGAGCCACAATATCTCTTCCTCAGTCCAATTTTTCACTTTCAAACGTATGTAGAATACAGATTAAAACCACAACCGCACCGCACAATAACTTAAGTCACATCACTTAATTACAAAACAATAATAACTCTAAATAACAACAACAAATAACGTTAACAAGTTGGTTGGCAACATTCACATACTTCCGCTGATTTCAATTTTCCAGCGTTGGCAATACATACGTCACCAACGAGTTAAAGGAAATGAACCTCATAACAACAATGCTTCAGTCACAAACAAGTGCCTATCGACTACGTGCCGACGTACTCCTACAGGATAACCAGAAATTGTAATATATCTTTCTCCTTTAAGAGAGCCAGAATACCAAGACGATGTTGTTGTGCTTGAGTAAAGCCTGCCAAAGGGCTTAATAAAAATATGATAAGAATATTTTAACTATTACCGATAACCACAGAAGAAATATTGATTTGTGGTCTAGGGAAACGTGCTAGCCTCTGGTTCCCGAGGTCGCGGGTTCAAATCCGGCGGAGCGCAATGAATATTGTCGAGGGTAACATTTTTTACCACGGTTTCCTTCGGAGCGTAAGTAAAGTTGGTCGTCTCTTGTAGATTTACAACACGTAAAATAACCTCTGATAAAGTGGCCTTAGACAAAATTAAGCGCTCTTTTGCGCCCAGTATAGAATGCGACGCTCAGAATCACAGCAGTTAAAGAGCACAAATAAATAAAAACAATTTAAATTTACTCAGGCTACTTACATGAACATCACTGTTGCACGGTTCTGTTGTCAATGTAGTGCTCTTTGAAAAATACTATAAGCATGAATCTCCCAAATTCATTTACACACTTATCAGTTATTGGATATAAAATAAAGCAATTGCCTTTATTTTAAAGATTAATTTTCACTCTTAGCACGTCCAAGAGTTTGAAGTTTTAGCTTGCTCGTGTTTTGGACTTAACCTCAACCATTATGGAGAACACTTTCTCCACATCAACATTTCCAAATAGCAACACAAGTAATAGTTAATCCAATTTTTAAATACCTGCGAAGTCATAGTTCCCTTTAAAACTTAAAAAGATTATTTCACAAATAGAAGCGTTAATATATTATATAGGAATTATCACCTGGTATTTCTTTTGTTATGTGCAAATTTTGTACTTTGGTTTAGTCAGTGTTGCTAACTGTATCTCATAAACCGCTGAAAAACTATTACACATTACAATTAACAACTGTATTTTAACACTCATTCTTTTAATAATTGATGTGTTTTTCTATAAGGAGGTTTGTTTGCTAACGTTAAATATAAAGTGAGATTTATTAAGGATTATAAACTGATTTTCTGTTATATCTAGAAGAGAGGATCGAAATACATATAATTCTTGGTTTTCGTTTTCCTCAGTTAGCAGTGCTAAGTAAATCGAACTATAGTTTACGTAATCCTTTATAGAATTTAACATCTTCTGCTCAAATCTTCACAATATAATGCATATCTTATTTATGTAACACTCCAAATAAATATCATTCAATGGTCTGACCTTCCCAGATAAATTATCTTGGTCTGTTTGAGAGTTTATTGGTTAGATCAGACGTCTTGTGATATTATTTGTGAGTTAATGTGGTAGAATATATAATTGAAACATTTGACATTTTAATTTTACTGATATCCAAATAAAAAATTAATTTTGTAGACATTTGATAGTAATAGTCGGCCATTTAGCAGTTCACGACATTGTTAAAATTATAAAATTCTTCCAGTAAGTGCTCCAAAGCTCTTAACACTCCAGTAATGCCAACTTTGGTTTCTTACAGAATGTGAACATTGCGTCATTTAAGTAGCCCACGAATCTCAGTTATACATGCTGGTGTAAAATGGCGAGTTATTTGAATGTAGATATGGGTTGTGGTGAACCTATTGAAATTTCAGGAGTAGCGGAGAGAGTGAAATTAGAATTTTTCTTTTTTCTTTTTCTTTTCTTTTTTTTTTTTTTTTTTTTTTCATTTTTGACCACTATGTCTTCCGAAGGCACGCATAGCAGCATTGTAATACTGGTTTCCTTAAAAACAAATCACAGCACTCAACAGACATCTTAGGATACTTGGTAATTATTCAGTCACTGGGTCCGTGGCGATGCACCTGAAACCATTAACATTACGTGCTAGTTAATTTATGTGGTCCTGACAGCGTCAGTTGGTAATCCTTATCTATTCCCTCTTGAGAATTATGCTCCCTTACTTGGGGATGACCAGGTCGGTAAACCACAGCTCACGTTACCTCCGAGAGTTAAACCACCTTCCTAGACAAGTTAGGATCTTATTCCAAAAAGCATCACCTAACAAATGAAGGTCACAGAATTATACTATACAGGAGGTGATCAACGTTAACAGCGAAGAGGAAGCCAGATACGTTTCATTTGCCATAAATAGGCCGTTACTCTCAGCGGGTTTGAACTGGCAACCTCGGGAACCGCAGGCTAGCACGTTAGACGGGATGGGAGTTCTGGAGTGACGGGCGAGATTTAGGTGCGTAGCAAAAGGAAGTAGTAAATTTGCTCCTGGGCGGCTGGTTGTCAGCGATAGTGCTTCTGGAGTTGGAGTTCTCCAACTTTTTATTGATTTACCTTTATTATTTATTCAAGGGGCCGTATTGTAATTTTGAATCCAACCATCGTAAAGTAGCTCAGCTTTAGTTGCTGGTGGATGGCAGTTTTTTTTAATTACCCCCCTAAAGAGGGTGAATGATGGGTCCTACTCTCGAGGTCGGACTGGATTTTTTATAGTGTATATCGCCGGCTTTTACTACATACGGCACCGCAGGCGGTGACACTGATAATACATGGAATGAAGATGGAGCACCGGTGGAATGATATGGCGGGGGAAACCGGAGAACCCGGAGGAAACCCGCCCCAGCGCCGCTTCGTCCACCACGAATCCCACATGCGGCTGCCTGGGGTCGAACCTAAGCCATTTCGGTGAGAAGCGAATGGTCTAACCACTCGACTACGGCGCGGCCTATCGGTTTGGGTGGCTTAGTTGGTTAGACATTGGCCTACTGATCGTAAGCTCGTGGGTTCAAACCCAGCCAAGATCAATGTTTTTAAGTGTGCTTAAAAGCGACAGTCTGGTATATTAAACAACTCCCGTGGGTCGAAATTTCAGCACACCAGCGAGATTAATATGATTCTTAAACAATTTTTCCTACACTCGGTGACGGTCTTCCGGTATAAGGGATCTGCAACAGTCTCTCATTTAGTTAGAATTTAACATGCGGGCAGCACCGTCAGGCCTTAAAACGTAAGTCGGGTCCCGCATAAGCACCCCGGTTAGTCTTCCAATGTTATTTGCTGACATGCGATGCATAGAGTACGTGAAGTGATGAGGTTTCAGCCATGAGCGAGTTTGAATTCGCTTGCAGTTTTATTTTCCTGTGTTGCGGAAAATGTTTATTTTCTGTTATTTCCGCATGATTGACAACAGCGAAAGTAACATTCACAGTTTTGTCACATTATAGTATGTCAATAACCTTGCGATTAACTGGAACTGAATGTTTGCATTCGATGTGTGTTTTTGTTGTATCACAGCGTCAACTTCGCATTGCGCTTTGTTGCATTGTAGCCGATAAATTGCGACCCAACAAACGTCGTTGTTAATGGTATTTTCCATGTTATTGATTGCGTAAAAAATTTTTCATTTACATACGTAAGTTCATGTTGAAAATCCTAGCCTGGTTACGTTTCTGAATGGTCCATACCATCTACTTTAACCTCCCTTGCCTTTATGCCTGTGAAGGTCATTTTTAATTCCTATTTTTGTTTCAGAGATGTGTGGCGGTGGTTTTAACGGTATAGTTAGCCTCAAGCAATAAGAATGAATGGACAACATTTGTACCTAACTGTATGATAACCTGCAGGTTTTATTACCCAACTTCCAACTAACCTGTTCGTTTGCGAGTATAAAAGTCCATATCTTTATCTTAATTACCGCATTTGTCCCCAGCAATCACAATAGTAGGGAAAAGCCTTGTGTAACCTTTGTGTGGAACATTTAACGTGTTTTGTCTTTTCCTTTCTGCATAAATAATGTACTTACCGTTAAAACACGTCATTTATATCCTGGAAATTGTTGTGTAGCATTAAATATTTCCTAGATATTCGTTATTAGTTTAACTTGCAACAAATAATGTCATGTTAGAATTAATATATGTAACAAGCATAAGTAACAGTTCTACCAGAGAAGACTCAATTTACAACGAATCCATAACCTCAAAGTTTGGTAACTACAACTTGATAGTTCAAATACCTCAATTATTGGCCTTCATTAAATTATTCTGCCAATCTAATCCGTGTTATCCATTCTCAAACCCACCCATACATACTCTGAAAGAAAGATCCCATAGTTCACCACTGTAGAGCTTCCAACAGATTCATCAAAGACGAGATATTGGTGACAGCAACATTCTCAATTTGTATGACTTGTAGAAAAATGACCTTTTGTACAAGGGTCGATAGAGAAAGTTATATGAATGTATACATCAGATCCATCCGTCCCTCAGTCCCTCTACTCATTTCATATAACACAAGTTAAAGGTTTATAGAAATACTTCCATTACACATTTCGTTGCAAGAAAGCAAAATGAAACTATTGTGAAATGTTGAAAACTAAGTTGTATACGCTAGCATAGAAATTTCAGACATACGTGACAAAAACAAAACAAAAACAAAGGCAAGTGTTCAATTTTGTTTTAGCGAGACTCCAAGACTTAGGGCAGGCTTAGACATAACCATAAAATGTGTTCTAGTGAAACTAGAGGGATTGTTTGGGACATTAAATTAATTTGAATTACAAACTAGTTTCATTTAATAACCAAACAACACTGAAACCGTACACGATGACCTAATATTATCGATCTCAATGAATTAGAGCTGACAGAATTACTTATGAAGAGTTACAATTAGATCAATTTTAGATGGTAATGAAGCTCACTGGGCCATCTAGTGACGAATAAAATAGTCCAATAACAAACAGTTGTAGGTAACATGAAAGCTAAAGCAGAAAATTGGGCATCATTGAATATAGAATGGAGTGGGGAATCCAAACTGATGGGAAGGAACTCCGGGACTTAAGGATTGCCGAAGTTATGAGGCTGTATGCAGCATCCGTGGAAGATTTAAAACGAGGCATAAAGAAACTATATCTCAGGACGGCTGGAATTAAAACCCTCCATAAAACACCAGCTCTGTTCAGTTTATATATTGGTGACGTCATAAGAAAATGGCAGCATATTTTATTAGATAACTTTAGAGTTGATAGTAGAACATTATTGACGTCATCAGACTGTAATAACAACGACGAGGAGAACTTATAGTGAGCCAATATCTCCAAGTAAAGCTAAACTAATGATGCTTCATTAAAAGTATCCGATAAAACCAAAACTTCGGCAATGGCGGGACAAAAGGCATTAAAAGAAGGTTTAATTTTTTAGAACATATATTTAGTATACTTAGAAGAACATTAGCAAAGAAAGTAGTTATAGAAACCTTCCTTAAATTGTAGTCGTGGAAAAACTGATTGACTACATTAGGAAATCACAGTATTTGTAAGTCCCACGTTGTGTTGCAGCGCGGTTTACACAAGTATATTTACATGTGAGTTCTGGACAAAGTGCAGTTTGTGACCCACATGTGCATTACATAATGTAAAAATATATCCAATAAATACATGTGTAGAAGTTTTCTGTTATATATTTGCTTATCTTTCCTATAACGCACAGGTAGCAACGCACCTTGTGACGTAACCACAGCTGTGTGAGGTCATATTAGCAAGTGCGTAAGAGACATTATCTTGTAACTCAGGTGCGCAGAACAATATTACCATGGAAACTATGACGAAACACTAACGTCATAGCAGGGTATATAAGGCAAGTCGTGAGAGAAATATTAGAGCAGCTTTAGTTAATTTTTCATCACCGAGCGGAAGTTGGTGAGTGAGTTGTGTAATATGAAATGTGGAGGAAATTTTGTTGAACACCCAGTGCATTTTAATTTCAACATATTTCAGCGGATTTGGTTTTGGTCTATAAAGTAACGCACGTATACCCGTCCCACTCGTTTTAATATACCGGCACATCAAAGCGTGTTGTAGTTTGAAGAAAAAACACAGTGGCTGGTTATGAAGTCCTCAGGTAGGCTGTCATTCTACTGGTTAAACTGCAAGGTAAGCAGCGTGTCAATTACTGCCAAGTTAGTGCACAGAGATGCAATATATTTTCACCTTCAGACGGCCCAAACAAAAATCTCCAAACCATTTAATTGTTGAGCATATTCAATGTCCAAAATGAGCCGCATTACATAAATTTCATTTGGAATTTTTATACAAGCATCCCGTGCTTGGGTGAAATTTTCGCGCATCTCCGTCCGATGTCGAGGTTTCACCGAAAATACCGGGTGGATTAATTATAATAAGTATATGGCATACGCTACCTTAAAAAAAAACTCAAGGCATGTTTTCTTATCTCCGTTGATAAAGAGGCAAGCTGAGCGGGCGGATTTCGGCCGCGGAAACAAAAGACAAAGACGTTTGCTGGTAGAGCCGGCAGCTTTCCGCAGGATAATGTATTCTAGTAACAAACGAGAAGTAAAGATACAATTGCTCGGTATCTGGTGTTCACTGCGGTTTTGTCTTTCAGTTCTCAATTGCTTTTAATGAGCCAAAGAGAACATAAAAAAGACGTTTTATACAGGAGAGCAGAAAGTAAAATTTACTAATGTGGAACTTCATCCATACAAAACCACCAAAATGATAATGCTTCAGACTTCGGAGTTGCTTATACCACGGTAGGTATAGTCACGAGTTTAAAAAATAATGAGGTGTATGCACTGCAAGAAAAGTGAAACAAGTCAAATTAACTCATTTCTTCAAAGCAGGACAGCGTACAAAAGAGTGCGTCGTTTGTTGTTCGCATAATTTTACAGGGCTCAGTGCACTGCGTTAAAAATCGATGTATTACCAAAATCTCATTTATAAGTACTTCTAATTTACAAGTAATCTTTCCTCTCCCTCTTCACATTCGCATAAACTGGTTCAACTGTATTTCAAAACGTTAAAAAGAAATTAACTAAATTAATACGCCATCTTTACTGCGCATGT
This sequence comes from Tenodera sinensis, assembly GCA_030765045.1. Taxonomy (NCBI): domain Eukaryota; kingdom Metazoa; phylum Arthropoda; class Insecta; order Mantodea; family Mantidae; genus Tenodera; species Tenodera sinensis. Next base: position 164,231,085 of record CM060966.1, read on the forward strand.
CATTTTAAAATCAATACCAGCTTTTAATGCGTTAGGATATTTACACACACATTGATGACAGTTAAACAGATATAACCAGCATGCATTTTGCACCACTATTGGATATGAAGCGATTAACATATAGATTGAAAACTGCAGGTAAAGATATAAGTGTGTCATCAGAATCTGATCATTGTCATCCAATAAAGCATTGCAAATCGTCTTTAAAGCGCGCAATTTCACTTGCTATCGCTTACTTTTACGTAGATTTAAAAGTATATTTGAAATGCTTAAGTAATTTTTTGCATGTTAATCGAGGTTTAAGTGGTAACATCGTTTAAAATCAGAGCCACATTTTTGGTATAGTAACAAATTGGGATAATATACGGTATAAGACGTTGTATCATGCGTAAGATTGGTTATATTGGGAGCGTAAATATTTGTGAGGAATATGAGTATCTTTTTGAATAAATATTTATTTCATCATGCCAATATTGTTGTAGTTTTAGCTTACCCAAAATGTTTGCTGAAATTATGAAGCTTTTATTAAAAACAATCGAAGTGCTTCAACAATCTGAACGTAATCCACCAATGAAATATGCACGGCCAATCTCTTCTAAGTTGCAGAGAAAATGACATGTTTTGTTCCATTGACTTTATAATATGGATGCCCTTCACATAAACTAAAAATGTAATTGTTTATAATCTGAGTAATTGTGTAACTAAGAGTATTAATACCAGAAATATTTCCCATTTTTCCTACATTGAACACGATTTGTTATTCTGTAAACGCATTTGTAACAATTCTTTTAAGACTCTTCTTTTGTCCAGTAAGAATCCGTTACTGCCTCCGCATGGGCACGGATCTACATTGGTTACGTCACACTCGACCGATTTCTCGTTGACCTTGGTACAGTGTGGTGACGTCACATACTGAGGTCGTCTTCAGTGGAAGCTGACGTCACACTGTCACTGCCTTTTCTCTTCTGTTCTAGGACATATCAAACTTTCAAGTTACGTGAAAAATTGCGTTTCAAGTGCTCATTTCAAGTGACATTATCTTAACCCTTTGACTGCTGAGATATGTTACATATGCTGTTCTTGCTCTAATTCCTAAACCGAGTAGAGGTCATGCGAGTGCAGCACAATGGTCTATCACATCATTTCAAAGCTAATAATGAAACTAAACATTGCAATATCTAGAAAGGAACGCAGTTACTTTCCAAGTAAATTAAGTTGGAACCAACTTCTTCAAAGTCTTCCAATGAAAACATTTTCTAAATGCAGATGAAGGTCCCCTCATAAACTAGGTCTTAACGTGGAGGGCACTTGAGAGGAAATGAGCTGCACTGAACGAATTGAGCTTTTTACTCCACAGCGTAGTTTTGAGATTAAATCCAAAGTAATTTCTGAGAAGAAAACCGACTGACTGCACGGAGATGCTAATTGAGATCTGGGACTCTGCAGATGGTTTCTCTCTAAGGGAATAAAAAGTCCTCGTTTCGACAGACGTAGAGATACCATGGCAGTGTAATGAAAGAAATTAAGAAATGTGATTAAATTCGTTCCATTACTTGCAAGAGTTGTGGAGTAAGAAACATTTCTTATACTATTTTCTATATTTACGAGTATGGGAAGTTCGGGTAATATGGAATAGGCGGGTAATATGGAATACTCAAGTTACTTTCTTGTTTAGTACTGCTATCCAACGGTGTCTTCTAGAACTACATCAGAGGTTATCTTTCAGAATCCTGCAAGCGTTTCGTCTGCTTTGTGCAACATGGTGTTTGAGTGTAAATGATAATCTGATTTCTATCATCTGAAATGTTTTGAAAATAAATGTTTAAATATTTATGAAAAATATTTGAGTGCATATTATAGATGTAAACTAACATGATTATAACAAAGATACAAATAGTTGTCTTGCATAGACCTTTCGTTTTCATTTTACTTTATTTTCATGCAGTGACACTGGTTCAATATGTCGTGACGGGTAATATGGATTTCTGGAATTCCATATTGCTCTTTGTTTATATCGGGTAATGCGTAATAACTAGGGCTAGGAAGTTTATACATCTGCATGTTTTTTTCATAGGGGTTAAAAATGTATGCTTTTACATTATGTGCACGAATTATGGAATTTTCAGTTATTTACACATGATTTTATAGTGCATATAACTGCATATTTTCTAGATTTTGATAAATGCATAATATTTCAATATTATAGCCCCTATATTGCATATTTTAATGATTTTTATGGTTTTTATTATTTTTTTCCATCTGGATTATATTTTTCATATTGGTAGTATTGCACATGATGACGCAACTCACGAAAATTTCAATATTATGGCCCTACATTGCATATTTTAATGATTTTTAAGTTGTTTTTTTTTTATTATTATTTTTCCATCTTATAATATTTTTCATATTGGTAGTATTGCACATGATGATGCAACTCGCTAGGTGAGTCATGTTCTTATGGAGTGAATCCCCTGTTTCCATCCTTTCATTATATGTATGTGCATAGAGAATAATCAGTGCGTTATCTGAGAGGTTTATGTTAACAAAGATATAGTGCAGGTCAACATTTTGAGCAGCACGATTATAGCAACGTTTGCCTGCCCACCAGTAGTTATGTCGTGGTCTTCAAACGTACCAGTGTTGTGAACTGGTTCCCTCCAAATTAAATTAGGCGTATAAAATGTTAAAAAGCTCTTCAAATGCCGAAAATAAAACCATCTTCGGGTGCTAGATTAATTAATTTACAGAAAGAGTTTTCTGGTGATTTAGTAGCTACAGGTTCTGTTTTGTGGAGCGTGTGAGAAAAATGTAGGGAGTGAGAAAAGATTTCAAATAGTTCAGCACATAAACAGCAAAACATAAGGAGAATTTAATCAGAAAACTCGCAAACATAGAACCTGTAAAACAACTAGTAGAGTGTTTAGGAAGTAGGGTTACTGAATTTTCCTATGACTTATGCCAAGCATTTTTAGCTGCTGATATTCCCTTGTTCAAAATTAATAATCCGACATTTAAAAGCTTTCTTGCCAAGTACACTCGACATGTGGCTGAAGAAAGTACACTGCGTAAGACTTATGTAGGACATTGTTACAATAACGTATTGTCAAATATACAAAATGAATTAGCGGATCAGTTTGTGTGGTTGTCTGTTGATGAAACCCCTGATTCTGAGCGCCGTTCTATTGCTAATATAATCGTGGGTGCTTTAAATAATGAACAAAAGACTACACCTTATTTTCTTAATGTGTGTGAGTTGTCGGCCACTGACAATGTAACAGAGATCCAGTTTGTGATGGACTTTGGCCATGTGGAATCAAATACGACCGGTTACTTTTATTTGTTACTGATGCAGCTCCTTATATGGTAAAATCAGAACAAACTCTCAAAGGTATTTTTCCTAACTTAGTTCATGTAACTTGTTTGGCACACGCTCTTCATCGCATTTCTGAGACAATGCGTGACTCTTTTACATCGGTAGATAGATTTGTGTCCAGTACAAAGAGAATTTTTGTTAAATCTCCTAAAAGAGTTAAGTTGTTTAGATCAACAGCACCTAACATCCGACTTCCTCCTGCACCAGTGTTAACTCAAAGGGGAACATGGGCCCATGCAGTTTTATATTATGCTGAGCACATAGAAATAGTCGAAGAGGTTGTCAATTCATTGGACTCGAAAGATGCTTCATCAATAGAAACTGTGCAAAATATTCTCTCAGACACTGGGTTAAAAGAGGATCTTAGTTTCATATCTGTCCATTTTTCTTTCTTACCAACAGCCATAACGGCATTGGAAGCTGTAGGATCTCCTTTGCATGAATCACTTACTGTCTTTGAAAAAAACAATATGTGATCTAAGTTCAGTTCCTGGTAGCACAGGACAAAAGTGAAAGAGAAAGTGAATTATGTAATTTCAAAACATTCTGGTTATAAACAGATGTGCGGTATTCGAGACATCCTCAAAAGAAAACCGTCTGTCATACCAAGAGACTTCACTCTCTGTGAAACAGTTAACATCATTAAAATATGCCCCGATAACATCTTGTGACGTGGAAAGAAGTTTTTCACTTTAAAAAGTGTTTTGCGAGACAACAGACGATGCTTTACAGCTGAAAATTTGTGCAAAGTGTTGGTTGTGAACTGTAATTTAGCAGTTAATACTAGCAGCGGGACCACTTCTTCTTCAACCTCTAAGGAATAAGGTAACTTGATTTATTATTTATACTAACTCGTCTTGTCTACTGCAAAGGGACATTAATTGTTTTAATTAAATATGCATATTTCTTGGCATATTTCCAAGTTTTTAAGAGCATATTTGTATGCATATTTCAGTGTTTTTAGGGCATGAACTTCCGAGCCCTAGTAATAACCATATTATTTCCGATGAATACATTTGTAACTCTATAATTTTTTATAATACATTTAATTTTTAAGCAGAAATGCCAATAGAGATGCAGAGTGCATTTTCTCTAGTGGCAAGTGTTCAGAAGATAGAAAAGGGAAAGTTTGGGTCCAATTGTTCTGTGTTAACAGTGGGATTATGAGGTGCTGTATGTTACATTTGGAAATACGGCCTCAGGGGTCTCCGTCTAGGGGATATGTGAATAGCGACCACAAGGTACCCAAGCTGAGCAGAACATTACTTCCACTTACTGGTGTTTTGCTCCTCACTGTAACTTTTCTATCTGACGTTACCTTGGTCATCTCTTGTTCTCTTCCGACCCCGATGCTATTAGGGTTCCCGAGGGCTAGAGAGTATTTATTTTTCCAACTTCTCCATTTCTCTAATTTCTCTATAAAACCTTAACCCCTAACATGCTGACCTGTCATGGCATATTGGTAATCAGAGGATATGGTCGGTGAATTCATTTTGATAATTCTCCCGGTCAGGTCGGTGAGACCCGTAAACCAACGACAGGTGTGGTCCTCCAGACATTCTGGGGGTTGTGAGAGAGCGATGTGACTGCCAAAACATAAAAATATGGTGCTCTCTAAAAAGCTGTTACTATTACTGCTATCTCTTCAATATCATTGTGAAAAATATTGGAGAGCAAGAGGATTAATGACTTCATTGTCAGAAATCCAGCATTAGCTAACAACAACTTTTGGGATTTTTTTTTTTTTTTACTAGAGTTCGAAGGTTATTTATTCGAAAACAAATTTGATGCACCAAATGTACGGGTTCACGCGGTTCAAATGTCATGTACCGACCAATCTAACTTGTTTTTCATGGTTTCCCTCAGTCACCAAGATAAATACCGGATTAGATATGTAACACCACGACCCAAAGTTTCACCTTAAGTAAAAGCAATAGTAAAAAATGGAATTACGTAGTAATAGCGAATGCTGTGCCATCTACCTACAGGTAATGGAAGCAGATAGACTGGATGGCACCCTAATGCCATCTACCCGTCATAAGTAGAGGTGCAGTGGCTTATTCATTCAACCCTTGTGTACATGTGAAGTAACGAAGCAAGATGGTATAGTACAGAGATGAAACCTCCTAACAGATCCTCACAATATGACCATAGAGTTAAATGGCGTAAAATAAATAGAAAAGAAAGTGACGCGACATTCATATAACATTCCCTACCGACCATCCTATATCCTCATACAGCTTGCAACATTTGCCTAAGTATTTCATATTATTCGACTTACACGTTTGCAAACATTGTATTATAAGCACTGTAGCTTTACGGTTACAGATATGAGCAGGTCAGTGTGTCCGTGAGTGCGACACAGTTGTGCGTGTGTGTGTCGTGAAAGATAGGTAGGTCGTCGTGAAGAAGATTCTAACGGGGCTCGAGTAATTGTAACGTCGTAGTTAGTATATGAGATACACAGAAAGTGAAGAAATACACTGAAAGGACTGAGCAAGGTTACGAGAAGTAAACGCTCTGAGTTGTGATAGCCTAAAAGACTAGACTGTCATAAAACTAAATTAAATTATCTTGTTTAACGACCTTGTCAATTGCCAGGATCACATTAGTGTCGTCGGTGTGCCGGAATTTTCTCCCACAGGAGTTCTTTTACTTGCAAGTAAGTCTACTGAGAGGGATCTGTCGTTTTTAAGCACACTTACAAACCATCGGTCTGGGCCGGATTTGAACCCGCGACCTTGTAATCAGTAGGCCAGCGTCTAACCGAGCTACACAGACCGACACAGACTGTCTTAACGACCAGAAGAAAACTCGTATTTGGGGTAAAATGTTAGGAACAAACTGATGTAAAAGTAACCAGTGCGATTTTGTCATTTTTGTCACATTGGTGTCAGAGGTGGGATTGTCTCTGATTTGCTATGCAAATATCTTTAAAAAAACATTGATTTTAATAAAAAATCATTTTAACTGTGTCATGCAAAAGTCATCCTGAATGAAGAGGATATCAGAGGCTATTACCAGAAAGTATAAGATATATGTTATTTTAATCAAAATTATTTGTCCATTTTTCCCAGATCAAAATTTTATAAAAATTCGCTTGTTAAGGGCTGTGTGTGGTGGAAGATTTTTCTTAGAAATCTCTGTCGCAAGCTTGGTACCATGTTTCGTATTTAAATGACTTTTCGTTTGGAAGATATGCTGCACACACCCACACAGACCCACACCCACACACTCAACGGATGTTTCTCTAAAAATGTTTTTGGAAGCGGGATGCAACAGGCTTCAAAGCGTATATTTCCGGTGAAATCTCGATGGATGGAGTACAATACTTTCCCTACCTACTGTAGGTAGTACAGAAAGTAAGAAGATCGTATCACTATTTTACCGCATCACAAGGAACCGAGGCGTTTCACGTAGTACTTATTTCATGCGAAAGAAAGCTTGTTTGTGTTCAACTTCTTTATACGGTTTAGGTCAATGCTTCCTAAGAGAAATAAACAAAAGAAAACAAATACCATCTAGCACGGAGTTTTGAAAGAACGTATTGTATTCTGGCGACATTTGTGCACACTGGCAGTGTTTACTGACAACTAATTTGATACGCTGGATACCTTCTGCAAACAGAGAACAATATATTGTCCACTGAACAACGTTACAAAGGAATTCATTTAAATAATGCAATCATTTGGACAACTCAACCAGCTGAATACATTAATGTTTTAGCGACCTTCTATTGAAAATTGGTAAATATGGATTCGCAATTTCTGTGATTAATTTAATTACGATATCTACTGAGCAGAAGGCAGTACGTCATGCATGATAGCTTCCAATCCTAATCAATATTCGAACCTGGGGCTTCTTTCCTGTCTTGTATGTGTAAATGCCTTACCTCCATGCATAATTTACTCAGTATATCGTATTTACTGGTCATATAAAATTATACATAAATTGAGAGCTTGGATTCTGATGGCCTAGAACTCTTGAAATATGCTTTCTGTTATGATGTAAACATTAACAAAACATAACCTAAAAATCTGAAAACATCACTAACAACTTATGCGAAAAATACGTAAAATGCAATTACTTTTAGTAGTTACAGATAAAATGATTCATGCCTATCTTAATCTTCATTTTCGCATAATTGCACTGAATATGAGATGCAGTTTCAGATAGTCAAACTTTCAATTTTATTCGCTTTTGCTGCAAAGCGGACAGAATTTCAGAACCATCACATAGGGATCCATTTTTAAAACAGAGTATTGCTTTAGCCGACTGTATTCTTGAATAACACTGTGGTCTGGTGGTTGGTATGCTATTTTCCAAATTCAGAAGACTGGGGTTCGATTCCCGGATGGAGGATGGGAATTTCTTTTGCTAGGATTATTCCCCATATTCTCTAGTGCCTGGAAGTATGAGTAAGAGTATAAATATGCGAGTATTTAATGTTTATAAAGACAAATCCAAAGTTCAACAAACATTAAACGGATAGATAGCATTGGGAATGAGCACTTGTTCCGAAAGGTAGAATCGGCGATTTGACCTTAGATGTTACAGGCTTGAAAGAAGTCTGCTCCTCCCCCCCCCCCCCCCCTCCTTCAACACGGTCCGGTTCCAAATTGCTCATGCCATCGTTTCTTTGGTCTCCTTGGTTTCCTTTTACCTTGTAGTTTATAATTATGTATAGCTCCTTTGGGTATTCTGTTGCTTGGCATTCTGTTCAAGTGTAACTTCCAATTTTCTTTGTGTCTTAATTATGTTATTTAATTCATCTACTTTCAATTCTTCGCGAATATCAGTCTTGCTGTCTAGTTTTGTATACCTGCTGTGGATCTCAGGAATCTCATTTCTGCCATGAATGTTGACAGTTGTTCCAGAATTCTATTTTCCAGTGCTATCTTCGAACGGAGAACGTCTAAGAGAAGGATACAAACCCTGGTCCCCCAGGTTGAGGATTATGCGAAAGGTTGGTAACCTCTCCACTTAAAACTACAAAAGCCAAAAGAGCAGAAACGTATCTATAGTTAAATGTGTACATTTTAATGAAAATGTATTTCTTTAACCAGAAGTGGATAGAAAAATATGCTTTTGTAGATGAGTTAGTAGAGAAAACCCTGTGAATACAACACTACAAACTATAAAGGTAGCAATAATTAGTAGGCGGCTTTGGTTATTGTAGTTGAAATTAACACTCGAAGTAATCCAGTTGCTTCATTTCCTGTGACGATGCCAAATATTCAACGCTAGAGCCGTATTCTTTCCTTTAAACTCTGAATAAAAAGTGCAAAATTATGCTAATAATAAACTCTAGCAGTAAGGTTGAAAACAACGAATTAAAATATGGCGGCGTTGTGCTTCTTATGGCCAAAGTTTTGGTTTTGTAAAACTTAAGCGTGAACTTGCTAACTCCATTACTTCTTTTGTTGTTACCGCCTTTATTTATTCAGAAGGAACGGAAGTTATTCTTTTGTTGAGTGTATCTTTGAAAAAGTAAATGTTCCAGGGTGGTTCAATATTTTGCTGGCAACAGCAACACCAAGAAGTAGAACACTCGAAAGAAACAAGCAAATTAGAATAGAAATCCCGAAGCAATTCAATTTGAAATATACCACGTTCTAGGCAACCAATGGAAATTCAACATTTTAGCAGGCAAGGGTAGAGAGGTTTGAAATAGTTTTAGCAGAGTAGTCTCTCTATAATCCTACGGAGAACACGACGTATAATAAAACACTGCCATCGAGAGGAATGGCTCAGGTGTTAAGGTTTGTGGTTCCCAATCGGGAATTTCCGAGTTCAAATCTCGTGGTCCAACCAATCTAACTGGGGTTTTTTCGCTGGTTCCCTCAGTCGCCAAGGCAAATGCCGAATTGGATGTTTAATAACACGATCCAAAGTTACAACCTAAGTCTAAAATAACAGTATAAATGAAAAATAGGTGGGATAGCGAATGCTGTGCCATCTATCCAGAGATAATATAAGCAGATAGACTGACCTGGTATGGATTGTCACATACCGTTCTACGAGTATCTACTAACAGATCCGTCATGATATGCCTACGTAGTTATAGTGACGTAAAAGAAACAAAAAAGAAACGCATTGCCCATCTCAGTTGTTTATACTGCGATAAACATTAAATATAGCAAATGTGTCCAACTATCGGCAAGTTATTTTTGTCTTAAAGATAATGATACCAGGAAAGCTTTTAAAAAAATGTTTTCTTATTGTTTCACTCCAGCAGCAAGAACTGTAGTGAATAGATGGCCCAGGTTAATATGGATTTTATGTGATAATACTAAAATTCTCAGTATACAACCATTTTAATGCCATCTCCATTATCTCCGTTTCTTGCTGAATCTTCTGCAGGCTGCTACAGTACTGAACTACGAGTATTACCAACTACTGTTAAACAAAAGTCGCCAAATCTACATTAAAAGTTGCTAGAAAACCGCCAAATCTATATAAATAAATGCTATAGTTAAAAGGTATTTGAATCATATTTAATATTTTAAAACCAAAACTCACTTCCGTAATCAGATGAAAAAAATACCTGTTCCTCAGGCACGTTCACAGAACTTTGCAGACTAAGTAAAAACCGACTTCTCTAATAGGAAAAGCTTAAGTATTCAAAATTCAAACACATAACGATGAATATGTCGGAAAAGGTACACTCCATAAAAGCGTTTTCCTCACAAATTGTGTACTTTATCGACACCTACTTATTTTGTGTTGTAAAATTTTACATGGAAATTTTTTCGCAAAGTTTGAGTTTTGGTTTACTCTAAAATGACTAAAAATTGTGATTAATATGACATATGTGTGAGATGTTTTCTGGCAAATGAAATGTGCATTTTGAAATTTCTGGCTATAGCCTATGTTGTCCTGTTTACTCTGGATGATTTTTAAATAAATAAAAAATGTAAACTTGAGAAAAATTTTACTGGCGCTTTAAAAATGGCGGAATCTAACATTTTTAAAATGCATTTGGTTTCTGAAGTTACTGGGTACATTTTTAAGTTAAAATCCGGAAATATGTAAATTTTTTCATTTTTGTTTGAAGTTTTGGGTCCCCGGTTCCTTAAGAAGAACTCTAATATAAACTTTTTGGGTATATTACTGCATCTCTTGTAGCTTCAGAAAGTGGTAGAAGACAAAAAGTAAGGTTGCCATTAAGTTATGTAGTTCAGCAAAGATTTCCAGCTTTCATCAGAGGAACACGACGCTCTGTATGTTGTTTCCAACTTTGCCACTACGGTTTAATATTATTTATTAGCATAATTCTGCACTTATTATTCACCACTGAACATCAAGGGCGCGCCGCAGGGCATTGTTAGCATTACACCGGAACACTTTGTTAAAAAGTAGGTTACCTCAGGTTATTAAAAATATGTAAATTCCAATCATTTAACCTGCAACATTTTTGTAGCAACCTTTGAGACATTTTTAAATGGAAAGAACGTGTCAATGTATGGGGGTTGCAATTTATACACTGCTTCTTATGCAAGTTTTTCTACTTACCAATCGCTCAAAGTCTACTGAATCCCCATATTTCCCTTGCACATATAAGGAAATAAACACTAAGATAATTTGTACAAATGTTTATCTCAAATATCACGAAGAAGAAATATAAAGAGTTTGTAAGAATGGTTAGTACAAGAGTGGAGAAAGTCATGTGACTGCAACACATCAGATTTCTCTTAATTTGTTCTTTTGGACATAGGAAGTCTAAAATTATACACTTCCAGTGAAATATTGGTATAGAATTTTTAAATGGAATACAATACTTCCTCTACTTAATTATTGTACGTAGTAACAGTGTAGACAACTTAAAAACACACGATTTACGAGCTATTTGATATCGAAATTATACACTCATAAAATTCATCATTTAAAACAAACTTAAAAATAATATAGTAATAATTTCCAGTAAAAAATTAGAGAAAACGAACGCAAAAAGGGAGTAACCTCGCGAATTTAAAAGGCCGAATAGTTTCAGCGGTTTTTTGGCAGCGTCGCTTTAACCAGAGCAATTGGACACTCTTCGCTTGTCGGTCGAAATGAACGGAGCGCCAAACTGCGTCGAAACCAACAGACACACAAAGTTATCATAGTAAAATATATTTTAGGTGTATAATTGTGAGTACAGGGTTCTTTGGCTGGTGGATTATTTTATAATAGACGTACACTGGTCTGCAACGTTTCAGTGGAAATAGGGAAAAGATTGAAAAACATTATCATCAGAATTAGTGTCATACTTTCAAAGCACAACCCACGCATACCCAGGGAGAGGAACCCCATAGCTTTATCGGCGGCAAAGGACTGCCAAAGGGAATTTGAGGTATTATTAGGCGGCATGAAGCATTGTTGAAGAATTATAAACGTGTGACCGATGAAATGCTGCGTAATTCGGCATAAAAATTGCGACGTAACTTGTTTGAGTTTAGGGCGCCTATATATTCATTGATTTTTAATGTTAAATTAATAGTCCTCTTCTTCTCGTTCTTGGTCCTCGGCTGTTTTTGAGACTGCTTAATAGGTCGTGGCAAAAATGAGTGGTTTTCTTAGAGTGGGTTGAAAGAAGTATTAATAAATGAAATGAAGGGGAAAGACAATTGCACTTTTATTACAACGTTCAGCAGCTAAAACTTGAATACCCTGTACATTATAAATATAGACCGACTTTCAATAAATATGCCAAATGATTCGGTATCCTGAGCTTCACTTCACCGTCACCAAGAACGTATATAGCCGAATAAACATAAGGTGGTACTGCCTAAATGAATCTTGGATGGAATTTAGCCTGACGCTTGTCTTGTAGCACGGAAACTTTCACTCTATCACTTAAAGATATACGTCGTGTTCTCCGTAGGATTATAGAGAGACTACTCTGCTAAAACTAATTCAAAACTCCCTACTCTTGCCTGCCAAAATATTGAATTTCCATTGGTTGCCTAGAACGTGGTATATTTCAAATTGAATTGCTTCGGGATTTCTCATTGGGTAAGCGCGCGAAACTGCTGCTCCCACGCTCTAACACGAATCTAACAGACGCTCTGCTAACAATGAATGATGTTGTATGACTGTTGCACAAAAATAGGTCTACAAAGAATATACTACATAGTTTTACTACTTCCGGCGTCAGTATATCGCGGCCTGTTTTTGCATTCTGGTGAAATGAATTCTTGTACTATATGAAACTTATTGTAATATATGGAAATATTTTTTTTTAAATTGTAAATATCCTATTACGCACGGGATACCGTCTCAAAATCACTGCATCTACGATTGCTTCAAAAGTCACACTAACGTGAAGCAAAACAAATAATTGTTTCGTAGCATATTGTAAAATAGTGTGTATGTTAAGAGGTTTGAGGAATAGCGCAGTTTACACTGGCAGAGAGTGCGGCTACATTTGTCATTACTAACATAATCAGCTGTGTTTCATTATGGTGCAAGCTGTTGAACGCTTCACCACGCCTGCAGTGAAGCAAGGAGCCGGATATACGAGTATATCGGTCTATCCCCGTTAAGACTGACTCACCTACTGTGACTCTTTAACGAACGTGCAGCACGGCTCCTTTTTCCTCAGAGCTAAATGAGTTGTTGCGTTAAGTAAGAGCGACGACGACAATAAAGAAAGACTTCATCCCAAGGAACAAGACCTTCCTTTATTTTTCTATTAACATCCAAATGTGCGCACTCAAACTGTTTTGTGATCTTCACAGTCAGATCCAAGATAGCGTGATTTTCAAGCTTCCTTGCTGAGATGAATCTGCTTCCTCACTTGTTTAATGAACGAAAAGCATCTGAACGCATGCGTGTACGTGTCTCTAGGCAACATCTAAAACCACTCAACTGTTTTAATATTTTTGTCTACACTTACGAGAAATAGATAATGCACTTCTACGTATTTTGGGACTACTTAGATGAAGCTCGTAATGCCCTTTGATCAGATAGTTGCCTTAAAATACTCGATGTATAAACATTTTCAGTAAAATCGGGCATGCCACTGACACTTTAAGCTTTGTTAAAAATTGGAAGTTAATCAATCAGAAATGTTGACACGTGAAGCCTTTTCAGTAATAAAAAAATCATTGAAAAAAATCTGATGTGTTGCACTCACATGACTTTCTCTACTTTTGTACTAACCATTCTTACAAACTCTTATTCCTATATTTGTATGTAAGTTAAGATAAACATTCCTACAAATTATCTTATTGCTTATTTCCTTGTAGGTACAAGGGAGATATTAGAATACAGAAGGCTTTGTGCGACAGTCAAATCTTTTTGACCTTTGAGATTCCGTTCTCTTTGCACGATTAACATATAAAAAAATGAACAATGTTGCATTTCGCTAAAGTTCTAAGTTTTCCGAAACTCACACAGGAATATCTCCGAAATGGTTCACCCTACAAGAAAATGTATTGAGACATAAATTGTGTATTTTACCAAGATCTACATTTTTTGTATAGTGTGATTTGGTCTATCTCTAACGGTTTACGAGTTATGCAAAAGTCGTCCAGAGTAAATACGACTACAGGGGCTATAGCCAGAACATTCAAGATATACATTTCATTTGTCATAAAAATATCTCAAACATGTGGCATTTTAATCAAAATCGTTATAGCCATTTTCCAGAAAATCAAAATTTTCGAAAAATTTTCCATGTAAAGGGTAGTTTAGGATGGGGCTATTTTCTTCAAAATCTTCGTGTCACATCCTTGAACGACATTAAACTTAAATACCAAATTTGGTTTTTAACTTAATTTTCGTTTTTGAGTTATGCTGTCCACAGACTGACACACAGACACACACACGGACCTTTTTCTAAAAATGCTTTTTTTGGATTCAGGGGGCCTCAAAACATATATTTCCGGTGAAATCTCGACATCGAATTTTTGGGTGGAATACAATACTTCCCCTACTTACCAGTAGCGAAAGTAAAAATACATTTAAAACTGGAATAAGAGACATAAGGCCACATCTGTAGAACGATCAAAATTAGCAATATTAGTTAATAAAATGTGATATATAAAAGCATACAGTGTAAACATAATAAAAAGCAAAAAGTGATGTTTGCACTTTTTCCAGATTTTCATCTAATTTTTCTGATACGTTGCCTTTAATCAGTCTGTTCTCCCATGTAACGGGTGATCCAAAAGATTCCGAACCGGCTGCGCTCGTCGCCGACTATCGCTGTCATAGAACAGCGCGGATGAAAACAGACAACATTTTTAAAACTACTTTTAAAGGCTTTACTTACCAATGTTATTAAAGGGGATGCTGAAACTGGCCATACGTTTTTGGCACCTCTTTAGGAAACTATCCATCGCTCGCCGTAGTTCACGTTGAGAAATACTACCAATTTGCTGGCGGATATTTTGTTTTCATTCTTCCAGGGTGTGTGGGTTTGTTTTGTACGCTTTAAGTTACTCCAGAGATAGAAATCGTAGATCACTTGGAAATCTTTCTGCAAATCACACTTTCACTTGGCGAGCTGACTGAGTTAACAAGTACGAATCACAAATAAATACACGCTGCGCATGACAAAACAAACGCTGAACCATAATACACTTTGTGACTAAGTACAGGACTAAATAATAATGGGGAAACCCGAAAAACCTAATCCCCACAGTGGACGGGCATTGAACCCATGATTTCCTGAATACCTGCGCTACCTCGCTTGGTAAGTAGGGAAAGGAGAAACAGAGGTAGGCGTAGGAGGAGAGACAGAAGGATGGGAAGACTGAGAATCTCGACAGTTAATGCAATAACTTCTATTCCATGACATTTCATATTTTATAATATATTCAAACTTATTGTATTACCCAAAAAGAAAGCTTTCTTAGGGACAATTTCTGAAGACGCTCATTGTTCCTTGGGTGGCTAATTTAATATTCTAAGTCGAAACCTTGCCGCAAATAAGAACTAGGTGACGGAATAGCTTGATGAACACGCGATGCAGTCTTTATTTTTTGTCAGGAGTCTCGTGCTTATTAAATTCAAAGCTGAAATGAGGGCTGCATAATAACAGGGAACAATACGTACAAAGATGTAAGACGTCTCTGGAAAGGTAAGATCCCAGCATGAAGAGGAATTAAAGGTCGGCTGGCTAGACTTGATTAAAAAGGGTGTGGTATTCTGTGGCAGAGATTAATGCAATATACGCAGAGATCGTCCTACACAAAATTTCCTAATTTAAACCAACCTGGATTTCTCGTTTCTCAGACCAACCAACTGTTGCATTTGCTAAGCTTTCGTATTTGCTGGAGAACAAATTCAGGAAAGACAATCGCATAGTCGGAAGAGCACCTGCCCGCCGGGTTCGATTCCCGGCTGAAGGTGAGAATATTTTTCTAACCGAAATTATTACCTAGCCATGCCGGATATCATCTATTATTTTATTGACACCTGTATATATTTCCGTTCTGAAGAGGTAACGTGTTACCCTCTAGTATCCAAAGTTGTGGAGGGCAATGGTTTTTTCCGAGCATAAAAATACTTTCCAGGGCGTCCTTCAGAAAGGAAGTAAAGCCGATGGTCTCGTGTCCTAGGTTTACGGCACATAAAAGAACCTCAAGCCTGAGCCAGTGAGCGAGTCAAGTCAGCGGGTCAGTAGGTGAGTCAGTCCGTCAGTCAGTGAATCAGTGAGTCAGTGCGTCAGTCAGCGAGTCAGTCAGCGAGTTAGTCAGCGAGTCAGTCAGCGAGTCAGTTCGTCAGTCAGTGATTCAGTGAGTCAGTCAGTGAGTGAATCACTCATTGAATGAGTCAGTCAGTGAGTGAGTGTGTCGGTGAGTCAGTGAGTGAGTGCGTCAGTGACTGAGTGGAGTGAAAATACTGTGACTTCATCCGTTCGCCCCTCACTCTCTATCCACGGCTCGTAATACAATTCTCTTTTCTCGTCTTCCTTTTATACTTGAGCACACCTTCAAAGATTCCAGCAGATCAAGGGAGGGAGGACGTTTAGATACTTCTACCCGCGTCCCAATGAGACTTCTAGGCCGTAGTTAGAATACCGGTAATTATACCAGTCTCTCAACAACCACATAAGCACACGTCAGCCGCCGCTGATACCCTGCCCTGCCACAAGACGGAACAACAAGTACAAGCACCGCCACAGTGCAAAAAATAGCAAGCATAGTTATTCATTTGCAACGAAATACAGTAGAATACCGGTAACCCGACCTAACGTGGACTAAGAGCCTGTCGATTTTTAGGGTATAAGGGGTATATTATTCACAACTCATAACAATGCTGCAAAGTACATAAATGCATGTTCTAGTACAATATATAAAAGTATAACATCCTAAAATTCATTACGTATTAATATGTTCCCCTTTCTCCAGTCTCTTCAACGCACCCAATTTAATTTCCATTGTCATGCCTTGTCTTTTCTCGTTCGACATTTTCACGGGCATAAACAGCTCAACGCAACAGTTATAATACGCCTCAAATCTGAGAAATAGTACCGTAATAGTGGATTATAGAAATTTTTACAGGCAAGTTTAACGATAAAGAAAATAAAATTAAGTCCAGTTTTACGAAATGTCGACTTATTTGGGTTGTACCATTATGTCTTTCATGCATCTACACTGCTTTATCGGTCTGTGTTTTTATTTCTCGATTTAAATTTTTGGTGTCTGTTATTTGAATACTTAAATAATTAAATTCTGAAACCTGTTCAACAATTTTTCTTTTCACTATTGATTTACACCTCAGTGGTTCTTTCGATACTGTTAATCATTTAGTTGTTTGTGAGTTTATTTCCATATTATATTTGTATTTGTACTGAATTAGTGTAATAGCCTTTGCAATCCATCAGTTTATTCATTAGGTTTAAACTTTACGTAAATTGTCCTAATTACACGGTTCTCTCTCTCTCTCTCTCTCTCTCTCTCTCTCTCTCTCTCTCTCTCTCTCTCTCTCACGTATGCTTTTCCTAAAAATGCCTTTATGTTCCGCAATCTCAAAACCTATATTCCTGAAAAAATCTGATGTGTTGCACTCAGATGACTTTCTCTACTCTTGTACTAACCATTCTTACAAATTCTTATTCCTATATCTTCTTCGTGTTAGTTGAGACAAACATTTGTACAAATTATCTTATTGCTTATTTCCTTGTAGGTGCAAGGGGAATATTAGAATACAGTAGGCTTTGTGCGATAGTCAAATCTTTTAAAGCTTTGAGATTCTGTTCTCTTTGCACACTTAACATATAAAAAAATGAACAACGATGATCCATTTCACGAAAGTTCTAAGTTTTCCGAAACTCACACACATAACAAGGAATATCTCCAAAATGATTCACTCTACAAGAAAATTTATTCAGACATAAATTGTGTATTTTAGCAAGATCTACATTTTTGTATATTATGATTTGGTCTATCTCTAACGGTTTAGAATTTATGCAAAAGTTGTCCAGAGTAAATATGACTACAGGGGCTATAACCAGAAAGTTCAAGATATGCATTTCATTTGTCATAAGAATATCTCAAACATATGACATTTTAATTAAAATCGTTAGAGCCATTTTCAAGAAAATAAAAATTTTCGAAAAATTTTCCATGTAAAGGGTAGTTTAGGGTGGGATATTTTATTCAAAATCTTGGTGTCGCATCCCTGAAAGACATTGAACTTAAATACCAACTTTGGTTTCTAACCGACTTTTCGTTTTTGAGTTATGCTGTTCACAGACTAACACACAGACTGACACAGACACACACACGGACCTTTTTCTAAAAATGCTTTTCTTTTATTAAGGGGGTCTCGAAACATATATTTCCGGTGAAATCTCGACATCGAATTTTTGGGTGGAATACAATACTTCCCCTACTTACCAGTAGAGAAAGTAAAAATGAACCTAGTGTAGAAATGTTGAGTGAAATACAATGGTGTCTCTAGGTATCAGAGGCAAGCTGCAGAAAAAGCGAAATACAAAAGCCGTTCTGTGATGTGCATTGCTTACAGACATACATATGATTCTTCGTCTTGCTTTGGATTCCAGAAGTTTCTTTCGCGTTCCTTGTGAAAGAGATTGAACCCAGAGTCTCCAAACTGCTGCTTCTACCTATGCAAGTTGTACTGTGCGAATATTTGTGAAGAATTATATCCTAGAATGCAGGAAAGCATTCCCCACAATGATATTACAAACCCTTCAGCCGAATATGCCATTCCACGCATATTCCGCGTGCCTTCGTGAACAAGCGAGAAGCAATATCCGATTTTAGAAAGAAGCCGGCCCTCTAGGCTCGTGAAATAAACCCGAATAAAATCGATGTAGAGGGCAAGAACTTATCTGACGATGAGGTGAAAGATTAAGATCCAATACGACACATTTGGGAATTACCAGCTGGTCTCATACAAACTCACCTGTATCCTCATTTAAGGTAGGGGAAGCATGGCACAATCTTATATCGTGATTTCCCAAGATAGATGTGTTTTAATCTCACAGATTAATACCTTTTAAAGGAGATATTTCACAGGTTATGTCTGCTGTGTGAATGTTCATTTATTTCAACATATTTGCATTGACTATTTCATACATAGAAACGCTAAATTGACATACAAATTAACATGTGGTCATTGTTTTCTTTAACCAGTGTCGCCAACTGTATCCCATAAATCGCTGAACAGCAATCTATTACACATTACAGTGAATTAACAATGAAAATAGCGCTCCAATTCAACTTGACCGCTGTGTTTTTAGCTATTTTTCTTTCAATAATGTATTTTTCCTGAAGAAATTTTATTTGTTAATGTTAAACATTTCAGATTATCAACTGGTATTCTGTCATAACAAGAGAAGATCGAAATACATGAAATTCTCGGGTTTCGTTTTCCTCAGTTGGCAATGCTGAACTACACTATTTTAAATTAATATATTTTAGGTTACATCTTATACAAACTAACATTTTCTGGTGAAATATTTGTATTATAACATTTAAATTGATATGTTATATATGAAATAGTCCAGATAAATATTCGACGGCCTACCTTCCCGCTCCGTACGAGAATTAATCGGTTAAACCAGACATTTTATGATATTAGTTGTGATAAACTTCTGTGCTTTCCATTTAAGGATTCGTCACCACATAAAAGGTCGCATTTACTAAGTCCTTGCAGTAAATAGAGCAATCCAAAACTTCTAGGCTTATATTTCCCCGAAAATGCATGTTTTAGAACCAAAAAAATACATTGTAAGAAAAAGGTTCTGTGTGTGTAGCATAACTCAGAAACAAAAAGTCGGTTACGTACCAAACTTTGTGTTTAAGATATTTTCATTACAAATGAAATGTAATCTTGAATTTTTTGATAATGGCCCCAAGTTCTCATTCTCTGTGATTTCTACAGAGCTGGTAAACCGTAGGAGAAAGACAAAATCATACTACACAGCTCTCTTTGAAGCTCTAATTTATGTCAAATATTTTCTGTAGAGTTAACCATTTCTAAGATATTCCTTGTTATTGGAAATTCATTCATTCATTCTCATTGATTGATTTTATAGCATATTTCTCATACGAATTTGAGATTTACTTGTGGTATACCGGGAAACTGCGAGTGAGTTGGAAAATTTAATGTCGTGTCGACACGTTGCCACGGTAGCTCGGTGATTAGAGCAGCTGTACGGAGACACAAAGATCCATGTTCAAATCCCAACTATGGCATTGCATTTTACAGTCTCATTCTACGCTTTATTCTTTAATACTGGTTTTAATTTCTCAAAACTTATACTTTTCTCAAATGGGAAAGCGTTAATCGTTTACTTTTTTCTCTCTCCACTGTTCATGCAAAAGGAATGGAATGGAATTTCAAAGCCATTACATAACTATTAGCTCTTAAAAGATATGTCAGTTGCTTAAACCTATTCCATTCCTCTATTTCTTTTTAAGTATGAAGAAATATATAATAAAAGTATTTCTGCGTATTCGACTAACAGTAAGAATAGTTTGTACAAGAGTGAACAGAGAAAGTCTGTGAGTGAGACACAGATTTTTATCTTGTAGTTAAATTAATATACGGCAGTTCTGTTTACAATATTTATCAATTTAGAAACGTAACTGCTGGTGTAATTGTGGTTATGGTTTCTAATTTTTAAACAAGTTGTTTGTAGTGCCTTGTTACAATTATAAACTCACATGACTTTCTCTACTCTTTCTTACAAACTTTTATTCCTATATCTTCTTCGTGTTAGTTGAGATAAACATTTGTATAAATTATCTTAATGTTTATTTCCGTGTAGATGCAAGGTAAATATAAGAATACACTATGTTTTGAGCGATAGTCAACTGTTTTAAAGCTTTGAGATCCTGTTCTCTTTGCACGTTTAACATATAAAAAAGTGAACAATGATGTTCCATTTCACGAAAGTTTTGTTTCCCGAAACTGTCACACATAACATGGAATATCTCCGAAATGGTTCACTCTAGAAAAAAAAATTATTTAGACATAACTTGTGTGTTTTAACGAGATCTTCCTTTTTGTACAGTAAGATTTGGTCTATCTCTTACGGTTTACGAGTTATTCAAAAGTCATCCAGAGTAAACAGGACTACATAGGCCGTATCCAGAAAATTCAAAATATACATTTAATTTGTCAACAAATATATTAAACATATGGCATTTTATCAAAATCGTCAGCTATTTTCAAGAAAAATCAAACTTTTCGAAAAAATTTTCGATTTAAAGGGTAGTTTAGGGTGGGGCTATTTTCTTCAAAATCTTCGTGTCGTATCCTTGAAAGACATTAAACTTAAATACCAACTTTGGTTTTTAACCTACTTTTCGTTTTGAGTTATGCTGTCAACAGTCTGACACACATTTCTTACCGTTCTTTGAGTCTGATTGTGGGTATCTTATTGTTTGACTAATATATACCTTGTATCTGATTGGTGGTATGGAGTCTTTAGGGGGTGGTTCAATGAATTACTGAGATTATTCTTGTTGTATAGAGCTAATTTCATGCTATGTTCCTGAAATAATTTGTTAAAATTATTGAAATGACCTTTTATTGTTCCACTTCATAATACACTAGGCCCTTAAAGACATAACCCAATCATCTCCTAAATAATACAAAAAAATCAAAACTAAATAACATTAATACTCGACGCACACTATGCAGTTGTTTCTAGAATGTTATGGTAAGTAGGTACTCAAAACTGTTGGTTCGATGTCAAAGTTTTCGATAGCTACTCATGGATATCTCGACATGTTGGAGATTTTCTTCTTCCTCCAAAAGCTGCTGTAATGGGATTCGTAACCTCAATGTCTGGGCACAGTCAAAAGCCTTTGCTGCTGATGTTATTACAACTTGATGCCTCTGTTTGCCTTTGACATTGGTCCCCATCTCAGTGAAGCCTGCGCCATTCGGGCGTGCAAACCACGTCATTCTTTCACGTAAAAAGATGTTCCTTTTGATTAAAAGCTATTTTATTATTTTCTATAATCAATATCGTGCACTACACGAAATGGAAATTGCTTTGCTACAGTTATAAATTCCTCACTCATATGTAACGCTATTTCCTGTTTTATTTCTAGTTTCCTATTTTGTTACTTTGATTAGAGGAGTAGCTTTGTAAATATATATGTATGTTTCATGCTTACCGGAATAAAATAGTGACGCGGGGATCGGTTCACAGCAAAGGATGAACGGGGCCGAGTTACTTCACGCTACATGCCGAGCCGGCGAGCAAACAAAGGAACGAGGCCAATTTTCTCCGCACCACCCGCGTGAGCGAACACGTGACTAACAACAATGAAACGGCTACACAAAAGAGTGTTTTTTCCAGAGCCTTCGAGAAAGATCTGGCTGCATCATTGGCGGCGCCTTTGTGGAAGTCGAGAAAGGTACGTGTGACGCCATTCCCTCTATATAAGGAGGCGTGGAAACAGCAGGGGAGGAATTAGTTACAGGCACGAGACGGTCATCTCTCCAGCTACATGTCGGTCTTGGTGGCTCAGTTGGAGTTGGATACTTTGATGTTGACGCAAACCTTCCTCTCCGTCGAAGACGTCCCCTTTAAGACCTAGAAGATCTCGTATTTGATGTCCGCACTAGCTCTAGCAAGAGGTCCTAATCTACAGGGTATGCGTGAGTTATGGTAGAAATGGAACCAAACGAAGAATTAATTAACATTTAACTTTATTTGCAAATTTCCAGATTTGTAAAGAACTGCCGACGATATTTAAATAGAATGTAACTTTGTAACTTCAACTACAACGTTATAACACTTTAACTTTGTCATCCTTTAGCAACCGCCGAATTATGTATACGTGCTAACTTACGTACAACTCAGAAATTGCACGTGTACTCTCGACTCGATTCAAGACGAGTGTGTGTTGCGCTGCATTTGTTTTGCGTGAGCAACACGAAGGAAGCGATTTCCATTGGCTAACTTCAGAGCACGTCATGGTAAGATACGAATCAGCCCGCGGAATCACTATGGTTTCGTACAAACAACAATTGTAACCTTATCGCTCATTGAAATCTGCCTAGGCTTCCATTCTTGAGACTTTAATCTATTCAGCTTTATTACGTCTTCCCTTTAACTATCGATTAGAATCTTCTTTTGTTTCTTTCTATTATCAATGGCATATATTCACATTATAATTTCGGTTTCAATGTTTATTCTGTATGATGAACTAACTGATAATACTGATAATGAGAAAAGTTGTGAAAAACGCTCTGAGGTACATCCCATGTTTGCAAATCGTAGTTCAGAATGTGCCTATGACATTTAGGTTATGAGGCACCTGAAGGACAATGACAATACACATTTCTTATTAAATAGAGCTAGGATTTTTATGTAACTAAATACTCTTTCCGTTTGCTTATACAGAACTAAAAAGGATAAATGTCTGTCAATTAGAACGGTAGCTATCATATGACATACCATTGTTACATATTTGAGCATAATGACATTTTTAAATATATTTGTACCTTGCTTTTACCTTTAGTGCACAAATAGCTTAAACAATGACTATGAAAATAATGCAATAGACATATTTTACCTAATA
This sequence comes from Tenodera sinensis, assembly GCA_030765045.1. Classification (NCBI taxonomy): domain Eukaryota; kingdom Metazoa; phylum Arthropoda; class Insecta; order Mantodea; family Mantidae; genus Tenodera; species Tenodera sinensis. The sequence goes on from CM060966.1 coordinate 164,254,467, forward strand.
TTATTACATAAATGTGCACTCTTACACGTTCATGTCGATATTGCATGATTCTGTGTCGATTCATGACAATGCTGATATTTCTGTATTGAAAGCACGTGGTGAATAAAATTAATTGGACACATAAAAATGTAAGTTCTAAAAATGCTTTTTTGTTTTTTCTAATTCTTCTGCCAGTTCTTTCCACATCCTCTGTTTTTCTCACTATTTCTATGCTCTGTACACTGCAGATTGTATAGAAGTTCATTCTGCCGACAAAATCAATAATTCTTTCCTCTTCCAGGTATGAGAACTTACGTTTTACACTCATTTTGCCCAAACTTGCAAGTAAACAAAAAGATATCGCTATTATAACCTCACTTCTGATCACAGAACACATTCAGATCGCTCAAGTTCAACTGAACTGAACTGGAAAAAACGACTGCCACCCTAATTTTCGTCGCCTAGATTTCTGGTGCAGAAATGAAAAATCTAGTGACAAACAAATTCAGTTCTCAGTTCAGTTCTCGGTCGGAGGAAAGAATTTCCATAACAAACAATGCATCCATTCATGATCACGTGACCCTCAACTAAAAAATGTTAAGTTCTGTTCAGTTTTCAGATTGGAGGAAAGCAAGGCTTTACACCTATAAGAAAATTAACAATAAGATAACTTCCGCAAATGCTTATGTCGATTAAAATGTAGTAGATAGAGAAATAAGCATTTGCAAGAATAGTGTGTATAGGAGCTCCATATACATTTGCGAACAGAGTTTCTCCAGGTTGAACTATATTAAACATTTGTATCGCAATATGTAACGCGACGATCACTTGGTGTATCTTCTAAGGCTTCTTAAACTTAAGCAGCATCAAACAAGTCAGTAATATACAGGTGTTTATTGCAAAAGATTTGAAACTGTTTTCGTAAATCAAACGCAACGTATATGTAAGCAAACCGCCACTGTAACACAATTGAGTGTTAAGGGTAGCACAGTCCGCATAAAGTGGGAGGAGGTAAATCCATTCTCCCCTATTTCGCAGAGGATGCACATGGCTGGGGTAATCACAGGCAAGGCCGGGTATTTCATCCGACGTGAAACAGACTAATATCCCGCCTATCCTTCCCACAAGAGAATTTGCAAGGAACACGCGAACAAAGATTTCCTTTTAAAATAAAACACATTACTCATCACTAAATGCATCAGATACCTACAGTCACAATGAACTCCCCATAAAACTCTCGAGCAGAAATCATCAATCGATAACTACTCGAACTTCAAAAGACCGGAGGCCACGCTTGCATTTGTCATCAGCATAGCAGAGCCAGAATTGCGTTAAAGTGTTTGCTAATGCAAATGGGAACTACTAGAGCATTGTGTGAAGTAGATTTAGCTAACTACATTTGTTACTCTATTTCGTGAACCGTAAGTAAAGCAAAGTTGCTAATTTCCTCAGGCTTTTGTCCAGAACGTATCAGTAAAACACTAGCATTAATAATTCAATTGCTCGTGAAGTGCCAGATCACAATAAGGTAACTTAACCTCAATTGCATGAATTGGTTTGCTGTGTATGACACTCCTCTTCTAATTCCTGAACTGGTTTAGCTATCTCTGTTAAAGGAAGTAATTCGAGTAGGCGTGATTGTTAAAGGCCGGACAAAATAACCTGGCCATCCATTCAAAGCAGAACGTCATGAGTTTATTCCCAGCGACTGTAATGTGACCGTAGAAAAGAATGGGGAATTTAATGTACAAAGCATTAAAAATTAAAAGCCCATTGTTTAACGGGTAACGCCTCGCCAATAGACAATGTTCCAAAGGACAGTCCGCTGATTTGACCTTTGGAGTTAAACGACGAATATAAATGGAAAAATTGTAGATTGTTAATGAACTACACCGAAATATTTTCAGAAGATATAGAGATTTTTTTTGCAATATTGTCTCTCTCTCACACACACACACACACACACACGCACGCACGCACGCACGCACACACACACACACACACGCAGACCTGTTTCTAAGGATTTTTTTAAGAGATACCAAAACATATTTCTAGTAAAATCTAGATATCGAGTTTTTGGCTGAAATACATTATTTCCTCTAGTGACATTACGTAGTAGAGTAAGTAAAAATTACAGTACACTAATATTATAGTCCACTCGTAAAAGATTTCCAACAGAAACGAAACATTACGACATTTACCTAAATTCCCATCTGTATGTATATAAGAAGAGCTGACACAGTTTACGGAATCCCATTTCCTGACATTCAATTTTCCAACTCCTTCAGCTATACCAAATAAGAATCTCTCTTCGTTCCTTTTGCAGATAACCGTCATGCAGAATCTTCTCGGTTCTACTTTTTCTTCTTCTGTTTCTTGGAAATCCATTTCCGTATTGTCAGCTCTTTTATTTTTAATATCTCTCAGATTCCTGGCAGCATCCTACTCTCCAACTTCCGGTACTGTTTTGTTGAGGCTGTAAATCTCCACGTCATGTCCATGGCCGATTTGTGCCCCATATTCTATTTCCTTTTCTTTATTCATTGCATGCATATTAATATTTATTTTCACTTTCTCTACAACGTGCGTGGTGTATCACGTGCGCAGTGCTTAGAAAAGTATTGCTTTCCACCCAATATTTCACCAGAAACACATTAAGAGTTCCTGAATTAAAAACAAGATTCGTGTGTTGTGTCTGAACAGATAAGCCAAAAACGAAAACAGTTAAGGCTTGAATTATTTTACAACGTACAGAAGATGCGAAGACCACTGTTCCGATTGTTATACATTTTAGATGTTACTTAAAGAAGTTTCACGTCAGTAATAAGCAGTAAATGAACATTAGGTGCAAATTTCGTTTATTTTACATAAGAGTAGTGTTGTTTGGAATTCTCAGAGCGGAAAATGGCTGTTGTTGTCACACTGTGGTTATACAGTCCTGTAATGGGTCACAATGCCACCAATCCGCCAAGAACAGCAGTTACAGTCCTCACGCAGAAGCGCCAAAGTCGCCTATCGCCAAATCTCCCAACGAGAGACGGAAAGTTCGGGGGAGTAGAGCAAGTAAAAATATTAATTTAAAACCGATGAAATTGTTTCACACTAGCATGAAGTAAATGCAAGGATTACGTTATCTAGGATGGTGATACACCTCCAGACCGTATATCAGAGACGAGCAGTCACGTGACGACCTGTCGATTAGCTAATGTTCCGTAGTGATACGGCGGCTGTCGATGAGAACCTCGTATAGCGAGAGTAGAACTTTTATGGCAGCCGTAAACAATGATTTAAGGATGGAGAGGCTCGGCTTTATATCTTCATAGATTTATATTTATGGCTTGTGTGCACAAAGTGAACAACATGTGCATTGCGTGTTAGTACCTCCTTCCTCTGTTTACATCTTCATTATTTATTGTTATTATGTGTACACTTAGGAGCAGGAAAATTGGCCCATTCTTCTAGATCCGTAAGGTTTCCTCGTTTATCTGACCAACACTAGTTTCTACACAAACAAACCCATAACAGACGTTCTACTTGTGTAATATGAAGGCCACAATTGACCTATCCTTAAGAATTATGCTTCGATTCGTACAAACAAGTGAAGGTGACCAGCCCAGTTCAACCTCTTCAGTGACTTGTTCTTTTAGACGAAGGCGTAGATAAATTGTCCTTTTACACAATCTCAAGTTGGAGAGATAGAATCGAGCTTTTTGTTTTGGTTTGGTTTTCCTTAGTCTAAAAAGACGAATGTTGGCCAACTTTAAGAACCTGATTCCTGGGCTCATTTGAGCATCATTTCAGACATTCATCATTCTGTATGACTTACCTGGTTAAAGGAAGATAAACCACAGAAAGAAAGAATAGGAAAACAAAAAAGGTTTTTGTAAGAGACTTTAACACTGTTTCGTCTGCAGTACTTAATAAATGTCAGATCTCTCATTTACTCCTGTGTCTATGGTCTTGCAGCGTACACCATGTTCTTTAAAGCTCCCTAAAATTTAGAAGTCAGAGAGGTTATATCGGCACATCGAGACAGGAACTCCTATGCATCTTTGATTGAATATGCCATTGAGAAAATTTCTCACAACGACATATTGAACGATGAACGAGTTGATATGCTTTTCCAGTGCCCTCAGGGTCAAACACAACAAAAAGTGTATTGTATAATATTCTCAACGAGGGCTTGGCAAATGTTTTATAATCCCTTTGTAATTAACAAATTGTTATTAAGTGTTTTAGAGTCCAAGACCGTCAGAAATATAAGTGGTTGAGTGGTTTGAAATTACCCTACACACACAAACTTACAAATGTTCCAATATTAGCATATAGTTTTACTTTCTCTACTACTTCGATATCGAGATTTTACTGGAAATGCAGGATTTGGTATCCCCTAAATCTAAAAAAGGTATTTTTAGAAAAAGGTCCATGTATGTGTCAAAATTAAAAAAAAACCGGTTAAATACCAAACTTGTACTTAAGGTTACTGTTTTTCAAGGATAGGACACGAAGATTTTTAAGACAATACCTCCAACCCACACTACCCTTCATATGGGACACTTTTCGAAAATTGTAATTTTCTGAAACATGACTAACGATTTTGATTAAAAATCCATATGTTTAAGACATTTTTATGACAAATGAAATTACTACATTGAATTTTCTGGGAACGTTCTCATAAGTTCTCTGCAGGGATTAAGAGATAGACGTTAAGACAGACAAAATCATACTATGTAGACAAAACATGCACATGTTAAAATACACAATTTATGTCTATGCTTTTTTGTGGAGTGAACCATTTCGGGGATATTCCTCGTCAAATGCTATTTATGTGTATTATTTCACAAATAAAATATGAATTATCTCACAAAGATTTGACAAAAATGTTAAATTATATAAAAAATAACCTAAATACATTTATTTAGATTAGTGTAGTTCAGCACTACCAACTGAAGAAAACGAAACCCAAGAATTAATGTCTTCCGAACTTCTCTTGTTATAGTAAAAAATACAATTTGTAATCTCAAATAAATCGTACTTTGCTTTTAACATTAACAAATAACCTTTCTTCTACAACAATACATTAATTATTAAAATAACAATTGTCAAAACCTAGTTATCAAGCTAAAATGGAGTGCTATTTGGGTTGTTAACTGATTGTAATCAGTAATAAATTGTTTTTTGACAATTTATGGACACAGTTGGCAACACTGAATGAACAAAGCAATGACCAGGTGTATAATTATTTAATGCTTCTATGTATGAAACAGTTAATAAGATAGTTCTGTAAATGTCTATCTCGATTAACATGAAGAAAGAGGAATAACTTTTCGTAAGAATACTTTCTACAAGACTGGACAAATTTGTGCATCATATTTATAGGTTAGTGCTGCTTTCAAATATAGCTTTTCTGAAAACACATTGGGACACCCACCCACGGCAGCGGCAACATAACAAAGAACGGTCGGTGCCGGGCTGCCCTAAACCTCTAGCGCGGTGCGTAACAAAGGTGCTCTAAGTCAAGCCTCCCCACATCATTCAGGCGAGAAAACACGTGAAACAATGAGCGCGGCATTGCAAAATGAGCTTGTCGAGATCGTTCGAGAAATGTGTGGCAGCCGGCATGCTTGTAGAAGCTCGAGAAAGATCAGTGTGACGTCATCCCCGCTATATAAGGAGGCGAGGCGGCGGGAGTGAGATCAGTTCAGCTTTGAGTTTTAGCGCGTACGCTAAAAAAATAACTGGGCTGGACTTTAATCATTTTGTTACATTTTACTGAAGTGCGTCAAATGTGTGCATCCGAATGTTTGGGACGAACATACAATTTACAATTTTTCTAACAAGTCTGTAATTCATTAGACCAGATTAATTTGGGAATAGATTGTTCAGTGACACTGAAACTTACCGACAGGTAGAAAGACTAATCAGGTTACTGTCTCCTTTGGAAATTCTTTCTTTGATATATGCAAATTGTTATAGAAGAACGGTGCTTTGTAACGCGGCATCGTAATTAGCTTTGGGAAACAAAAGCTTTGCGTCATTTTGTGGCCACCACATCAAAGACTGGATTGCAAGAACCTCTACGCGCCCCAGGTTAATTGGGTAGACAAGGAAAGAGGGTGAATGGCTTTCGAAATTTCCAGAGGAAATCATTTTCTACAGAATGAGGCTATTTCCTTCCCAAAGACCACTGGGGTGCTGTAAAAGCTCTGAAATTAACAAAGAACGTATAGGATGCACACAAATAATGACAAACTTATGTTTTGTCTCTGTTATACCGGGTGGAAGCTAATGCTTCGGTCATACTTAACTAAGAATTCTACATGATGGGTAAAAAATATGTCAAATACAATTATTGTTACTAAAGTGCATTTTCACCAAGAAAGGGTGTATTTTATTTGGAACCGTCTAGCTTCTTGATGAATGGATATTATTTCACTAGTTGTGGCGCAAACGCTGCATGAACAATGCTGTAATGTTTTATGTTCGAGTGAATTTAGTCACAGTATAATGATTAAATGCCAAAGTTGAATTTCTAAGAGAAACGTAGCAACACGAAGTCACCGATTATCTAACCTTGAAGAAGCAATTTCTGCACACGAAGAGGAGTCATCTGCAGGGCCAGAAAATGAGTGGTGTGGATGCTTCTAGAAGTGGTTCCGAAGGATGGAACGCTGCATACAGTGCCAGGGAGAATACTTCGAGAAACTGGGATAAACAAAACGTTTCTGTGACTTCATATTTTGCTGTCTCAATAAGTATCCAGAGACCCTCGTACCACCGATTTGAGGTTTGTGGAAGTCCTAGATGTCCTTGAGATTACAAACTGTTGATCGTGTTCTAGGCAGAGCAGTTTCTTCAAGGAGAGAACCAGAACTGACCAATAAACCACAGTGACATTGTGAACAAATATTAGTGGCCATTTTGTAACATGTGAGCAGCATAAATTTTTAATTGTTGTAATTATTATTTTAAAATAGCTTTGAAAATAAAGCAAAGTTGGCAGCGAAAGCATTATAATCACACTCTTCTGTTTGACAATGATAAATGACTACACACTCTTCAAACGAATGCTGATAAAATTGTTAAAAATGCTAAAGAGATTAAATCGAACTCACTTGCACCAGCTATTCTGCTTTGCTTTTGTTTTACTTCCTCTATGTCTTGTATCGTCACTTTTCAGGTTTATTTTCTGCGGATATGTGCTGCCATTTATCATTTTTTCCTCGCTTCACCATTTCTTTCGTTGTCTGTTTCTAGCGCGCCCCTACGGAATCTATCGGCCACACTTCAGTTGTGAGCGGAGTAGTTTATAATCCCATTTCCGCAAGAAAAGATTCCGCACCATCATAAGTCACAGTCGGAATGCTTTCACCAGCGAATGCTGGTACAACCTACTGTCCTCATAAATCACCAACAGAAAAAAGTTAATTGCGTGAGCTGATGGATCACACGGCATTGCGTGATTTGTAACGAACTGAATAAACCTCAAGTGAAGTTCCATGTTTCAGAGTTGAGTAGGAAATGAAGTGAAAACAGCGCAGTTCTAATGATATTCGCCTTAGCTAGCTATGAAACATTTCTATGCTTTCTAGCACTTCCCGTGGTAGATAGGAACAGTATAGCAGCCAATCCAAAAATTCAATATAGAAATTTCACCGAGAATACATGTACTGAGCTCCCTTGAATCAAAAAAAATAGGTGTCTTGCTTTCCTTTAAACAGCATAAATTGAAAATGAATATTCGGATAAATACCAACCTTGCTATATAAATTCTATACCTTCCAAAGATGCGAAACAAGAATTTTCAAGAACATGCTCTCCTCGAACTAACTTCTACATGGAACATTTTTCGTCTTTTTATTTCCCCCCACCCCAAAAAAAAAAAAGTTAGTAACCGATTTTGATTAACCCTAGGAGCACCAAGTTATTTCAGATTACATGAAGTACCTACCAATCAAATGCAAAATTTTTCCGTGTTACAATAGGCAATAAATATTGTAAAATGCGTCTGTTTTAGGCGATTGTTTCTTTTTTTTTTTTTTTTTTTTTTTTTCATTGTGAGATTGCTTTATTAATTGTCACTAAACGACAAAACGTCCAGTCCAATTCCTTTCCGTCACTATTTTCCTCCAAAAACGTTTGGACAAAAACACAGTTCTCTTCTTGTGACGTAACACAGTCTACAGTCTTTTGTGATATTACAACAATCAACTGTTCTGTTCTCGTAGTCTTGACTCAGTCCTTTCACTGTCATTCATTTTCTCTGTCTCTCATACACTCACGCTGACGATAAAATCACTCGACGCTCGTTAAAACTTCTTGATTTCGAGGCCACATACCTTTGACGACAGCACCACACACACACACACACACACACACACACACACACACACACACACACACACACACACACACACAGCTGTCTCGCGTTCACTGACACACTGACCGACTCAAGTCGGTAACTCTGTAGTTTCCTCGCCTCCTTATATAGCTAGGATGACGTAACAGAGAACTTTCTCGACTTCCACAAACAGGCCGGTCGTTTGGATACACCTCGAAGGTTCCAGCAACCTTTCTCATGCACCGCGCTCATTGTTGTTAGTCACGTATACACAAATAGTCGCGTGTGGCAGTCTGATCTTGAGTGCCTTTGTTTGCTCCCCGGCGTGGTACGTGGTTTGGGTATAAACTTCCAGGAGAGCCAGATAAGGAGTATCAGAGCTCACACATCTGTGCCATCTGTCCGCATCCACCGGAATAGACCGCACTACCGGCCTAATGTGAAAATTGACAAGGGAAATGAGAAATGAGGGGAAAGGAGTCCAAGGGGAAGAGAATCCTACCTACTGGCAAGAAGAAACCACGGAGAGGAGAGGTCGACGGGGACCGAACCCGGTACCTCCCGAATTCGAGCCGCACAAGTTTGCGCTCGGTAATGACCCTATGAATAGCGTCACCAAAGTGTATTGCCTGTATAAATATGAAATGGTTGAGTGGTGCTGAGCGTGTTTTACACCCTTGTGAATATTTGAGTAGTTACCTCTAAGTGGCACGTATGTATGCGAGACAGAAGAAGATGAAATAATAAGACGTGAGACAAAGTGTGGACTTCCTCAGAACAAAGCCTGTCAGCTGTGGAACGTAAACCTCATCCCGGACCAAATTTAGCATCCCCCTCTCGTTTGACAGGAGCTCATGAATTACAAAAGTACGTTTTTTATTCCCGTCCGCTCTTACTCCATTTTCTTTAGGCGTATTTCCCGAGAAGAAAGCGATGTTTTACGACTGAAGGCACCAAACATTAGCATAGACAATCTCCAGCTCGGATGTAATGTAAACTTTTGCTTATGCTCTCTGGTCCATTTATCAAAACATCAGAGCTGACCTTAATTGCTATCATTTCCAGCTTCAGAATAAATAGACAACCAAGCAAAAACTTTTCGCGTCCCTTTTTAATGAAACAGCGCGTGGAAGGAGGGTGGAATCTTTTAATGTAGTTTCAATGGACGGGGTTGCTTTTGGGTACACAATTCTACAGAGGTACGAATGCTGCCCTGGGTCGTAGGAAGGAAGATTACATCTCCTGAATTGCCTGTCTATCCATTCCACCTCACTTCCCATTGCACTTCACCTTGGCGGGGGTTTCGACGTATATAGCTCTATGTAAATGCTCGTCCTCCGGATTGGGGGACCTATGAACCCATAGAGATGAGGGAAGCCGGTGTATGTGCCTCCACCGAGGGATGCCCTGTCAGAGACATAATCACAATATCTCATTGGTCGAGGTAAACGTCTACATATTAAAACCAATATACAATATAAGAACCAAAGTTAAAATTTCGTCACGGAATAAGAAGCCATTAGAATTTCTGTGTTAAGTGAGAGTGAGTGGGTGGATGAGTGAGTGAGAGTGCGTGAGAGTGAGTTAAAGTGAATGAGTGAGAGTGAGAGTCAGTCAGAGTGAGAGTGAGTGAGTCAGTGAGTGAGAGAGTGAATGTGGAGTTTAGAACCCGTAGCCAGTCAGGTTCTTTGGGTCCTTTAGGCGAAGAGAAGGAACAACTGACACACCAAAATACATCAGCACTTACAGCGTCCCCCCCCCCCCCCCCGCTGTGGGCTTCACATCAGACACACTTGTATAAGAGTGGCTTTTGTTTACATCTCACACGGAACAAACAGGTTTTATAATCTCGGACTAGTATGACGTATGCAGTGCTGACGCAAGTAACACAGTAAAAAACGTACTGCAACCCCTTGTTTCTGTCTCCTCTTGCATGGCTATGGATACAAGTTGATTTTATGAATATGAAAATAAATCCCTCAACTGTTCCTTGCTGTACTTCACAAAATAAGAAAAATCTTTACATAAAGAGTTTTTAAAGTACACTAATTTATAGTTACTATTGCTGAATTTATTGTAATTGTCTCTAAACAAATAAAAACTACTCTGAGGTTGTATCATATCTAAAGGGATGCAATAATTAAGCCTGGAACTTAATTAAAATTATAAAAAATGCAAAACTCAAGCTCCAGCACCGTAAGCTTGAGCGAGCGAGTGAGTGGGTAAATAAGGTTTAACGACCCGTCGACAACTAGCTCATTTGGGCCCTCGATCAAAAAATAAAAACAGTAAAACTTAAAAACATTTAGGTTTCAAAGGCTGAAGATTAAACAATTGAAGGTAGAAGAGACTAAAATTAAAAACAGGAAAAAACAAAACTTCACAACAGTAAAATAAAAACGCTAAAAAATTAAAGATTTGAACAGTAAGGCATTGTCACAAACTAAAAGAATAAAATGAGTACAAATAAAGATGGATATTATTCCATTGTAAAAGCATCTTTAAGAATATTCCCTGTAATACCACCATTGTGGTGTAAGAGGATTGTATAGGATCTATCTTCCGAGGTCTGCTCCGTTCTACTTAACTGTTTCAATGTATTTCTTCTCTTGGCTGAAATCTGCCTGATAGGTTCCTTCCATGTTATCCTCGGTCTCCCTACTAGTTTTCTTCTCTTGGTCTTACTTCCGTAAACTGACGCACCTTCCGGTTCGCATCTATCCTCTTAACTGTCCAAACCCAAGCAGTAAAAACAGTTCGTAAGAGAGACAAAAAATCTGACGGGCTGCACTCGACATTACTTCCTCTACTCTTGTGCATACAAACTAGCTTTACAAACACTTCTTATATCTACTTCATCTTAATCAAGATAAACGTTCGTAATAATTATCATATTGCTAATTTTCTTGCAGGTGCAAGGGGAATATAGTACGTTTTAAGTGATTGTCTCTCGAGGATCCATTTTTTTTTCTGTTATTTAATGCCGTAATATTTTTTAAGCCAATGATTCTTTTAAAACTGGTAGCAATGTAATTGTTTTGAAATTCCATCCTCTGCGCATAGCCAAGATAAAAAATAAATAACGATCCCCCAAGTGATAAAGGTGAAAGTATTGTAAAACAAATAACGACGAATATCTCGGAAGAGGCTTCACAAAAATATGTATTGGATATAATGTGCACGTACCAACAAAGACATACATATTTTATGCTGTAAGACTTTGTCTATCTGGTACGGTTTACTAATGCCGAGTAGGACGGCTCAAGTGGTAACGTCTGTGGTCCTTATTCGGTAGATAACAGGGTCACCGGTAGGATGCGCTGTAGTGGAGCTTGCGCTCTGGATATATGGTGTTCGGCTGAAGGGAAGCGCTGTGGTCGGCTAGCCTCTCGCCATTGATCAGCCGGACCAGGCTCGTGCGACCTAGAACTCAGACTGGAGAACTTCCTGCATCTGTTAGGGACCCACCGTAGCAGTTCTGCCTGTGATGCGTTCTGGGCGCCTGTAGGATACTCTCATATCATCCTTCCTCCCGGGGTCAGTCACACGATATGCCATCGACTGACGTTCAGCATTTTTAAAAAATGTTGCATGTAAAATAAAAGTTAGTCTGCGGTGGGGCAGTTTTTTAAACCTTTATGTTGTAACCTTAGAAGGTGGTGAATCAACTATTCTGGGTAGCCAATATCGATGAAAGTCATAGCTTCTATTCTTGCAGCTGTGTTTGTCGCCTTCCATTAGCTGGACAGCTGTATGACTTGAAATGTCCATTAGTTAGTTTCTAGCACTTCATAGTGAGCCATACAAAGTGGTAGCAAATACACAAGTGCTCGCATCTGTAGCGAAAATGACCACTGCCCACGTAGTACGGCGTTACTTCAATTGTATCGGCATTCCATTGTCTTCACACGCTTTATGGAGCAGGAGAATGCCCAAGAAACGCTGCAGAATAGCCTTGGAGCAAACAATTGTGTTCCCGTGGCGTTGAATGTGAGTCAAGCGACGGCGTCAGTTGGCTTTGTGGCTGTTTCAATCAGAAACAACACTTTATCATGCTTCAAATTATGTTTTCTTATAATAACCAGAGGAGGTATTGCATTCCAGTTTTAGAAAACAGTCCGTGTGTGCGTGTGCGTGTGTGTCAGTCTGTCGACCTGTCGATCTGTGGACAGCATAACTCAAAAACGAAAACTCGGTTAAAAACCAAAGTTGGTACTTAAATTTAATGTCTTTCAAAGGTGCGACACGAAGATTTTGAAGAAAATAGCCCCACCCTAAACTACCCTTTACATGGAAAATTTTTCGAAAATTTTGATTTTCTTGAAAATAACTAACGATTTTGATTAAAAAGTCACATGTTTGAGATATTTGTATGACAAATTAAATGTATATCTTGAATTTTCTGGCTATAGCCCTGTAGTCGTATTTACTCTGGACGTCTTTTGCATAACTGGTAAACCGTTAGAGATAGACCAAATCATACTATACAAAAAAAAAAAAAAAAAAAAAAAAAAAAAAAAAAAAAAGAAGTAGATCTTGCTAAAGTACAAAATTTATGTCCAAATACATTTCATTGTAGGGTGAACCATTTTGGAGATATTCCTTGTTATGTGTGAGAGTTTTGGAAAACAAAACTTTCGTGAAATGGAACATCGTTGTTTATTTTCTTATATGTTAAGCGTGCAAAGAGAACGTGATCTCAAAGCTTTAAAAGAGTTGACTATCGCACAAAGTATTCTAATATTCCCCTTACACATATAAGGAAATAAGCAATAGGATAATTTGAACAACTGTTTATCTCAACTAACACGAATAAGAGTTTGTAAGAATGGTTAGTACAAGAGTAGAGAAAGTTATGAGAGTGCATCACATCAGACTTTTTTAAATACTTGTCTTTTTAATAAGGGTACATCAAAACATGTGTCCTGGAGAAATCTTGATATTGAACTCTTCAATGGAATGCAATACTTTCTTCACCTACTAGATATATGGTGCAGAAACTGAAAATCATAATAACTAATAAAATTCAATTTTTATAGCACCTTAACGTATAAACTATAATATTCTTTGTTTTTCCTAGGTATATATACTAAAATGAAAACCTTCCCTCCATTAATTTGGCTGCTAGATGGCTTTGAAGAGAAGATGAAAGCTTTCTGGGGAGAACTGTTCACCATACATGATTTAAAGCTACTTTTTATGAGATTTTATGAAAACCTATTAGAGGTAAGAACTTAAGCTACGTTTCTTTCTCGCTCATTAAGTAAACTTCCGTACCGAAAGCTCTATTCAGAAGTGTAAACTTAATCTTAATGGAGCTGATGGTGATTCCAACTTCCTTAATTACGGAAATAACACATTTTACGACTACAGTAATTAGTGTGAAAGTTTTGCCTTCCGGGGTCTTTGTATAAGTTTCTGAGAAAGTATACGCTGAAATTATCAAATTGAATCTTTAATATACAATGGTAAAATACCATAAAAGTTCTCAACTGTTAGGTTAGGTTCTTTAAGGCTAGGTTAGGATGACAGTAAGTTTAGGCAGTTATTTGCCTAAAAGTTATCAAATGTCAAGGTAAGGGGATTTTATGAACAAAACCGGTCAGTGTACGTGGCATTGTCCCATTGTGCGCGAGGCAGTAGCCAGCGCTGCCAATTTGGGAGCCCACATCGCTAATTGTCACTTTTCAGTGTGGTTTGTGCTTTCACATGTTGCGGCTATAACCTAATTTTGGTTGTTCAGACTTTTATCAAGTAATAACTGGATGCCAAAGTTTGCAGAGGTAGAGATTTAAACTCGAATGATTTTATAATTTATTTATATCTCCCGTTATTTATGAAATTATTGTGCAATGAAGTAGGGGATTTTCTGTGGTTAACCCTCTACTTTATCTCTCATAATTTTCAATTGGTGCAACTGATTTCATAACAAGTGATAAGCATTTGTCTTTAATGTATTTAAGTCTACTGTATTTCTTTATTATTCCTATATTTTATAAGGAAATTTGCAATAACACAATTTTTGTAAATGTTTATAAAATAAACATGAAGTGGATAGAGGAATAAGCGTTTTATCAGAGTAGTTCGTAGAATGAGTGGATTTTACTAAGGAATATCCTGTAGAAAATACAAAGAAAACCGAGTCAAAATGAATAAAGCACATTAGTGTTTTTTCAAGTACAAAACATTTCCGAATTGATATTCGTAGAATATAAGCTTTCAATATAGTCAAAATAGCCATGGTGTAATTTAAAGTACTCAATTAATGAACGTTCCAAAAGTCATTAAGTTAATTATTTTGAAACGTTCATTGATACCTCATTAAGTACAAAACTGGTCAGAACATTAAGCTAAGTAATTAAATCGCTCGAATTAACCCCAACGATTAGATAATGAGACTTTACGTGAACCAGTGGAACATTTTAATAATTATTTGTAGCCTCTAAAAACCTGCTTTTATTGAATTGTTATACAAAATAACATTAGCACAGCGTGTAAATAATATTGCGTTCTATTTAGAACTAAAACTCTTTAAACATGTTTGTCATTAAGGGTATACCGAAGTGAAAGTTTATATTAATTTTGTTGCGTATAATCAAACTCTGTCTCCTCCAACAAAGTTGAACTACAAAGTTTATTGTTAAAACGATATTTCTTATTACTTTTGTAACAAATTAAATGATGAAATGATGAAAAATGAGTTTAAAGGTGAAATGCAAGTTGTGGGCACACCATTTTAAAACTCAAAGGCAGAGGTGCATCACTTTAAAAATGGCATCTAAACGATGTGTTCCCCCCTGCCTAGAGGATTAAAACTTCGCAGATAGGTTCTTTAAGATATGATGCACTTTATGCAATAAAAACCCCAAAAATAGATTATTTTGACCAAACAGGCTAAAATATCACTTCGGTGATAATTAAAATTAAAATGGAAAGCCACAATAACCTTTGGACCAGGAGTATTTTAGAGAAACCTTTGCTCAGCTTTGTAATTTCAGCCATTGATGAATTCTTTAAATATCGTTACATACTGCATTACACTCCAAGTTGAATTAATGACCTACAGTATGTTTCAAATGGAACGAACTTTGCTCACGAGAAAATCACACGCTGTATGTACGTTGCCACTTAGTTACCTCTCATTCGCACGCTGCCAGCCTAACAATCGCCCTAGCCCGCCAACCTAGCGCGGAAGAACGCGGAAAATACGCCAAAATCTCGCTACGGGAAAGTCCAAACTATTAATAAAACAAACCAACAGAAAACGAAACCAATCAACATGTGATCAACGCGCTGCTTACTGTACAAAAGCTACGAAAAAACGCTTCAATGCGCGACCCATTGCCCTACATATTCTGAGGTCCTTTACCATTCAGAAAGCAAAAGCAACTATTTCCGTTCAGCATTCATTCCGTCCGTACTGTGTGATGTTTTCTGTGGCACACCTATTTCAAGGTATTAATCAACCTGATTGGCTCTTATAGCTTAGGAGTCTGCAAATAGTACTTATACCCCTAAGGCTTGTAAATGTTTTTGAGGCCTCCTGAATCCAAAATAGCGTTAACAGAAAAAAACTGCGCTCGCACGCGTTAACTGTGTCTGTGTGTGATATGCGTATGCGTGCGCATGCGCGTGTGCGCACCATTCGAAAACAAAATGATGGATAAATATAATCCACTTAGTATTCAGTAAGAATAGTGGCTCTTCAGGTATTTGCTCCAAGCCCAAATTTTTTAGTGGAATGTGACCCTTATCTACCTATTATGCAGGTCGTAAAGGGTACCTGGGCGAGTTATGTAAAGGTTAGGTACACTAGACGTTTCTATGAGACACATATGAAATTCTCTTGTGCAGGAAATCTAGGTCAGAATTTAGGTATTCTTCTATGCTTTCATGCGTTCCAATTAATAGTGGAGCAGCTATTCATAATCCCACGAACAGAGATACCAAACAAGTTGTTCATTACATGAGTTGCATACGAGTTAACCACGTGGGTGAGAATTTCAGTTATCTTGTCTATTTACAGTAACAAAAGACTACTTGACCACTTAGAAACATTCTAGCTGCCAAATTAACGAACAGAAAGTTCTTTTATATGCAGAAAAAAGAAGCTCATATTGCATTTTGTGTTCTGGCATAGTTTGTCTTTTGTTTAAGTAATAAAATAATTAGCACACATTTAATAAGGACAAGGTTTTGGTACAGTACATGAAATTGTGGTTAAACGTTACGAATAGTAAACGCTTTTAGGAACTTTGCTCATTAAGAGAAGTATTTTCTATGTTATATAGGGTGATTTATGAAGAGAGGTGATGGAACAATTGGTAGAAAGAGTGACAGAGGAAAGCGGAAAACCCGGAGAAAACCGCCCAGACGCCGCTTCGTCCACCACGAATCCCTGGGATCGAACCCGGGCTACCTAATCACTCGGCCACGGCGCCGCACTCGACTTTTTATACTCAAGTGCAGAAAACATACTACAGAAACGATTTTATGACGTATGCCAATTTTTTGTTTTAATTCTATAAAATAATCTGAGACACTTGTGAAAAATGTATATAGTTGGACATTTTTAAATGCCCTATTGCATATTTAAATGTCACGTGGGTATTAATATAAGATATGCACTCAAGTATTCTATCGCTGTTGATATTTTCATCAGTTTTCTTTCTCTAAACTATTTCTTCCGGAGTAGTTTTTTATTGTACTAATGAATTTTCTTTACAGTGGCGTAACGAATAAAAATTGTGCTAGATTTTAACAGATGTAGCTAAGTATACATTTTTAATTTTCAAACACGAATGTTACAACGTATTTCTAAGTTTAAAAAAATGAAGGGGAGACAGAGAAACCTAGGAAGAATTTTAATTGTGATCCTAGAGTTAAAAATGTCAGACGAAGATTTAAATTCTTTTTATAAACTATTGGAGTAAAATGGATTAAATTTAAGATGAAATATTTCTGCATTTCGTTACATCTGTGGTATGAATTTAAAAAGTAGCATTATTACTGCATAATTTTCAATTAGCAGTAATACTTATGCTTAAACAGGGATTATTACAAACTTTAATAGAAGTTATGATCAATTAGGAAGTCTCTAACCCACCCTCTCGGCTTTTTAAAATATTTTCTTATATTTGGAACACAGTGCTGAATTTTGTTACTACTGCGAACTGCAGAGGAAAGTTCCAACCCATGGATATTAGTGAAATCCGCGATTTTTTGTGTGGATTCTAAACACACTCGTTAATAATTTGCATGATGCCCGTTATTTAAAACCAAGTCCCCCCCCCTCACCTCTTCTTAATGTAAAAACATCCCTCGCCTACGCTTTGCAGCTTAGCAACCTCAAATAATGCTTTGTATATGGATTAAAATATTTCCATTACTCTCTCTACTTTTCGTTCAGATGTATAATCCTCCTTGTAAAAACACAATCACAAAGTGCCTGCTTCGGGCCAAACCCTAGGGGGTCATTTTGAAACAAAGGCGAACATTTCTTTAAATCGCCAGAGCACTGAGCATTTGTGTGTTGAACTTAAAAAAATTCTATCACTAAGTTCGTTTTTTTAAATTAATGTTTTTAGGTTGTTTAGGTTGTTTTAGGTCTCTGGCCTGTTATGAGTAGGTATCCGAGATTACGTTTATTTGCATCTAATTTAATGGCAGTCTTTGGGTGCACTTATATCTGTGAAATCGTTAAAAGCAAGCTCTGCTTATAAGATTCACACACTACAGTCAAGCAGTGTTTTCATGTCGTTAATACTCTATGGCAATGTGTTCATTTATTTCACTGCTTGACAATATTTAACCCCACTATAGACTAACAAAATGCACCCAGAAACACTACTTTAAGGGTACTCGTTACTGAACGTCCAAACTTCTAGAAACTTGAACCAATTTAGTTTAAATGTGATAAGGATTTTCAGCCTATTTATGACACAGAAATAATTTTCATTTTCCTGCTTAACTACATGGAAAACACCCACAGTAACGATACAGGCCATTGTTGCATGCCATAACATTGAACTTCTTCCGCCGACAATGAAAATCAGGTTTTTTAAGTAGTTAAAATGTAATATTTACATTGCAAATACTTCTTTACACATACCTTGCCCCTGTATACATAACAAATGCCTGCAAATAGGAGTCGCTACGCGCATGTAGTAAATTAGCATACAACTTACGGAATCTTTTGTACAAACGATAGGTAAAATCCGAGTCAGCTTCAGTCAACACCACAATTCATTTGTTATTTTCTCTACCGCGTACATAGAAATAAATAAATATTTTGTTGTTTAACGACGCTGTCAATTGCCAGGATCACATCAGCGTCGCCGGTGTGCCGGAATTTTGTCCCGCAGGAGTTCTTTTACATGCCAGTAAATCTACTGACATGGAGCTGTCGTTTTTAAGCACATTTAAAAATCATCGACCTGGGCCGGGTTTGAACCCGCGACCTTGGGATCAGTAGGCCAGAGTCTAACCAACTGAGCCACCCAGACCGACAAAAGCAGATAGAGAAGGCATTGCAATCTACCTCGAGATTTCACTAAAAATACGCGCTTTCAGATCCCTGAATCCGAAAAAATAATTTTAGAAATAGCTTCGCGTATGGATTTTTCTAAACTGCATGACACAAGAATGCAACTCGAAGACCAAAAAAATCTCCCACTCCAAACTATCCTTCAAGTGAAAAAAGTTCGAAAATGTTTATTTTCTAAAAATGACTAACAATTTTGACTGAAATGCCATATTTTTAAGATATTTTCATGACAAATGAAATGCATATCTTTAATTTTCTGGAAATAATCTCTGAATTCCTCTTCATTCCGAATGCCTTTCGCATAACCGTAAGAGATACACGAAATCTTACTGCACCAAAAATTATCACAATTTACGCAAATAATTTTTGTGGAGATAACCATTTTCGAGATACTCCTTATAATTGGTTTGCATTTTCAAATATTTGTACTTTTCTCAAATAGGAGGTCTGTTTTTGTTTTGTGAGTTCTTAAGTTGAGTATCTTCCAAATATGCAACATGAAGATTTTCAAGAAAATTCCACTGCCCAGATTACCCTTTACATGGAACATTTTTCGAAAATTTTGATTTAATAAAAAATCGCTGCAATGATTTTGATTAAAATTTCAATCTACGTCAAATACATTTACTTTGTGTAGCGAACCATTTGGGAGAGATTCCCTGTTATTTGTGCGAATTTTACGGTATTTATACTTTTCTTAAACGGGAGTTGGTTATTGATTTTTTTATCTCTTGGCCATTTAGAGAGAACTTAAGTTTTGAAGCCATTACATAGCGAACAACTCTTAAAAGATTTGTCTATCTCTTAAATGTATTGTATTCTCTTATTCCCCTTGCAAAAGTAGAGAAACTCATATGAGAGGAACACATCAGATCTTTTATTCGAGCTTCCCAAGTTCTGCATAATAAAGATAAAGCAATTAATGACAAATAACATTTCTAGATCACCCGGTTAAACTTCCGCAGACCAACTCCATCGGAAAAAAGAATATTTATCCCAAAATATTCGTTAGGCAAGTATAAATACGTACCCAAAATTCTAGCTTCCAAAAATGCCTCAAACCGCCAAAACAAATTCCCTAAGTTCCGCAAAAAATCGAAAATTTTCGAGATAACGCTCACGAAAAAAGACATTGAAACGCAGTTTCTGAACACTTCGCCTCTTCTCTCCTCCTCTACACTCTCCTTGTTCCTCACCTTCCTCAATTTGATCCTCGAATCTAAAAACTAAGTTACACCTAACCTAACCTAACCTAACATTACCAGCCTAACGTAACAATCTTCTACTACAGGTGACCAAAGTAGACAGTAAATACCTTTCTCTGATGTAATATTGGGGAGCTTTTTGACTATGTGGAACACTCTAGAGTAACTTTTATACGTTTCAATGCCATTTTATTAACTTTTGATGGAGTTGGTCTGCGGAAGTTTGGCCGATCAACCTATGTAGGCATGTATTGTGTTCCAGAAATACTTTTCTTTGTGCAAATGTTTTCTTCATTAACGTGAAGCACATAGGTATTATATAACCTAATGCAACAATCGTTTGTGGGGGAAGGTTAAATAACAGATATTTAGAGGTTTAGTAACGAGAGGCTCAAGTTAGAATGCGACCGAAGTGAAAGTGTCCTAAGAACCACGAGTTACTAATCGCAATTTTGTAACGTCTTTTCTACAATAGTTAATCTATGTTAAGGGTATTTTAGTATATGTTGTATATTTAGTGTGTTTGGTATATTTACTGATATGATTCACTCCACAAAAAAGTACTTGGGCTTGTGTCTTAAGCAGATCTGCATTTTTTGTGTTGTAAGATTTGGTCTATCTCTTAAAGTTTGCCGATTATACAAAAGTCATCAAGAGTAAACCGGATTACATGGGCTATAGCCAGAAAATTTGAAATATATATTTCATTTGCCATAAAAATATCAAACATGTGGAATATTAATCAAAACCGTTAGACTCATTAAGAAAACAAAATGTTCGAGTAAAGTTGTTGCATCCTTAAAGGATATTAAACTTTAATACTAATTTTGGTTTACAACCGACTTTTCGTTTCTGACTTATGCTGTCCACAGACTGACATGCGCGCGCGGATGTTTTTATAAAAATACTTTTCTTGCTTTTTTTTTTTGTTTAATGTAGCAGGGAAACTAAAAATGAGAATAACGAGATTTTTACAGTCTATCAGAAAAAACCTTAAAAGCAGTCCTAGATTCGACTACTAATATACTTCCAGAAATATTGTCATCAAGAAAAATAAGATATAGATGACCATTCAAGTAATTTTACGCTTGTTAACCCGTATTTTATGGGTATCTGTTTACAAAATAGACCGCTCGAGAAAATGAATGAAACATAGTGCAATGGATGCAGTTTTTATTGCTGATTACGATTTTGAAAGTTTTATTTGGCGGTCAACCTTCGTTTTCGTTTTCCCTGTGTTAGGTTAGGTTTAGTGTGTGTATATAAATATGGTAACAGGGTCCTGTGATATCGAAATTTTGCCCGTGTTAGGTTAGGTTAGGTTTAGTGTGTGTATATGTGTGGGGTAACAGGGTCCTGTGGTATCGAAATTTTGCCCGTATTAGGTTAGGTTTAGTGTGTGTATATGTGTGGGGTAACAGGGTCCTGTGGTATCGAAATTTTGCCCGTATTAGGTTAGGTTTAGTGTGTGTATATGAGTGGGGTAACAGGGTCCTGTGGTATCGAAATTTTGCCCGTATTAGGTTAGGTTTAGTGTGTGTATATGAGTGGGGTAACAGGGTCCTGTGATATCGAAATTTTGCCCGTGTTAGGTTAGGTTAGGTTTAGTGTGTGTATATGAGTGGGGTAACAGGGTCCTGTGATATCGAAATTTTGCCCGTGTTAGGTTAGGTTAGGTTTAGTGTGTGTATATGAGTTGGGTAACAGGGTCCTGTGTTATCGAAATTTTGCCCGTATTAGGTTAGGTTTAGTGTGTGTATATGAGTGGGGTAACAGGGTCCTGTGATATCGAAATTTTGCCCGTGTTAGGTTAGGTTAGGTTTAGTGTGTGTATATGAGTTGGGTAACAGGGTCCTGTGTTATCGAAATTTTGCCCGTATTAGGTTAGGTTTAGTGTGTGTATATGAGTGGGGTAACAGGGTCCTGTGATATCGAAATTTTGCCCGTATTAGGTTAGGTTTAGTGTGTGTATATGAGTGGGGTAACAGGGTCCTGTGATATCGAAATTTTGCCCATGTTAGGTTAGGTTAGGTTTAGTGTGTGTATATGAGTGGGGTAACAGGGTCCTGTGGTATCGAAATTTTGCCCGTGTTAGGTTAGGTTAGGTTTAGTGTGTGTATATGTGTGGGGTAACAGGGTCCTGTGGTATCGAAATTTTGCCCGTGTTAGGTTAGGTTAGGTTTAGTGTGTGTATATGTGTGGGGTAACAGGGTCCTGTGATATCGAAAGTTTGCCCGTGTTAGGTTAGGTTAGGTTTAGTGTGTGTATATGTGTGGGGTAACAGGGTCCTGTGATATCGAAATTTTGCCCGTGTTAGGTTAGGTTAGGTTTAGTGTGTGTATATGTGTGGGGTAACAGGGTCCTGTGGTATCGAAATTTTGCCCGTATTAGGTTAGGTTAGGTTTAGTGTGTGTATATGTGTGGGGTAACAGGGTCCTGTGGTATCGAAATTTTGCCCGTGTTAGGTTAGGTTAGGTTTAGTGTGTGTATATGTGTGGGGTAACAGGGTCCTGTGGTATCGAAATTTTGCCCGTATTAGGTTAGGTTTAGTGTGTGTATATGAGTGGGGTAACAGGGTCCTGTGATATCGAAATTTTGCCCGTGTTAGGTTAGGTTAGGTTTAGTGCGTGTATGTATATGAGTGGGGTAACAGGGTCCTGTGATATCAAAATTTTGCCCGTGTTAGGTTAGGTTAGGTTTAGTGTGTGTATATGAGTGTGGTAACAGGGTCCTGTGTTATGTAAATTTTTGGCAGCGTTTATGCAACAATTTCAACGTAAATGCATTAATCAATCATTCTAGCATATATTATGCTCGTTTATACACATTTATTTGCTTAATATCTGCCGCATAAGTGAAATAAAACCGCTGCATCGCACTATGAAATTTGTTCATAAATCAAAAACGAAGCTTGAGCGCCAAGTCGTCATCAGCAATAAAAACTGCATCCATTGCACTATGTTTCATTCGTTTTCTCGAGCGGCCGATTTTGTAAACATTTACCAAACATCATTGCAGTAGTAGTAGATAAATTATATTTTTGTCAAAAATTCAGCAACTAGTACCCTTATAAACAAAGCCCATTTGACTTACCGCTGTGTAAATTCCACTGGCATAGCTTCCAGTCCTTACAGATCTCCAGCAGCAACAGGACTGCAGGATGGCCATGGTGTTTTAATTGTGGTGGTGTTGTTGTTATCCGTGAATGTTGCTACATAGCGTAGCAGAAAGAGCGTCCACGTGGTCTGTGCTTCATCCGTCAGGTGTTGAGTCTAAGAACGAAATCTACGGCGGCATTACATCCAAAGAGGTGCAGGCGTATGACACAGTTTCACGCTACATTTATTCTAATAATAGACGAGTCAACTACATAACGCTAATTTTAGAAGTCGACATATTTCAGTGTTTTTATGACACTAAACGCATCAGCGAATTTCTTGCAAGTAAGTCTTTCACTTGACAGGATCTTAACTCATCGTATTAGTTCTTATTTTCCAAAGTGTGCAGCTGTCACTCGAAAACACTACGCAGTTGCACGCGGCGCACACGATGGCATGAGGTCAGGTGCTCTAGGCAGGCAGGCCCATTCTGTGCGGACTCGCCGACAAGACTGAAGGCGACATGCATGTGAGGACTGAAGTAGCGAAACGCGACACAGCGCAAACTCCAGCAAATAGGGTTGCCGTGGTCAGGGACTCGGCGGGCGAGACTGTGGCACGCTCGCGGGTGAAAGATTTGAGTCTGCGAGGTAACATCATTATCGGCACACTGCCTTCATATACTCCACTTAATGCAGTCTTTCATGTGGGTTCTTATTTTAGAGTAGAGTGCTGGAAAACTCTGTTGTGTTACTAATTTACAAAAGCATGGACATAATCGGCTCAACTGCGCCACTCGCGTTCTCGCGTTCTCGCGTTCTCGCCTCTCCAACAACCGTTCAGATTCCGACACGCTCATCCAGTGGCGAGTACGGCTGTTTCATGAAGAGTGTTAAAAAGTTACAAGAACAGGAAAGCTTGCTGCTTAATATGTGGATATATAAAGCGTTACAATATCAAATGCCACTTTGATCAGAAGCATTAATCAAACTTCAGTGTATTTATTTACTATTTTAAAAGACACTTTTTAAATACTAGTACGTGTAAACATATAAAGGCGGTCATATGATTCCACTGTTTAGGGGCTTAGTTTCTTGTTGGTTCATTTAATATTAACTTTGTATTTCTTGTTTGAAAATTTTAACACAATACTAAGTTTAAAAACAGACAGTTTATGTTGATCAAATAGTTTTAAAATATTTAAGGCTAAGCAGCAATGGAATTTGACTGCTTTATTATTGTCAAGAGAAACAATTTAGTATGTTAATCCTAAAGTCACTTGTATCAAAACAACCTTCGTCACTCGACAAGAGAATGTAGGATGAGTAAGGCAAGTTCAATCGCTACCTCTCCCCTCGTGCCCATGCCTGGTATACTGTTTTAGCGAAAATTATTTAGGGCTATAACAAGCTTCTAAGGGGCAACTTACACCTCGACAAATGAAATCTTTAGGGCCTTGACAAACGACCCCTCCTCTAGGGTGAGTGGGATGATTTGAGAGCATACGAAGGGTGGCCGTAGGAGAGGTGAGACCAGAGGGCAGGGTCCCTAAAATTACGGATTTTAACTCACCGGGGGTGGCTCGTACACGCAGCACCCTCCCTCCCCCCTGTGGGCTTGCATATCCTCTGGAGGATACTATTGCGGTATCGTGTGGGACTCGCATTCGGAAGGTCTATGTTCGACCTCCACGTCCGATATTCCCAACCTTGTGCTTTATTGGGGGTTTACCCCGGTCCTTAGGCAAATTCTGGGAAGAATAATAAAATTATATTCCCCGAATTTCCATTTTACCTCACTTCTCCTTTCACTTCACCTTCGCCCTGCTTGGCCACTGCAGGGTTGTAAGTGTCGACGTTGCATGATAAAGAGGATGCGTTGCACTCACATGACTTTCTCTTCTCCTGTACTAACCATTCTTACGGGTTCTTATTCCTCTACCTTCTTCGTATTAGTTGAGATAAACATTTTCAGAAATTATCTTATTACTTATTTCCTTGTAGGTACAAGGGGAATATGGAAATACAGTAGGCTTTGAGCG
Source organism: Tenodera sinensis (assembly GCA_030765045.1). Classification (NCBI taxonomy): domain Eukaryota; kingdom Metazoa; phylum Arthropoda; class Insecta; order Mantodea; family Mantidae; genus Tenodera; species Tenodera sinensis. The sequence goes on from CM060966.1 coordinate 164,279,677, forward strand.
ATAGTCAAATCTTTTAAAGCTTTGAGATTCCGTTCTCTTTGCACGGCTAAGATATAAAATGATCTTCCATTTGACGAAAAATTAAGTATTTGAAAATTCACATAAATAACAAGGAATATCTCCGAAATGGTTCACTCCACAAAAAAATTCATTTGGACATAAATTGTGTGTTTTAACGAGATCTACACTTTCAAACAGTAAGATTTGATCTATCCCTTACGGTTTACGTGTTATTCAAAAGTCATCCAGAGAAAACAGGACTACATAGGCTAGAGCCAGCAAACTCAAAATAAACATTTCATTTGTCATAAAAATATCTTAAATATTTTAATCAAAGTCGTTAGAATTATTTTCGATAAATCAAAATTTTCGCGAACGTTTCCATGTAAAGGGTACTTTAGGGTGGAGCAATTTTCTTCAAAATCTTCGTATCACATCCTTAGAAAATGTTAAACTTAAATATCAACTTTGGTGCTTAACCGACTTTTCGTTTTTGAGTTATGCTGTCGCAGACTGACACAAAGACACACACACACACACACACACACACACATACACACACACACACACACACACACACATACACACACCGCTTTGTAAGGACTCTCAAAACATGGGTTTCCAATCAAATTGTTGGACGTAATATACTTCCTCTAACTACTATAAGTACGCAGGAGAGGTCTACAAATCTGACATGTTACATTCACATGTATTTTTCTACTCCCTTTTCCTACGTCTATCCTTCCACATTGCTTGTCCCAAATCTCTGGCCTTCATTGCTGTCAAAACTGCTTGTTTGGACGTCCCCTCTTTCTTCTTTCTTTGCTACCCATTCCATTATTAATTTAGGTAGTCTGTTATCGGGCATTCTTTGAAAGTGTCCTTACCAACATAATCCTTTTTGTTCAATAATACCCAAAATTTCCAAATCTTCTTTAACTCCCATAATTTCTTTAACGGTTTCATTTCGGACGTTTTGTAATCTTGATTTTCTGACTGATCTGAAAACGTCCATTTCAGTAACTAAAATGTTATTAATTTCCTTGTATGACAATTGCCAAACTTCTGATCCATATACGAAGGTACTTTGCATAATAGTTCTATAAATCTATAATTTTCTACTCTTTGTTATATTTTTACTCCACCAAAACGAATTTAAAGAGGTAAATATATTTAATACTGTCAATATTTTAAACAATAATTAAGGATGACGTTTTCTATTTGAGTTAACAGACGCACTTAGATACTGCTTTGTTATAACAACTCCTTCAATGTTATGGGACCTCGTAACACCCAATTGTATCTTTCCGTCGTATTTTCGGTAGAAAGTAAAACGTTTACTGTTTGAATTGCAGTAAAGAGACTGTCTCCCGGATTCTGTTAACTTGCTTCACTGCACATTCGGAATTCCTGATAAGTCTGTTCCTGGGGAAACCTTCATTCTAAAGGAACAATCCGGTAACTTAAGTTTGGTGCTGCTCAGTTAGTAGCTTTCAACAAAATTCCTTCACTCACTCTGGGGACCTAGTAATTGAATACTCCTAACTAGCGATCTAACCTCTAAAAACTACACCACTCTTGTTTCAGTGGATCAATGATCAAAGCAGATGTTCACTACTTTGAATCCCTAAAGGACATATCTTCCCCTTAAGATCTTAAAGGATTACGAGAAGTTCTCTATTCCAATCTCACGTTTCATTTCATTGTTTTGTGTCCTTCTAGGCAGCGGTTTTCTACGTATATCTGTAGTAAAACACTATCATCATCGCCTTGCCTGTGACCCACCAATCTCTTCGCACGATAGTTTAAAACACGCTACTGATTAGATAATAATTTCGCATAACACGGTAAACTGAAATAATAAATAAGAAACATACATTCAACATACATTCAACAATAATGTTCTTACCATTTGTTTTCCGGAACTCGAAACCAATGCCAAGTAATAGCTTGTAAAAAGAAATTTGGAAGGTTAGGGTCGTCAATCTTGGTTATTCATTTTTGTTGTATCTTACTCGTGCAAAGAGAACGGAATGTCAAAGCTTTAAAACATTTGACTATCGCTCACAGCCTACTGTATTCTAATATTCCCCTTGCACGCACCTACAAGGAAATAAGCAATAAGTTCTACATATCTTCATCTCGACTAAATTGGAGAAGATATAGGAATAATAGTTTGTAATAATGGTTAGCACAATAGTAGAAAAAGTCATATAACTGCAACACATCTTTTGTAAATGTTATAATTAAGTAACCGTTACTGTTTATCCATTCCAAAATCTGCTCCACAGTGACGAACTCATCCAAAATATAACGACTTGCTTCGCACGTTTTCCGTGCCTGACGTGTGGTGTCGCTTTTTACCACACAATTTCCTTTGAAGCCTTTGTTGGCTTCTTGCAGAAGCTGTGAACTATTGGTCCGACTATCCTTTGCATCTACTTGCCTTTGTTGTAGCTCAGCGGTGGTCTAGAGCATGAAAAGTCGGTGGGATTGCGGTGAAGTGCTGCACAAAACGCTTTCCTCTGAAGAAGATATTGACCTATGATACTACTGCTCGCTCTTATCAGTGGCCTCTGCTCAAAGCTAGCTGTAATTAAGAACCCGCGTGAGTATCCTTCTGGACTCAACCTTCAGTAACAAGACGGCTGAATTTCACTCTAGCCCACCAGCATCATTTTCTCTAATGTATCCCACAAGTTATACGATCTAAATTCCTTTTTATTCTTTTTTTCTGTCTACCATTTATCTGCTCTAGACAGAGAACTATAGCGGCGCCGTGACCGAGTGGTTAAACCGTTCACCTATCACTTAGGCGGCCCGGATTCGATCCCAGGGACCCGCATGTGATATTTGTGGTGGATGAAGTGGCAACAGGGTGGATTTTCTCCGGGTTATCCGGTTTCCCACTCATTTCAACAATTACTCCATCATCACCTTTCATATCATTCTCTTCCTCACTGTCATACTTGTTGCTTGGCTGACCACCCGCTTCCAGGTCTTCACTCTATCCGGCCCATAGGTTCCTGTGCTCTCCAACAGGCGTCTGAACCTAGGCACTGGCTTGTAAGTGCTAGGGGGTATAAGTCCTACACAAGGTGAGGGTAATCAGATAAAGAAGAGGAGTACTAAATGTTGAGTGAGTGAGTGAGTGAGTGAGTGAGTGAGTGAGCGAGTGAGTTATTTACCAAACTTGGCATTAAATTTTGGCATCTTTCAGCACTAAAGTCGAAATTTTCACAAGAGTCTCGATTTCAGATAACCTTTCACGTAAAATTAATGGTATTTTATCTACTTTTCAAAATTTCTTTTACCTTTTCATTAGAAATTGTGTGCTAGAGTTTCTGAAAATAACAACAAGTGTTACAGCCATTCTTTAAATCAAATATTTGATATGTAGGGATGTTTGAGGGAAGCACGTTTTTCCTTGCAGATGCCTGGGGAAAATCACACTTCATGGATAAGGTTAGGTCTGTTGCATGATACATAGATTACTACCGCGCATAAAGAAAGTAGTATAAAACCTTTTCTCGTCACCATGTTCAATTTATCCTTTTGTGTGAACAACAGTACTAAGTTGAAGGCAGTGGAAACAAACGAAAAACAGAGTTGCAAAAACATGAAACCACTTTCCTTTTATATTCTATTCCGCAACAAGTTCTGCTGCAGAAGAGAATGCGCGCTCCGTTTCCGATGTCACTGCAGATTTATTACCGTATTACGGAGACATTTAACACTACAAGTATGCCATTGGTTGATAAACATCATCACATTTGAAAGCAAAATACTCAGCCAAATATTGACATTTAACCCTCCATAAACTGGCTGAAAAACAGTATCTATCGTGTCTCGAAAATGATCATAATAATGAAGTTGAGCTTGTATCTATAATAACACCAGCTGGTGCCAGTAGATGTCAGCCTCATCGGTATGTCGGAACTTTGTCACGCAGAAGCTTATGTTATGCATTAAATCCACAAAATGATATAGAAACTGAACGGAAATTGCTTTCTGAAGCATAGTATTAGACAAATTAAAAAAATAATATGTATGCATTCACCAGCAACCACTTCTTTACTCACTCTTTCACATGACTTTCACATTCAATTCTCTCTATATATGCAGGAAATAAACAAACGAATAACAAGTTTCTATTTCAGAAAATGTATTTTAAAAATCTGCTTATTACACCCGTATATCTTTTTACCTCAAAAACGGCTCTAAAGATCATGATTAAAATACTACATGTATATGTTCATGATAAATGAAATGTGTATCTTTAATTTTGTGGGAATAGTACTTGAAATCCTCTTCATCCTGAATGATTTGCATAATTTGTAAGCCATAAGAAAAGACAAAATGCTACTATAAAACAATTTATGTCAAATACATCGTGTGCGGCCAATCTAACATTTCAGTTTTCTCTTATAGGCAGATGTCTTTACAGCTTGTTCATAGAAATGTAACACGTATGCCAACAGCTATAGTCTTGAGAAAGAAACGGAAAGGAAGAGCTTTAGAGTAATGATGTTGTTAGTTCCAATAAATGGCTATTTGTTTTACATTTCCTTACATCTATGACTGATTTTGATTGTTTTATGACTTTATTAAATGGAATGTTTTACATAGAAATGTAAACCAGAGTTCGGCCCAGGGTGTTAGCTTTGTCTCCTGTTAACATCCAATCACACAGTACGTACAAAATAAATGCAATTCCCATTTAGTGCCCAAATAATTGCCTAACATAATACGTGTGCACAGAATCAAACTAGATACAATTTTGTTTGCAGACGATCAGATATTGCTGGGCGGAAAATGAAGGGGTGCGGAAACAGCAACCGTAAAACTGAACGAAATAACAAAAGGATGTAATATGCAAATTTCAAGTGCAAAAATAAAGGTTATGGCTGTCTAGGGAAAAGAACAATTTAGAGTGAAAATAGTTATAAAGGGAAAATCAATAGAACAAGTGACAACGTTCAGATACCTAGGAAGCAAGATAGTCTGTAAAACGAATGTGGCAATCCTACTGGTTATAGAAGAAGAACAAGAAGAAGAAGAATAAGAAGAAGAAGAAGAGGATGAGGAAGAATTAATATGTTTCCCAAAATAGGTATTCTCAATTATATTTCCAAAATATATTTCTGAAGACGTGTTCCTCAAAACAGTGTTTTCCCAGTTATTAAGGGGAGTCGAAATCCCCGTCTCTCCAGTGTTAATAGATGACCCATTACATAGAATGCTATTTAAGACAATTAGCTTAATTTTAAGACATCTTCAATATTTGTACAGTTGACTGATGAAACAAAAATACATTTTCTACATCAGAAACAAAGTTATGATTTTTTAATACAATGCCTAGATTTTGCTTGAGGGAGTTTAAAATTAAAAAACAAAAACCTAACTGGTATTCTTGATACATAAGACCTTTTTTCATTAAAATAAAACTTATTTAGTTGCAAATGAGTGGTAAAAATTTCAGCACATTATACCAATAACTTCCATAGATAACAGGGCTTGTGTATAGAAAATAATTAGTTCTTCAAAAATTGTAGTTAAACAAGATGAGAAAGCCTGAAACCTATATGCAGCTTTATTTTGAATAATTATTTTAATAAATTTACGATTAATGTCCCTCTATGAAACGTATACCAAGTGAGCGGAAGATCTGAAACATTCATATGGAAGTAAAACTTGAATTTGGAAAAACTCCCAAAATTCACCATTTTGACTTTGCTTAATGACCCAAATTCAACATAATTATAGCTTATAAAGGCAAGTATTTTAGTGCTAATGTATTGTGACAAAATAACAATGCGACAGATCCCACTCCTGACACCAGTGTGACAAATAACACTTTCAGTTACTTTTTCCCTCAGTTTATTTTTCTTCTAAATTAAATATAAAACACAGTTCTCTTTTATCGTTAGCACTGTCTACATTCATCGTGATATTACAACTCACAGCTGTTCTGTCTTCTCATAACCTTGACACACACTTTTCCGTCTTTCAGTTCTCTCTGTTTAAGAGCTGGCTTCGAGATCACGCTCACCACAACTGTTTCAGTCAACTCCGACGCGACGATTAAATGTACCGAAATCTGTTGTACTTATGTGCTGATGGGGTGCTTCCGGGAGGGAGGACTGAAGTGAGGGGATAGGAAGGGGAGACGATACCAGAGGGCAGGGTCCCCAACGACTACAGGTTTGAGCTCCCCATTGGCGGCTCCTACACTTCCCTCCCCTCTGCGGGCTCACAAGTCCCATGAGGACCCGGGACTCGGAGAAGAATTTACACAGCAAGCACCTGCCATGCCCACAGAAACTCCCTCCGACACTCAGAACGCTAAAACAACTAAACAACTGAAAGGTAATGATCGCGTATACTTAGTTAATGAAAGCGATGCGGAGTAGAGTAAACTCGGCGTAATGTCTTGCCGTAAAGAGGTGATATTGTTTCCGGCGGGGAAGTCCGTCCCTTAGCCGAGCAAGAGGATTAATTAAAAGCGACTGGGCATTCGATGTTACAGTGTAATTATTGCGTCCAGCAGTATTTTTGGCTCGTTCCGCACCGGAATGGTGTGTTCCTTGCTGAAATAGCGTCGCTTACAAATTACCTTCACCTTTTCTATTTTACTACCCTCGGTTTACGTTACAGTTAACTCAGGCCTCACAACTTCATTACTGAGCGTTCGGAAACAAAAACACTCCTGTTGGAGCACTTTCACCATAATATTAAATTCTGTTTTATCCCACGATGAAGTAAACCTCTCAGGGAAGAAATTAATTTACTCTCCTGTTAGGGAAGCCTTTACTAAAAGCATTACTCCGAAATTTCTCCTACAGAGGCGCTGGTTGTTTTAAGGAAATGCGCTGTTTATAACGTTTTAGCAGCCTGAATTATGTGGGCTCTTTTGTGCACAGTGTAAATGTTCTGTGGCGATTTAAAATAGGTAAAAAATCTATTACCCAAAAATTCGATATCGAGATTTCACCAGAAATATATTTTGAGGCCTCCTGAATTAAAAAACAGCATTTTCAGATAAAGGTCCGGGTGTGCATGTCTGTCAGTCTGTGGACAGCATAACTCAAAAACGAAAAGTGGTAAAAAACCAAACTTGGTATTTAAGTTTAGTATCTTTTAAGGATGAGAAGCAAGAAGAAAACTTCCCCACCCTAAACTACCCTTTACATGGAAAATTTTTCGAAAATTTTGATTTTCCCAAGAGTAGCTCTAACGATTTCAATTAAACTATCAGATGATTAAGATATTTTTATGGTAAATGAAATGTATATATTGAATATTCTGGCTATAGCCTATGTAATCCTGTTTACTGTTAATGAATCGTAAACCGTAAGAGATAGACCTGTTAGCTTGTTGGCATAAATAAATAATAAATACAATACTTCTCTTATTTACTATACGTAATAGAGAAAGTAAAAATCTGATGTGTTGCACTCACATGACTTTCTCTACTCTTCTACTAACCATTCTTACAAACTCTTATTCCTATATCTTCTTCGTGTTAGCTAAGATAAATATTTGTACAAATTATCTTATTGCTTATTTCCTTGTAGGTACAAGGGGAATATTAGAATACAGAAGGCTTTGTGCGACAGTCAAATCTTTTTAAGCATTGAGATTCCGTTCTCTTTGCACGATTAACATATAAAAAAATGAACAACGTTGTTGCATTTCGCTCAAGTTCTAAGTTTTCCGAAACTCACACACATAACAAGGAATATCTCCGAAATGGTTCACCCCACAAGAAAATTTATTGAGACATAAATTGTGTATTTCAGCAAGATCTAGATTTTTTGTATAGTATAATTTGGTCTATCTCTAACGGTTTACCAGTTATGCAAAAGTCGTCCAAAGTAAATACGACTGCAGGGGCTATATCCAGAAAATTCAAGATATACATTTCATTTGTCATCAAAATATCTCAAACATATGACATTTTAATCAAAATCGTTAGAGCCATTTTCAAGAAAATCAAAATTTTCGAAAAATGTTCCATGTAAAGGGTAGTTTATGGTGGGGCTATTTTCTTCAAAATCTTCGTGTCGCATCCTCGAAAGACATTAAACTTAAATACCAACTTTGGTTTTTAACCGACTTTTCGTTTTTGAGTTATGCTGTCCACAGACTGACCGACACACAGACACAGACACACACACGGACCTTTTTCTAAAAGTGCTTTTTTTGGATTCAGGGGGTCTCAAAACATGTATTTCCGGTGAAATCTCGACATTGAATTTTTGGGTGGAATACAATACTTCCCCTACTTACCAGTAGAGAAAGTAAAAATGGGTACCACGTTTGGTATAACGTGGATAATGATACTGACCTGGACAACAAAAGCACGCGATATACCATCCCGCCCACGTAGAGAGAGCCTGGGAAGATAATTTGAGTAGAGTCTCTCAGGAAGCCATTTCAGCTTCCAGCCACGATGGTCCAATGATTCACGTTAAGTGTTGAGATGAAATATTAGGAGAAGCGTTCCGGGACGCCGCTCTTCCTTGCAAAATGTCGAAAAAGGGAACCTCGGGAGAGGAAGACTCCAGCTGCGGAAGTTGCAGTAATCCCACTTCCTTCAGCATCATCTCACGAACAAAACAACATCATTCTACCTGCGAAATACGAGTGTGTCGACCCCAAACTGCTCCGAATGTTCCAGATAAGAATTATTATATGTGCGACGATGCCACACTTCATATATTGCTGACCGCAAACTTCACGTTTTATTTGTTTTTGCTTTTCACAGTAGATAGAGGAAGTATTGTATTCCACCCAAAAGATCGATATCGAGATTTCACCGGAAACAAATTTTTGCAGACTCCCTGAATATCAAAACAAAGCGTGTTTAGAAAAAGGTCTATCTGTGAACACATAAATCAAAAGTGAGAAGGCGGTTAAGTACCAAACCTGGTATTTAAGTTCAATGTCTTTCAGGGAAGCGACACAAACACTAACCAAAATATCCTTTATATGGAAAAAAACGTCGTTACCTTTAATTTTCTCAAGTATGGCACAGACAGCTTTGATTAAAATGACATATGTTTATGGTATTTTTATGACAATTGAATTTACTACGGATAGCACGTGAATTCTGAATGAATTTGTGTAACTGTTAAAGGTGAGGTGGGCATATAATTTATGTCAAATGCCCTTAAACTCTCCGTAAATCCTCGTCCTCCGGATCGGGGTGGTCTCCTACTTCCGGGCTCTCCAGGGATATGGGGAGGGGGGACGGTGTACGAGCCGCCACCAGGTAATTTAAAGCTGTAGTCGTTAAGACCCTGCCCTCTGTTGTAATCTCTCCTTAGGTGTGACCACCCTTCGTGTCCTCTCATCTCACCCGTCCTTCCCAGGTCAGCAGCATAAGGACAATATACTTCACTGACCGCAGTGCTGAGTGTCCCTCTGGACCTTGTCTAGCCTATCTATCCAGTTCTCTCATTGAACTTGTGTACATCTCTCTGAAACATCCTGTGCATCATAATAACTTTGTTTAACACCTGCTTTTATCCTTTCTCGGCCTAGATGCTACCGAGAGAAGTACAGCTTTTAAGTCACGTCTTCTTCCTGGCTCAGAATGGAAAATGTGGCGCAGGCTTGAACTCAATTACTGCGGTGAGTAGAGACTTCATATAAAAGCTTGTTTCTCAAAGAGGGCTTTATAAACTACATACTTCCCTGGTATGTTTTCCTTTCACTAATACGCGCTACATAAATCTGCTTTCAAACATGAGGAACTTTGTTTTATTGGGAATACAGCTTCTTCGGTCTTGCTCCAATATAACGCATCACACAAGTGCTCGGCTGGATTATATACAGAGACAATATGAAATGCTGGTGAACTTTCAATATGGATTCAGAAAAAATAAATCGACAAAAATACCATATTAGAAATAATCGACCACATAATCGATAAGCTGGATAGTAATCTAAATCAGTAGCGGTATATTTTGGATCTTTCGAAAGCATTCGATTGCGTTGAACATGAACTCTTACTAGATAAACTGAATAATTATGGGATACGTGGAATACCAAGCAAATTAATTAGGACATATCTGAAGAAACCATCCCAAGAAGTAAAAATTACACATGCCAGGAATCAACATATCGCTGAATACTTCTCAAATAGTAAACATATGGAGTACCTCAAGGTTCCGTTCTCGGCCCCCTTCTCTTTATAATCTATGTACGCTGATGATAAATCAATAGTAAACACAGATATAAGTTTTCAGGCTCTGGAAAATGCGACAATAGGTAACACAACACAAATTGTACAATATTTTAGGTTCAATAACTGACACATAAACTTAAATAACACAAATTACATGCAGTTTCAAACTCCACAGAATATGTCAATGGGAATTACAAAGTTAGTAATTGAAAACAAATAAGTAAACGCAGTTGATAAGGCAAATTTTCTAGGGGCAGTCGTAAATATGTTACCATAAAGTTTATCTATCTATATATAAAACAGTACGATGTTTTTGTACATGTTTCCTTGGCGATGTTTTGAATATGTATGTATTCGTTTAAGCAAATAAATAAATGCATATGCCACATTGTTTCTACTCACACAATAGTTTGTAGAAGAGTGGGTAGAGAAAGTCGTGTGAATGTGTTATAAGACATGTTACAGATGCAAATATGGTGTTGTTTCTTCTTTTATTCACCAATCAAAGGGTCTGCAAACACGGGTCACCGATGAAACATACGTTTTTAATATTGACTCGACGAGTAGGGAAATTAAAATTAAATATTAACTCACCTACGAGGTAAATGAAATTTCTGAAGCATGTAATGTGCTGTCTACTGTCAATTAAACCCTGAAAATGAAAATTTCAGATATAATTCTTTACAGGTCAATGCACAAATCATATCTGTATCGAACGAGGCACTGAAAAAGAATGCCGTATCTGGAAATCATGTGCAAGCGAACAATTCAGTTTTATCGCGACTTTTAATTCGAATTTAGGAATTGCAGACATGGGTGTTTAGAGTACTCCGGACGACGATGTGCGCCAGCAAGAACAGGGTCTTTAACATGATGCCAAATCTGACGCCGGCAAGATCTGCCTACACGACCCATCAATCCCGTGGCAGTCGAAACAGCAGTCCCAATGGGGAAATATTTCCAGAGCGCAAATTTCACCGCTCTGGCGAAACACGCCAACCGCCGTATTGCGCAAAAGCTAGATAGCGCAACAATGCTTCATAAAAACCGATCCAGGATATTCCATGATAGCTCATGGCTGGAGGTGGGATCTCTGTGGCCTCCTAGAACTCCGTCGGGCTGAAGAATTTGCCTAAACAAGTTAGGGACCCACCATAGTTCTAGTTCCGCCTGTGATAAATTCTGGCCATCTATATGGTAGTTTCTGGCGCACAATAAGCCATCGGCTGAGATGCCGGAATCCCTACCGCGACAGACAAACGGACAGACAGACAGACGGACGTAATAGCTCAAGCGATGAGAGCGTTCAACGGAGAGCCGAAGATTCACGGTTCCAGTCCCAGCTTTGGCACTGAAATGTTTTAAGCTTGATTAAAGTTACTAACTAAAATACTATACTGTTCAGATGTTGAACATGAGATTTCAAATTATGATTCTCACAAAAATGGCCCAAATAATGTTTATTATAATACCATCGTTTAAGACATTTTCATGTCAAATGAATGTATATCATGAATTTTCTTGGAATGTCCTCAGAAGTACCCTTCTATCTGAATATCATTTGCATAACTGGTAAGTGATAGACAAAATCGTACTATACAAAGACATGATTCTCTTTAGACGCCATCGTATTGCTCGTGTGTGCGTGGTTATATATATATATATATATATATATATATATATATATATATATGTGTGTGTGTGTGTGTGTGTGTGTGTGTGTGTGTGTGTCCGTGTTTGTGTGTGTGTGTGTGTGTGTGTGTGTGTGTGTGTGTGTGTGTGTGTGTGTGTGTGTTACTTTAACCCTGTAACATTTGAGGTTTTATTATCTAAGTTGATGGCACTGCTTTTTGGTGTAATGCCCACTGCAGTTTAGTGTAATATCGGCCATATTGAATTCCTGGGAACTGCCGATAAGCTGTTTACCCTGTATATCTGTTCCGGGTCCTCGTAATCCCTATCCTGTGAGATGAGGGGCATGGCCGCAGATTCCAGTCTGCTGCAGCGGGTGTTCTGTATACCGCTCCTTTCCCATGAGACTACTTACCCGTGGAGGATGAAATTAGGCGCGGGCCGCAAAATTTTACGACTCTTTGCCATTCCATCGGAGCGCCCTGCTTAGGTCTCCTGGGGATTATAACCCCAGAGAAAGCCGCTTGAGGCGTCACCGCTTCCCCGCATGCCATACGAGCACATCCGGTAACATCGGAACAACTCAATACGGCGACAGCTAACCTTCTATACAATCCTGGATTTTAAAATTTAAAAGTCAACCATGATTATTTTGTTTACAGTTAAAATCAGCGGTTTAGAATGACCGTTGCACCCTGACCAGCAGCTACCGAGGAGCGCCTCCTATCATTACACCAAACTCTATATCCGCCACGAGCAAACCCCACATCCCGTCATTTAAGTGGTTAAGCCCTGACATGCCTTCCAACACATTATTATTGTTATTGTTTATTATTATTATTATTATTATTATTATTATTATTATTATTATTATTATTATTATTATTATTATTATTATTATTATTATTATTATTATTATTATTATTATTATCATTATTATTATTATTATTATTATTATTATTATTATTATTATTATTATTATTATTATTATTATTATTATTATTATTATTATTATTATTATTATTATTATTATTATTATTATTATTATTATTATTATTATTATTATTATTATTATTATTATTATTATTATTATTATTATTATTAATTAAACAAATAAACTATTTACTTTTGGATTCTATTCATTTTTAATGTTCTTAAAAATATGAAGATACAAGTACGTCAACGAAAAACGGAGAGTAAATTATTGGGCATAACTTGTCAAGACATGGTCCAGAATGACGTGTTGACGAAAAGAAGCAATATGGAAGATGCAGCCACAACAGCCAGGGAAATCAAATGGAGCTGGGGGACACGTAGGCAGGATGAACCAGTCAATATGGACATAAGAGATGATCTGACACACGGGAAGAGAAACGTAGGAAGACCAAGGCGAAGATTGGTACAGGATTTCAGAACAGTATTAGGACATCAGTGGACAAGAAAAGCGTGGGAAAGAGTGAAGTGGAAGCAAATTATTGGACAACTAACTTAAAGTAGAAATAGAAACATGACATGAAAAGTGATTGTTAACATGAAGACGCTAGAAGAGATGGAGCTCCTGGGGACTAGCTCACCCTGAGAGAATCTTTGAGCTAATCCCTACAACCGTAGGAGAACCTTAACCCTAAAGGGATTTAATGTGTTTATTAATTTTTTTTACTTTCTCTACTACGTATAGCAAGTAGAGGAAGAATTGTATTCCACCCAAAAATTCGATGTCGAGATTTCACCAGAAATATGTGTTTTGAGGACCCCTGAATCCAAAAAATAATTTTGAGAAAAAGGTCCGCATATCTGCCAGTCTGTGGACAGCATAACTCAAAAACCAAAATTCGGTTAAAAAGCAAAGTTGATATTTAAGCTTAATATCCTTTAAGAGTGCGACACAAACATTTTTAAGAAAATTCCTCCACCCTAAACTGCCCTTTACATGGAAAATTTTGATCTTCTCGAAAATAGCTCTAACGATTTTGATTAAAATGTTATGTTATGTTATGTTATGTTTAAAATACATATTTTTATGACAAATAAAATTTATATTTTGAATCTGGCTATAGCCTATGTAGTCTTATTTACTATGGATGACTTTTGCATAACTGGTAAACCGTAAGAGATAGACCAAATCTTATTGTATAAAAAATGCAGATGTCGGTAAAACCAATTTAGTCTGAATAAATTTTTTTGTAGAGTGAACTATTTCGGAGATATTCCTTGTTATTTGTGTGAGTTTTGGAAAACAAACTTTCGTCAAAGACTCGCTCAAATCGTACTGTATTACCATATTCTCCTTACACCTATAAGAAAATAAGCAATAGTTAATTTCTGCAAACGTTTATCTCAACTAACACGAAGAAGATAGAGGAATAAGAGTTTGTAAGAATGGTTAGTTCAAGAGTAGAGAAAGTCATGTGAGTGCAACATGTCAGATTTTTTTATTATGAAATAGTCATTAAGGCCCTACGTGCAGTGTTGATTTCTTCGCTGGATAGCGTATATGTATGTATTTCTCTACCACCCATAGTTTTTAAACTGTCGTGAATAGCATTAAACACGCAATGCATTATGGAAAACGTAAGACCATGGCGAGAACTCGTGTTTTGTTTCCAAGAACACATTTTTGTGCGCCGGGTGTTTAGTCTACCCGGCACACACGTACGATGAAGAAGTTGCCTGCAGCACACGGGATTCGAAATAATAAACCGAGCTGGTATGGTCTGCTAATGGCACAATAAATAGCAGCATATGGATCTAAGCTCTTCTAGTTCAAAATGACCTTACAGACTACCGTGTTTTACTAACTTAAGGAATGTTTCCATTTCTTTTTGTCTCATTTATATTTTTAGCTTATGAAGGTGAACTGATGTACGTCAGCCGATGGATTATAAGTAAAAATAATAATAAAGCACTGCAATAACATTAATAATAAACAAAGAAATGGCAATGAAACATTACGAGCCCTTGTGTTTGCGTGAATTTTGTTACGCAATTTAGAATCTGTAATCAGTAATTTTACACAATAGTAGCATATACAGGAATGAGTTTATTCCCTGGAAAATAAAGTCGTGTATGTGAAATGGAGAATATTCTGACTGTTCTTGTCTGTTCTCTTTCTCTGAAATTATAAAAACAACGTATAAGCGCATATCGCCTGTCGCTTTTCTTGGTGACGCTCAGTTACGAAAAATAAAAAGTTTATTCTATTTCCGGAGTAGAAAACGGAACAACTTTGTAAGTTTAATTAAGCTAATTCGTCGAAAATACTGCAATGGGTAATATATGTTTTATAAAATGCAACGACTATGCACTAGTAATACATGATTCATAAACGAAACGTTTAGACGAAGAATAATAAACGAACATTTTGGAATTTCGACTTATGGAATGACGATGTCTAGATAGGACATTAATTACACCGAGAGAGCTTTATTACGCTAACATTGCATTATTGCAGATGTTTGTCTAGCTAAATATTGTAAAGGAGGTACTTACCTCAGAGCACGGAAATTTATTGGAAGAAATTGCAGAAAATACATCGTTCTACAGTAAAACCTGACTTATTGAATTTTCATTTAATAATTAATTCCTCCGCATCTATATGTCCTGAGATACGACCCAAGCTGAATTTATTTTAAAACAATACATTTGAAATCCATTGTTGCCCACCTATATCCCAAAAGCACTCCATTTTCCTCCTCTATTTACCTGACCCGCCACTTATGGCTTTCAAACTTTTATTTAATATCAATGTATATGTCGAATTTCCTCGCCCCCCCCCCCCTCAGCCAATATGGTTCAAGTTATACTTGCTCAGCGCCGCACATTTATCTTTGCAAAGTGTCACCATTACGCGATAAGTATGTAGCCTTTGTTGCGCCCACGAAGTGCTAGGGGATCTGGAAATGGGTCATGTCTTTGTAGCAAAATGTTTGTGGACATCCTTCATACAAATGGATCCTAATTCCGAGGAAAGGCCGTAAAAGCAGTGTCGCGACCCAACGTAAACATTGTCCTAGGAGAGAGATATTGTTCCCTAACGGAGGTCGATGTTCCAGAGAGATCGTGTGCTGCTCTGAAATGTGTGACTGTGTGTCTCACTTCTCCACTTTTATGTTATCTTTTGACACAAACTCGTCTCCAAAGATTAAAGAGGCGCTTCTGGGATCGTAAACTCAGTTTCACTGCAAAAATGTACACGTGTCTTAATGTGGCTTGTTAAAGTCTTCAGTATAACATCAAACCGAGAGGGATGGCTCAGGCGGTAACGTCTGTGGGAGGTCGCGGGTTCGATTCCCGTGACTAACCTTCATGACCTTGTGTTTTCCCGAGTCGCTCAGATGAATACTGGGAAGAATATTTACCTTACATACCCGAGCTTCATTCCCTTTCTTTTCATTCTCTCTATCCGGTCTTTCCAGGCTGAAAGCGTCAGCAGGGTCACCGGTAGGATGCGCTGTGGTGGAGGAAATACGGTGTTCGGCTGAGAGGAGGCGCTCCAGTTGGCAAGTCACCGCCAGGGGGCCTCCTACCCAGCCGACCTGGATGGTGGCGCACCTGCAACTCAGTCGGGCTGAAGAACTGCCTGCATCTGTTAGGAACCCACCGTAGTAGCTCTGCCTGCGATGCGCTCTGGCCGCCTGTAGGGTACTCTCATGCATCCTTCCTTCCAGGGTCTGACGCACAATAAGCCTTCGGTTGAATGCCGGAATCCCCTCCGTAATATCAAAGAAACAATCTGAAGCGTCACCTGTTTTTTTTTCTACTCTCTTTTCTACATACCGCTCTTGGAAAAGCTTCTTCTAAAACAAACTTTCCTTTCAACCGACATAAACTTTCCAGAAATTATTTGATTATACATTAACTGACTGCCCAACGTTCCACGACCAACCACGTGGGTTCGTTACACCCTGCGAATTCTCTGTCGTTTCATGTCATTTCCATCTGACTCAGCCTTGTAAGTTAACTGCGTTGCTCATTCATTCATACAACTTTTGGAAAGGTATTCGAATGTTTATTCGTGCTAACAATCTCTTGCGATGGAAAAAAACAAAAAGAGAAAACATTTGCAAACTTTCAAATAGACCACACAGATGACCTTAAGAAGGATCTAAATTTACAATGTGGAATATTTCGAAAACGGCTAACACAAATAACAGATTTTTTGGATACCAGTTACACATTTTAGTGAGCTCTATATTTTTCCTACAATGTGTCTAACATTTAAAATACCTCAGTTATATACAACAACAACAAAAGTTGAGTGTGGAAAAGTTTCTTATTTTCGTATTTCTTCATTGGAAAATGCTGAATTGAAATTCGGATGTTGATATTTGTACGACTTTCCCTTTTTGAGATATGCTGTTAGCAGACATAGTGACCTTATAAAAACAATTTTTTTAAATTCAGGGAACTTAAAACGTGTATTTTCAGTTAAATCTGGATGTCAACGTTTTGTTTCTAATATTACAAATAGGTGCTAAAGAAAGGCATGCTAATGTAATACACCAGGTTTTGAAATAGAAAATTATTCAGTTGAAGTTCATTTTCATCTTATGAGAGCTTAAGGGCGGTCTCAAATGAATTTTGGGTGGGTTCCAGCTCACCAAAGCCCACCCACTGACGCCACGCCTGCAAATAGTCGGCCAAGAAGTAAACAACTTGAATCTCTGCCAGAAAAGCATAGTGGTTGAAGTAAGTAATACGCATGATCTAAACATGCAGAAACTTGTAAAAGTTTCTATTACACACGATATTTCTGCGTCTTTATCCCAAGAACGACCGGGTTAGCACTTCCCTCTCCGTATAAATTATAATCCTTTAGCAGAGTCTTCCCATCCTTGAACAAACTTTGATGAAAAGTTAGGCTTTCTTGATTATCCGCTACTTAACGCATTCCGGTCAAGGTAGAAGGAGGCTCCGTGAGCTAAACTTGAAATCTCATAAGTTGAAACTGTCTTCTCGACTTGCGAAGTGTTGACAGTTCCTTTCTTCTCCAACCTTAGAGTTCGGGCAAGTTCGCAAGTGATACAACTTCTGCGACAGGGCAAATAGTTCTCCCTGATGAATTCACAGTAGGAATTCATTTAAGGAATTCAAACTTTCATAACGCAATGATGAGGTTTTGCATTTCTCTACATCAAATACCATAATTCCCTGCTACTTCTCTGATTGTTTGGTTTTCCACCACTATTTTTACTTCCTCTACTGGTAAGTAGGGGAAGTGTTGTATTCCACACAAAAATTCGATATCGAGATTTCACCAGAAATACATTCTTCGTAACCCCCTGAATCTCAAAAAAGAACAAGATCCATGCGTGTGTATCCATGCGTCCGTGTGTGTCTGTATACAGCTAAACTCAAAAACGGAAAGTCGGTTAAATATCAAACTTGATATTTAAATCCAGCATCTTCCAATGATACGATACGACGATTTTCCAGAAAATCCCCCGATCCTAGACTACACTTTACATGGAACATTTTTTTTTAAATTTTGGTTTTATCAAACTTTGCCCCAACGATTCGGACTAAAATACCGTATGTTTAGGATATTTTCATGACAAAAGAAATGTTAATCTCGAATTTTCTTGGAATATCCTCAGAAGTCCTCTTTATTCTGAATGACATGCTTAACTGGTAAACCGTAAGAAATAGGCAAAATCTTACTACACAAAAATGTAACACAATTTATGTCAAATAATTTGTTTTAAGTAAACTATTTCTGAAATATTTCTTGTTATTGGTTTGAATTTTCCAATACTTTTTCTCAAACAGAAAGTCGTCATTCGTTCTTATGTCATGATCATAAGAATAAAATTTCAAAGTCATTACGTAGCGATCGGCTCTTAAGTCGCTTAAGCCAGTAACGTATTTCTGGTTACACTGCAGCTTCAAAGATTTCAGGCTTAATGTTCATGGTGTGCTGAGTTGTTTGTGCCAGTGAAAATGTCGAACGCGAGGAAAAGACAAATCAACATAATGGAAATTAAATTGGATGTGTTAGAGAGACCGGCCAAAGGGGAACATTAATATGTAATAAATTTTAGAATATGTTATTCTCTTGTTTCTAACGTTGTGTTAGAATCTGTATTTACGTAATTTGTAGTATTATGTTGACTTGTGAATAACAGAGCCCTTATTCCGCAAAACTCGACATTTCGGTAACTCACACACTCTCAGTCCACGTTAACTCGAGTTATCAGTGTTCCAATGTATTCAGTTGGAGAACATATGCACAAGTTAGCATGCTTAGTGCTTACATCCTTACATACAATACTTCCCGCATTTTTAAGTTAATTTACCCTTGACTATGACAAGGTTCAAAGGGGGGCGTAGCACCTCGAACTACACCAGATCGTTTGGGTCCCTGTTGGGGTACCTCCAGGGAAGGAGGGGCGATGTGCGAGGATACTAAAGTAATCAGGGGAGTCGGGGGCCGGGACTCGGTGAACTCCCCCGATCCAGAGGACGAGGATTTACAAAGAGTAAATTTCCTGCCATGCACACCGAAACTCCGACACCTAGAACCCAGAAATAGGGCGAAAGGTGATGTGAAATTAGGGAAATGGAGGGATATAATAATCGTTCCCAGCATTCGCCTAACGACCTGGGAAACCCCCGAAAAAGCCCCATGGGTCAGGAACGTGCGCCAAAGAATCGAAACCAGAAGCTTGAATGCGGGCCACAGACAGAACCGCCTGAGCCGGGACATCTGAGCTCGGTTAATTTACTCATAGCCCCCCCCCCCATGATATAAGGGGTATGGAATTGTACAATGAAATGGGTATTAATAAAATAATACAATTACTAAAGTGAATATTTAGTCATAGACCCTTTTAACTATGTGAAAATTAAACAAATGGTTCATTAATTTAAAGTTTAAAAAAATAAGGCTAAACAATAGAGTCTATAGTCTCCAAATAAGTGCCTTTAAAGTGAATAATGAGAACAAGAATACTTTGGGAGTTGCATTGAGAGAGTAAGTTAGTTCTCATACTGGTTTGCCTCACTTATACCATAATTTCTTATATATTTTGAAGATTATAACAAACATCTTAGAGACTAGAAGCTTTGCTTATCTTAATATCTGCTGAAAGTTCTTGAAATTAAATGCAGATTACATAAGTCTCTAAGATATTAGTTATAATCTTTAGAATTATATTGCTCACTGTTAATAGCTTCAGTTTTTCATAATATTCTTATAATGGGTGATCCAAGACCCCTAACCGGCTGCGTTGTGTTTTGCCTGCATCTGTCCTCAGCACTCGCAGCCGACTACTGTTGTCATAGAACAGTGCAGATGAGACCATACAACATTTTTAAAACTGCTTTTAAAGGCTTTACTTACCAACTTTATGAAACTGGCCACCATTACATTTTTGGCATCTCTTTAGAAAACTATCCATCACTCGCCGCAGTTCACGTTGAGAAATGCTGGTGATTTCCTTGTGGATATTTTGTTTTAATTCTTCCAGGGTGTGTGAGCTTGTCTTGTACACTTTATGCTATAAGTTACCCAAGAGATACATATAACAGATGATCTGGAAATCTTTCTGCAAATTGCACTTTCACTTGGCGAGCTGAGTTAACACATACAAATCATAAAGACACGCTGTGCAGAAGAAAACAAATGCTGAGCCATAATACACTTTGTGACAAAGCACACTGGTGATAACTCAACCACACATTATCACGTCCGCTCAGTACTGCACTTTCAGTCAACCGCGTTCAGATGTTTTTGGCCCTTTCTGTATATTCACTCCACATAAATTGGTGCTTTAACAAGATCTACATTCTTTGTATAGTAAAATTCTGTCATCTCTTATGGTTACCAGTTATGACGAATGAAGAGGACTTAGGAAAAAGTTACCAGAAAATTCAAGAAATACATTTTACTTGCCATGAAAATATCTCAAACATGTGGTATTTTAATCAAAATTGTTAAGTCATTTTTCAACCAATCAAAATTTTCCAAAAATGTTCCATATAAAGCATAGTCTAGAATTGGGGAACTTCCTTGAAAATCTTTGTCGCATCCTTGAAAGATGCTGTACTTAAACAGCAATTTTCAAAAGTTTACTTAGCATACCTGGGCTAATGAAAAATGTACAAAAATGTTTAAAGAACATCAAATAACTTTCGTTTCTCGAAATAAATATATTAAAACTGTGCTAAATTTTTCTAAAAAGGACAAAATGCCAAATTATAAAAAGTCTGGCATTTATCAATTTAGCTGTTTGGATTGTGACAAGGTTTACACTGGTAAAACTAAACGTCATTTGAAAAAAGGAAAATTTTAGAAATATTAAGTATAAACAGGCGGATAAATCAGCTGTGGCAGATCATTTTTTATCATTAATAATTAAATAAATCCAGAAGTGAAATTATTAAAAGATTAAATGGACTCATAGATTTAATGATTTGGGAAAAGATATTCATTTTCAATTACAGGAAGCATGTTATGAATTTTGAAATTCATCCGACTGATTCTATAAATAAATTTGTATTGTGTTGAGGTTGGTAATAATGATGCATAACATAACATTCATAGCGAGGGAAAGCAAGGTCAGTCACCTTGACAATGTCAGTGAGGTCTGACAAAACTAGTCAGTATTTCAACAACTTACACTACATGTATAAGATAAATGAAGGCTGTGGTCTCTGTATTATTTGGTATATCCGTGGATTTAACTGACTTTTGTCCTTGAATTATGCCATACACAGATGCACACACTCACATAAGTACAAACACATGGACTATTCGAAATGTTTAGTTCTTCCTGGCTTGTAGGCCGTGGTCTAGAAGGCATGGTAGATACCAACGTTTCGCCAAGTACTGCGCTTGGCATCATCAGGGTAATACAATCCTCCATCTGCACTGGTCAGAGTTTGAATGTGGAAGCAGAGAAGTAGTGGAAGTTTTGACCGTTAACGTCCGTTACGGTTATTCATATGGGTGGGGGTGGGCGGGGCATTGTTGTGCTGGCTACAGTAGTGATTGGCCAGCTGTAGGTGGGGTTTTATTATGACTGTTGTGTGCGTCTAAAAGTTTATCTAAAACCGGTATCCATGCTTTATGTACACGTAGTATTTCTTCTTTGCGATTGAAGTTGTCTTTGTGTTTGTAGATTTCTATGGCTTCCCTTTGTAGTCAAGCATAGTAGTTAACTGTAGAAGACTACGTGAAATAGCCACGTACAGGAAACTCAAAAATTATATTAACAACTTTTTGCTACTTCCAGTTTAACTGGAAGTGACTGCAACTTTCTTATTTTAAACGGAACATGCCATATTTTGTTTTAACACATTTGGATAGCACTCTTCAATAGTTTTCAAAAAGTTAAAAGGTTAAACCCGTGGCACTACAGTCCATATCGGACCAAGCCCTGCCAACCCGACTGCCGGCCTCACATCCACATACGCAAGGTAGAGGTGGGCGATCATCCAACCGATACGGGGAGAAGATGTGGTCAGCATCTCTACACCCCCAGCCAGAAATTGGCTTTCATGACCAGGGCCGCTTACCTATTGCAAGCTCCTAAATTTCCTCACGATGCTGAGTGGGTACCAGTCCTATATCTGGGACTTAAAATCCACATCCTTAGGGGTGGGATCGAACCTGGGCCACATTCCTTGGCAGGGAACCAAGGTATGACACCCTAGCCCACTACATCACGGCGCAAAACTTTTCGAAAAAGTACCACAATGAAATGTGAAACTTATTACTGTTAAATAAAAAAAAATGGTATAAATCTAATGTAATAAAATGTTTTTGTTTTTTCTGTTGATAACTTCAATTTCTTTAATTGACATGAAAGCATGTTTATTTGACCATAATTGGTTTACAATCATGGATTATCAATTTGTTTATTTTAATGATTTTTGCTATTTCCATAAGGGACTACAGCTTTCCTATTTTAAATGGTAAAAAATATGATTTATTTATATATTCAGATAAACTCTTCAATAGCTTTTCAACAGGAATTCACAACAGAAAAACAAGAATAAAAAGAAATAAACAAATGCAGTTCACCTTCTAAATTCTGTGTTCAAACTGGAGTCCTCAGTAGCTTAACAATATGATAGTCAATCACAGCAACCGTTTAAGGAATTATTTAACCAGGGTTTAGGAATACTTCTCATCACTTCCATTATGCAATGCTCCAGATCTAATTGGTTGAGTCTGTCTCCATATACCTAGCATTGACTTCAAATGGTCCCAGAAAACAAGTCCAAAGTCAAAAAATCTGGAGTTCTTGCTGGCCATTCTATGTGACCTCTTCTGCCAAACAATCATTGTGAGAAAACTTGATCTAAGTATCTGTCCAAAGTGAGCTAAAGTTACAGAATTTAAAAGATGAACTGCATTTGTCTTTTTTTATTCTTCTTTTGTTTTTCTTTTCACAAATCCAACTCAACAATCTATCAAAAAATCCACACCATCTTAATCAGTATCTTCCAACATCTGCATATCTGTATGCTTTCAACATGATTACAATGGTTATAACTTAAGAATTTCAATTTAAAATGCATTATATTTCAGTATAAGACTTTAATGAGGAAGAAACAGAGGAAATGATTTAGACAATATGGTTTTAAGGATCATACAGTATAAAATTGAAGAAACATAAGCTTAATATAGCTTTATTTGATCTCCCCTACCCTGGAGAATACAGTGTATTTTACATAGCAACTGAACAAAAGCAATCACACGTGTAAAAGTGCATTTCAATTCACTCTTAATATAGGAATCTGGGTATATAATATTGGCACCTTTAGCCTGCTTGTAGTTTCTTAAGGAAAATATACTTCCATTGAATTTTAATATAGGAACAGTATTAATCCATTTTTTTACAGATTATAATGATGAACAATATTTTCAATAGGAGTAATCTTTTCTCTGTATAACAGGCAAGTACAATGTCTCCTTATCATACAGTCATTTTTAAACTACCATCCATTATTATCACACTGAATAAAAACAGACCAACTATTACTGCATTATAATTCTCAAAAAAATGTAGAATGACCAAGAAAAACTTAATGAAAAAATTAATGTTATCTCAAATGAATTTATCTTCCAATTTCTATGTTCTTAAAGCATTAAAAAGTTTTGTTAACTGCACTAGCTATTTTATTCCGACGTTTCGACCATCTTGTCGTGGTCGTTATCACAGGCAAACTGCGCCGCTATGTAGCAGCTTGTCAACTTATATACCGGCAGGCAGGTGAAAGGTGGGTGAATGGTGAGCCCTGATTGGCTGGGCAGGTTCTCTGCATTGCGGCAGTCCTTCTGCACTGCGGCACAAATGACGTGGTGTTCTTGTGTTTTGTTCTACCCATGGCCGTAAACCAAAGTTTGTTGATGTGCATGCCACCATTATTATTGAAATTCTTAGGACAACGGGCAATTTCTAAGGCCTCTTTAATTTTTCTGGGTTGCCATCTGTTTTCACTGGTTACTATCTTGGTCTGATCAAACAGTATTGTATGTTTGGTTTCGTAAGCATGTAACGCGACCGCCGATTTTTCAATATCATTTTGTTTGCACTGACGTATATGCTCCTGTAATCGTTCTTTCACAGTTCGACCAGTCTCACCAATATATGATTTGCCACAGTTACACGGTATTTCATAAACCCCGGGTTTGTTAAGTGGTGGAACTTTATCTTTTACGTTTACCAGTAAATCTTGCAGTTTAGTGGGTGCTTTGTATGCCAACTTAATATCCGCTTGTTTTAATAATTTCCCTATTCGGTCTGTTACGCCTTCTACATATGGGAGTACTGCAAATTTTTGTTTGTCTGTTTTTTCTTTTCCTTGTCTTCCTGTTTTGATACTGCTGTTTTCCAGGCCCTATAGATATCCCTCTTTTTGTAACCATTGGCATGTAGGGCTTCACACAGAATTTTCTTTTCTTGTCCCAAACTATAAGTGTTGCAAACTCTTTTTGCTCGTAAGGCCAAAGTTTTTAAAATTCCCTTTTTAGTTGCGGGGTGGTGATGGGATTCTGCATGAAGATAGAGATTAAACGATGGCCGTGGAAGCTTGAGAGAATATAGCAATAGTGTACATACACCCACCTATGGATAGAGATAGAATTAACTGTTATCAATGTACTATCTTTCACAAATGTAAATACCCATCTTCAGTGAGACCTGCGCGAAGGGTCACCTAATGCTCAGGCACTCCTCCTACATAGGTGAAATGAGAATTAAATTTGCCATATATGCTTCCCTGCCTGTTCAGAGGGCATGGCAGCCATTGACTCACCTCGCACCTTTGAAAAGCAATATTTCAGCAATCATTCTAAATTAACGGGCAAACATTGCAAATTCAACATTATTACACATGCAGTAACTACGTTGTTATTGGGTTTTGATTAAACGGTGCACTAGAAGTAACAACAATGCCAATGTTAGGTGCTTTGCTTACCACCCTATGCTTAATCATATACACAAAATTCTTGTATTGGGCAGTAGCCGAACCCATTAAGGCGTGTTACTGCTTGCCTAGAGTGATGCCCTGAACATGGATTGAATCCCGTGAGATGCATCTTTTGTTTTTCCTGCCTTTCTGTCTTAACAGGAACATAATTATATAGTCTGATAATCTGTACCTAATATACTATTATACAATATTATTATATTGCTGCAATATGATTCAAATTTTAGCACTGAAAGCTTTAGAAGATATTGATTACAATTGTGTGCAGAAGTGGAAGGTAGGACGTGGTCAGCACCCTAAGACACCCCACCCAGCCAGTTATGCGGTCTTTACGACCTGGGGCAACTACTTCATTATTCAAATAGCTCATCTGGCACCCCAGGGATGTAACGAGGCTAAGTGCACCCTTGCATCCTGGACCAGATCTCCCAGGGGGGAAAAAATCCCCACAACGGTACCAGGGATCAAACCCAGGTCCTCCGAGCCAGAGGCAGACTCCTACCACTGCGCTATGGAGGCACCTTTTATTGAGTGATGTACTATAATGCAGAGTGACATAGCTACGTCATACTATTTTTCTACATAGTCACCAAGTCTCTGTAAACAGTGGTTTGAACATTCTACTAGTCGTTCAACACCTTGATGATAGAAATCCGTTCCTTGGTCATGGAGCCATCAGAGAACTGCTGTTTGGACTTTCTCATCATTGGCAAATCTGTGTCCACCCAGATGTTATTTCAGCTTGCCAAACAAATGGAAATCACATGATGCCAGATCCAGACTGTATGTCGGATACTTCTATACCTACCATATAAAAAGTTGAAGCAAAATATGTGTTGAACATGCTGTGTGCAGTGTTGTATTGTCGTGAATGAGAACAATGCCTCTGCTTAACTTCCCACGTCTCTTGTTCTTTACAGCATTGCACAGCAACTTCAATGTTTGACAGTAAGAATTGGCAGTAATGGTTATGATCTTGTGCACAAACTCTGTGTAAACAACTCACAGTCAAAGAATACAGTAGCTATGACCTTCCCTGCTGATAGCATAACTTCAAATTTTTTTCCGCACAGGCGAGAATCTGCATCTCCATTCAATAGATGCCCTCTTTGTTTCAGGTGTGAAATGGTGCACTCATGTCTTGTCACCTGTGATGATGTGGCCTAGGAAATCATTGCCTTCAACAGTGAAGCTGAAGGAAGTGTAGAGAAGCCATAAACCTTGCTTCTTTGTGTATGGACATCAGTGATCACACAACCCAATGTGAGCACAATTTACGATACTGCAGATGGTCTCACACGATGGAATGAGCACTACCTATTGAAATGCTGAACCACATGTAATTTCTGGGATACTCACTCTACGATTGCTGTGAATCATTTCATTGACTTTCTGAATGACATTACATTGAGTCCACACATCACCACAATTTCACAGTGTATATCTGTGCAATTCAGATGTTTCACACACAAAAATCATACTGTACCATGTACTTCAACTTAGGAATGTTTCCAGGTGATATGCTATTTCACTTTCTCACTACAATGTGCCTTTTACCAGTACCATAGCACAACTCTTTCTGCAGGAAGCAGTGCACATGAACTGTATTCTGACAATGTGCCACTCTTGTTGCACAATGCTCTTGGCATCTGACCACATATGTAACTTACTTCGACTGGCAACAATGAAGAAAAGATGTTAGTTGCCAAAGTGACCACATCTAATTTCCCTGTTGTGACAAACACATCAGGGATAGTCGTAACCTTGGTCGATATCATATAATGTGCTATCATACAAATGTTCAAATTATCATATGCCGCCATTAGTATTTTACCAGTTGGCAACCCTGCCATAGAGTTATCAGTATGACAGAAGATGTTTTATAGTGACCTGATAAAAAAGTATTCCACTCAGCACCAGGAAGAGACAAGAGTAGGCAGTCAACTCCAAAAGCATAGTACTAAGTGCGAAAATGTTTACTGTTTTAAACTCGCTTCTACCAATTTATTCTTTTTCACTAAGCTTTTCTTGGACATGTGCCAATAAAAAGAGTGTGCTTTTAGTGCACCAAAGTTATAATTTATTGCACAATAAATTAGATTTTAAATACTCAGACTTTGGCAATATTCTGACTGTATTTTCTTGTTTGCAATGCTAGCCATGTATACCTGAAGAGAAGCAGATACTATGGTTATGCAGCTGTAAATATTTCTGCTCCTCCACTTGGCTCAGTAGAGAAAACCAGAGAGTCTATGTCCCTGCCAACTGCTCCAGGATGATCCTTATAGAACTTCTCTTTTAGCACTTCTATATAGGAACTGCAGTTTTCCTTAGTACTTAGTGCAACAGTGCAGCCACCCCATCTGAAACAAAAATCCATTATTTATTAAAGTTTCACGGGCGATCAGCCGTGTGAGGTTTGAAAATATTGAGCTTTCGGCCATTCTAAACTCCATGGCCATGAAGTTGACGAAGGCCATGGAGTTTAGAATGGCCGAAAGCTCAATATTTTCAAACCTCACACGGCTGATCGCCCGTGAAACTTTAATAAATAACGTGCGCCGTGAAAGCTTTAAATCTTATAGGTCGCGCGTTACTTCTTGACGAATGAAAATTTTATATGAAAGGTTGAATGCGAGTCTCTACTCAGCTTTTGCGGGAACGAGAGAGAGGAGGTACAGTCTGCAGTGAGATGACGCGCATGCTTCTGAGCTGAAGTAGCACAACACTACAAATCAATTTATGACACTTGCAGTAATATCAGCCACACGTATTATACACTATACCTCTATAACTGTTTCCGCTTAACTTTCTTGCATTTATTCTATTCCCGACATATCTCCCTCGTCTGAATTGCTATTTTCGTTGCATGCATACATACATCCGTACCGCACAAAACTTCTGCAGTCGACTGTATACACAAACACGACAGAGGAAAACAGAGGTGTCTGTTATCGTAGCATAAACATTTGCTGACCTGTTTATTAAGGGTAGGCTCACTCATTGGATTTCTGCTCAAGGTCATTCGTCAAGAACGAACGCGCAACCTATACAAAAATCCATTAACTTGAAATCTGCCAGAACATTTATGTTCATGAACTTTGTGTGATGGATGAAAAGGTAATCACATGAGGAGTTAACTGTGGTTACTCACTGCACAGAAAAGTGTGTATGAGGGGGCAAAAAAAATGTCTGTGTCACATTCATATGACTTTCTCTAATATCTTTGTACACAGCTTCTACAAATAATTCTTATTTTTCTATCTAGTTCCATGGATATCACAATAATGCACACATTACAGCTACACTTATATCTGCATTACTGTGCTATTCGTGGGTTGTATTGCTTCTCTGTGAATAGCTTCAGGGGTGTATACTATAAATGTTTCTATCTACTTCATACTAATTTAATAAATATTGGTAAAAATAGTTTCATTGTGGTTTTTTTTTTTTTTTTTTGTAGGTACAAGGAGGATAGGGGAAACCCAGTAGATCAGGGGTGCTACTGGAGGGGAAATACTCTCGCCTAGACTTCCTCCACCATTACACCTGTTCCAGCTACCCTGGCCTCTCTGATATAAACAAAGCTACCACGATTGGGGTTATCACTGCACATATACTGCTGACCTGCCTGAATGACAAATATAGATCCATAGTAGCCAATCCCTTCAACTTAACGTCACGTTGCATAGAAGAGGTGAAACTAGGGGTATGCACCATAGCCTGCAGTAGACAATCAGATCTAAAGTAAAAACAAATTAGAAACTAAAAGCTTCACTTATCTTAGTAATATTCCAAGTTGTTTGGTGCTAACAAGTTTCGAGTTGACTCCAACTCATTCTCAAAACTTTTTTGGAGAATAGACAGGGAGCACGAGTTTTCCTTTTTTCATCAAGACTCTGCCAATCTTTCGATGACAATTGAAAGTAAATTTCAGGACAGAATTATTAGTAGGGATTTGTGACCCCTTGGTCTGTCAACCTAACCCCTGCAATTTCTATCTCTGGAGCAACTTAAAACATACATTGCACAAGACAAACTTACGCACCCTGGAAGAATTAATACAAAATATTTGCCAGGAAATTGCCAGCATTTTTCAGATGTCAACTATGGTGAGTGAAGGTATCTCAGCCTCACCAATATGTGTCCTGTGTAACGATCCAGCAGAAATGAACGAATACCACTTGAAGACCTGTGAAGCATTAAGATCAGAAGAAACTACAGTTCAAAAGTATTGGAAAGCACGAATGCTAATGGCTTCATTGCCAGATGCAAGGCACTAGAAAACAACAACAACTATGGTGAGTGATGGATAGTTTCCTAAAGAGGTACCAAAAGTGCATGGACAGCAACAGTGGCCAGTGTCAGCATTTCCTTTCATAAAGTTGGTAAGTAAAGCCTTTAAAAACAGTTTTAAAAGTGCTGTATGGTGCCTTTCTATGATGGCGGCAGATGCCAACAAATGCTAAGGATGCTGACAGGCGAAACACCACATAGCCCATTCAGAAGTTTTTTACTCTCCCAGTATATGTAATGCTAGGAATACAACAAACATTTTATGGACTATAATGTTCACTTATCTTAGTATTTGCTGCAAGTTCTTGAAATTAAATGCAAACTGCAGTTTCGTGATACATTTACCACAACATCGGTGATTAGATTAGATCAGAGCCAAATAGGGCATTGGTCATTAGATTAGATTAGAGCAATTAGAGCACCATGAGTAATCAGATTAGATTAGAGGAATTAGAGCATCCAGCATTGATGTGATAAACATATCATGAAACTGGAGTTTGCATTTAATGTGAAGAAGTACTATTTGTTAGATTTGTAGATTTGTATAGCTTCACTGTAAATAGCTTCAGTTTTTTACTGAATATGTGATGAATATGTAATTGTTAAACAAAGACTAGCTGTTGCTGTTGAAATCTCCTCTAGGATACTTCGACCTCGCCGCCACTAATGATGTCTACTGTAGTCACAGACTACAGTAGGCTGGGAAGAAGAAGTAACCCAGTAGATATGGCCCATAAGCCCGGAATATATTGTTTCTACTAAAGACTAGCTTCTCAGAACTTCTTCCCTTTCTTCAGTTGCAGCACCAGTCAACCACTGAACTGACGATAAGGAAGAAGTTTCCAGAAACAATCTTTGTTTAATGACTCGTAAGTGGAGAGAAGAGTGTTCATAAATACTTTGCTCTAATTTTAATACATAAGTATTTTATGTGTTAACATGTGAGAGATGATAATTACCCAGCTCCTGTGAGTCGCACACCTAGTGCAACATTCTTTCCCAACTCTACAATTCTATCCAGATTAGGATGGCTGCATTCAAACAAGTCCCTTAAACTTTCATGGCTCTGTTGCATCAACATGCCCAGCTCCTTTAACTTGCTGGGTGTATCCATGTCTGCTTTGCAAATATCACAGAAAGCCTTCACTCGACTTGCCTCTGCAAATATAAAGAGATTAGAGTTTATTACAACCACAAATCTTAGAGAATGTATTTAGTATAATACTCTGAACATCCATTGGTTTATAGCTTAAGCTTTGAAACTAAAGCACGAGGATGAGCCAAATGAAAACTGGAAATATTTTTTTACAGCTCCTTTACTACAGACAGAATTGAAACAAGTACACTATTTTCCAATGTAGTCCCCCTGCTTTTTGATACATTTTTGCCACCGAGTTGGGAGGGCATGGATACTTCGGGGGCAAAAAGAAAATTGTTTGGCTGTGCACGTAGCCACTCATGCACCACCTGTATCACCTCAGTGTTGGTCGCAAACTTGTTGCCATCTAAGGAGTCCTTTAGTGGGCCAAAGATGTGAAAGTTGGAGGGCACAAGCTCGGAGGAGTAAGGAGGATGGGGGAGGCACTCCAGGCGCAAGTCCTTGATAGTCGGCAAGGTTGCATGAGTCGTATGAGGTCATGTGTTGTCATGTTAGCTGAGAACGTCTGTTGAGGGGAGTCTGCAGAGCTTGGTGTGTATGACAGGTTTCACAATGTCACACCTCAACTCACTGTAGGTGGTATTAGTCACCGTCTTGCCCTTTTCCATATATTGTTCCACTATGGGGCCCTTGTGGTCCCAGAACAAGATCAGCATCACCTTTAGTGCTGATGGCTGGCTGTGGAACTTTTTCAGCTTTGGCAATAATGGGTGCCACCATTCCATACTGGAGTGCTTGGTTTCTGGCTGGTAGTGATGGACCCAGGACTTACCTCCAGTCACAATCCAAATAAAAAATGTGTCACCTTCAAGATCATAGTGGTACAGCATCAACTCGCCTCTTCTTTATTTCAGGAGTCGGCCAACAAGATACCCTTGCGGCCACTTTCTGGTACTTTAACTCATTATGGACAACATGGTGAGCAGAACCATCTCTTCTACCGCTGCAATTGCCTCAACTGTCATAAATTGATGTGCCTGGCTTGGCCTCAGCATGTAAGCAAAATTTCTTATGCCACTGCTGAATTTCGTACACTATTTGTACATCTGAGTCTGCAGTAAACATGTAGCCCCATACTTTGCCAACATGCATTGATGGATTTCTATCAGTGCCTTCACTGTGTAGGAAGAAGACCATTCTGTGATGTTCCTCTTTGATACACTCCAACAGAGGGACCACCATATTGGACACTCCCGTGTCACACTGCTGGGTCACATGGGGTTGCAGAACCAATGCCAATTGATGGCTGGAGAGTTCACACACAGGCGTACCAGGTCTAATCGTAATAAGAGAAGTTTTAGACCTTCTATAGAAATTTTCCAGTTTTCATTTAACTCGTATATTCAGGAGAAAACTTTATAATTCATTAAAGATATAAGACAGGAGTAAAACTACTAAGAGAGTGGTAGCACATAAAACCACTCCTAAAAGAGAGGGGATGAAAAATGTTTGATGGAACGTGAACAAAGACTTGGGAGTGTGCACTTTAGATTTTCTAATTTTCTGTTTTATTCAATACAGATTTGCAGTGTTAGTAGCGTCTCTATTCCCAAACCATCCTTACCCGAAGCTTTGATGGTTGTAATAAAACTTATTAATCTTGGAGTACATAAGCTGTATTTATTTTGTTTCTGTATGTTTTACTTCCTGAGCTTTACACCAATTTCCAAGCTGCAATTCAGGGAATATGTTCAAATACTACAAAGAAGTCAACAAAAATTAGAGAATGCTACAAAATGTTAACACAACTCCAAAAAGTTAATAAGACTGTTCATCTCCAATGGATTCCAGCACACTGTGGAGTCATGGGGAACGAAGCTGCAGACTCACTTGCAAAGAAAGGCACAACAATAAAGCAAAAGTCTAAATTCAATTTCTCATATTCCTCAATAAAACGCTTGATCATTAACAAATTTTCTCATTCATACCTACAAGAAATAGAAACAAATGCCAAAGATAAAAAATGGATTACACTACTTTCCAATCCAGATATAATCCCCCAGAGACCAAGGAAAACAGCTGTTGCAGCCTTCCGACTATTGACAAATCATGACTGCTTGGCAAGTCATCTCTACAGAATAGGTATCTCAGCCTCACCAATATGTGTCCTGTGTAACGATCCAGCAGAAATGAACGAAGACCACTTGAAGACCTGTGAAGCATTAAGATCAGAAGAAGCTACAGTTCAAAAGTATTGGAAAGCACGAATGCTAATGGCTTCATTGCCAGATGCAAGGCACTAGAAAACAACAACAACAACAACTGAGATAGAACAATGTTTTGTGTTTTTGTTTAGCAAAGCAATAACTGAGGAAACACTTCTTCTTTTATCAAGAAAATACTTCACAGCAGTCAAGTTAAACTCATTCAGAGAACAGCACTTTTTGAAGCACCAAAAAATGTACACATTAGCTAATGATAGCACTTGCTTCTTAGCCACTGGAAATCTCCACAGAGTTCCAGAAGATTTGAGAAGCAGTAAGCAAGGAAGATTCTACTTACCTGTCAGTAACACTACTAGTGTTTATGCTGGGGAGAAGCGCTACTATCTCTCTTTCTCTCTCCGACTGCCTGGTTGGTTGGGGCCAAAATCCCAAAATAAGTTTGGATATAGTCACCGCATCACAATAAATAAATAATAAAATATGCCTGTTCTTTTTTTTTAAATCCTTTAACCACAGCCACAATAAACGATGAGTGAATGAAATGGATGAGCCTGAAGTCCATAAAGCTTAAAGTTACCTGACATT
Source organism: Tenodera sinensis (assembly GCA_030765045.1). Lineage (NCBI taxonomy): Eukaryota > Metazoa > Arthropoda > Insecta > Mantodea > Mantidae > Tenodera > Tenodera sinensis. Next base: position 164,313,149 of record CM060966.1, read on the forward strand.
CATCTTTCCAGAATGAGTGAAAACTGAAAAAAATCTTCTCTCACTCCACTCACCCTAACCAAAATTCAAACCCAGAACCTCTTGAATTGAAGCAGAAAAGTTTCCCAACATCAAAGGGGTGCAATAATCATACTTTTTGTTTTCTCAGATATGCTCCAACAATGTTGATTAAAATCCATATGGTACCTACATGAGTCAATTAAATATATTTCTCGCATCTTCTGTGAATTAAACTGTGAAATGCTCTTCATATTGACTAATTCTGTATTACTGAGAAAATATAAGAGATGGAAAAAAAATCTTACTACATAGAGACCCAAAAACAACCAAACTGCTGGGTGGTGTTTTCCCACTATGTAATAAAACAGCTGCTGTATACAAGGTACACACAGTTCACTTGTTTTTCACTGCTCTGAAAGTGCAGTATTGAGCTGATAGTGATATCATGTGGTTGACTTATTACCAGCGTGCTTTATTATTGTGTCCTGCACTTAGTCACAAAGTGTCTTATGGCTCAGCATTCGTTTCCTACTGCACAGCGTGTATTTATTTATGATTCGTCTGTATTGCCTCAGTCAGCTTGCCAACTGAAAGTACAATTTGCAGAAAGATTTCCAGGTGTAAAAGTTCCAGGCCATACAGCAATCCATGAGTATTACAATAAATTTCAGGTCACAGGAAGTGTTCAGGCTCAAAATCTAAAAGACGCCATATGGTTCTTACCGAAGAAACATTAGAGGGCATCAGTCATCGTTTGGAGAATTTCCTCCAAAAATCGCTTAGGCGTCTTACACAACAGGCAGGCATTTCCTATGGTTGTGTGTAAAGAGCTACTAAACTGCTAAGTTAAAATATCATATAAAATCATATATAAAATATACAAATATCATATAAAATAACTGTGGCTAATGCTTTTATGCCAGGTGATCCTGTAATTAAGTGCCCATTTTGTGAGTGGACTCTCAATAGTGTATACAATGGCGAAATTGACCAATATTTAATATTTTTCACGGATGAGGCTTGGCTCCACCTTCATGGATATGTGTGTACACAAAATAATCATTATTGGAGCTCTGAGAAACCTAATATTGTTCATGAAATACCTCTTTATGACGGAAAAATTGGTGTATGGTGTGCCATTAGTGGAGAAAGTGTTATACGTCCAATTTTTTCTGAGTCAACAGTTGATGCCTGTACATACGTGAATACAATTTTGAACCCCCCCCCCACCTTTTTTTTTTTTGGCGGCGCCGTGGCCGAGAGGTTAGCGCGCTCGCCTACCACCTAGGCGGCCCGGGTTCGATCCCAGGGACCCGCATGTGGTATTCGTGGTGGACGAAGCGGTGTCAGGGAGGGTTTTCTCTGGGTGCTCCGGTTTCCCCCGCCATCTCATTCCACCGGTGCTCCATCTTCATTCCATGTATCATCAGTGTCACCGCCTGCGGCGCCGTAGTAGTAACAGCGGGCGTTAAACACTACAACAACAACGAACCCCTTTTTAGAGAATTACCTGACAGGGAGCGCGATTTTGCCTTTTTTCAACAAGACTCTGCAACAGCTCATACAGCCAATCTTTCAAAGAGAACAATTGAAAGCATGTCTCAGGACAGAAATATTAGTAGAGATTTGCGGCTCCTGCGTTCCCCCAACCTAAACCCCTGCGATTTCCATCTCTGGGGTAACTTAAAAGTATAAAGTGTACAAGACAAACCCACACACCTTGGGAAAATTAAAACAAAACATTTGCCAGGAAATTGTCAGTATTTTTCAATGTGAACTAGAGGTGAGTGATGGATAGTTTCTTAAAGAGGTACCAAAAATGTATGGACGACAGTGGCCAGTTTCAGCATCTCCTTTAATAACAGTGGTAAGTAAAGCCTTTAAAAGTAGTTTTAAAAATCTTGTATGGTTTCTTCCGCGCTATTCCATGGCAGCAGCAGTTGGTGACAAGCACTGAGGACACGTACAGACAAAACACAGCGCAGCTGGTTTGGAGTCTTTTGGATCACCCATTATAAGAAAAATGTACTACTCATTAAAATTCAAAATTTGTTTCAAATACCATCTTTTTTAAAAAGGGGTAGTATTAATTATTTTTAAAATACATTCCATGTTTAATGTTTACACTTTCTCAAGTGCAGCTATGACGGACATACTTGAAAGTTAGTTTGCAACTTTAAGTCCATCTCATTACTACAGCTAAGCATTTTAATGCTTTCCCTATGTTTTACATAATCAACACTTACTACTAATATGAAGTAATTTCTTATTCTATTTTATTTATTTATTTTTTGTTGTTTTAAGAGATAATACTTTCTTTGTCATTTTCAAATTTTAGCTTCTATATTTTATATTCATTATGTTTTGTTAACTATTTTGTTACTTTTGTATTAGTATTCTTTGTCTTTTTGGCAGCATGTAACTGTGACAGGAAGATGTTAAAATAAAACAAATATAAAAAATGTTTCCATTTAAGGTTAATCTTGAAAATCTTTGTCACATAAGAACTGAAGCTTTCCTGGCGACGAACATATTCAAGCTGTTCTCGGGCTTCGAGCCAGGTGAAGTGATGAAGAGCCATCGACGTTTCGGGAGCGTAACCTTGGTAGCCATTCATCATCCTGATGATGGGAGAGATGTACGCTCCCGAAACGTCGATGGCTCTTCATCACTTCACCTGGCTCGAAGCCCGAGAACAGCTTGAATAAATCTTTGTCACTTTCTTGAAAAATGATTAACTCAAATACCATGTTTGGTATTTATCAAACATTTTTATTTTATGCTGCTCACAGAAGATTGTTTTCTATAAATATTTTTTTTAAATCAGGGGTTCTTAAAATATGTGTTTCTGGTGAAACGTCAGAATTAAATTTTTGGATGGAATGCTGATAAAACCTACTACCCATTTCACATGCATTCAGCGCCCACTTCTCCCTATGCCATCTAACAGGCATTGGGCTAATTATTTATCGCAAAAACTCTATTCTAAAAACTTTGTTAGGGTTGCTATATTCGCCAGATGACTGGGACAGTAAGGATGAGGACAGTGGCAATGATGGATGAAAACAAACATTATTACAAGAAATTTGAATATCCCTACAATGTTATACAACATTTAGCATTTTTAAGAGGAGGTAAGCAATTAGCTGTAGCATATTTACAGAATGTAGCATGCACAAACCCATATAGACATGCAGCGCTCTCTGGTGAAGTTTGAACTCATTCAGGTGGGTTGTATTGTTGGTGAGGGACACTTTGTTCAGCTTCTGCTCATCCACTTCAAGCTCCCTGCAGATCTAAACAACATCATTGATCCAAATCAGTATTCTTACAAAATCATTTTTTTCTACAAAAATGCATAGCTATTTCTGCTATTTCTGACTGTGCAAGAAAAACACAGTAAATCTCTCTTAAGGGGCAATGCTGGCTCTTCGGAATTTGTGCCCATTGCTTATTTTGTTGCATCATATTTCCTAAATGTTGACTTCTGAAGTGTCTGTTTTGGCAATACAGAGTAAAGGCAGAATTAGGGTGAACTTATATCATAATGCAACGTAGCAATAAGACAAACATTGGTTTTCACATGATATAACTGCCACAGTTAGTGTGCTAATAATTACATGTAACAGTTCACAGCAATGATTATTTGTTTTCATGGTTATCACATTCACAGTTATATTAGACTAATAGTTACCAATAACAATTGGCTGTAACTACGTTCCAATATCTACAATGTTGATACAGACTTACTTTGTCATTTGATACAACCTAAAGGGAAGTTTTCTGTGTCAATACTGATTACTACAGTGGTTTGTAACCACAAAATGCATTTGTATTTGCTTCTACAGTTCTGCACATATACACAATTTGTACTACACCGCTCGCAAAAGTTAAAGGCATGTGAACGCTGGCTAATGTTCAAGCAGAGTTCTGTTGCCAAACATAGTGCATCTACCGGCAGAAGTTCTATACATACGAGTATGTGAGATGTGTGTACCACATTCAGCAGCGCTGGTAGGAGGGGCAAACTTAGGATTCGCTGGAGTCTGCAGTACGGCCCCCCTCCATATGCCTTTAACTTTTGCGAAGATTATAAGCTATATGGGGTCCTAAATATAAACATCACATAAGGCAGACATAAAGGAAAATACATCATTATTATCAAATCAATATGGCTTAAATTGAGCATATAACAACTTCTATATTCTTGTATGATAAAACATGATAAAGACACTTTGAAAGGGCATATTGCTCAACAAGGGAACTATTTCCACAAATGCAACATATATTTAGAGATTATAAGCTTCACTTGCCTTAGTATTTGCTGCAAGATCTTGAAATTAAATGCTAATTGATAATGTCAACAAATTGGTTTTGCTTTCAATGGTTAGTAATACATAGAAATATTAAGTAATTTAGCATTCCTAATTATGGCAACAAGTAGAAACAAGAGTAGTGCTGACGGTATGATAGATATATCACGGAACTATAGCCTGTGTTTAATTTCAATTTCTACATTTAATTTGCCTGTAGCAAATACTAAGATAAGTGAAGCTTATAGTCTCTAAATACTTATTTGTTGTTTGTAGAATTGTATTGCTTCAGTGTTAACAGCTTAGGTTTTTCATTGTAGAGAAACATTAATACCCAAACACACATTATTGTCTAACATTGCAAAAGATGCAGAAAATCTCAGTTGGTTACATACATTTAACAAAGCGGATAGTTCACATTGGTTAGTGACAAACATGGCCATAAACTTATAACATAAAACATGGAAATTTGCAAGCTTCAAGCTTTCATGTTTATGTCATTGTCAAACAAGCCAATCAAACAAAGATTCTTGATATACTCTGTTCCATGATCATTCTACAATCTTGCATCAGATTTTTCATAGGCATACTTCGTCATTTTTCAAACTCTCGTGTGAACCACTAGGTGACATAAGTTATGATGCATGTTACAGATTGAATTATTACAATGTCAAAGCACACTTAACTCAATTCTTTCAATTTTGTCATAAGAACCTTGTTATTCCAAAACAACGCTATGTCTACTTAATATTTGTCTGTGTAAGATCATGGACCAGCAGTCACTGGCATTTGTATAAAAATTGCAGCAAAACAAATTGTGTTGGAGGTGGTTTTTTGAGAGTTTGTCCCTTAGCCAGATAATTAGGTCTTGTTCATTTTGATCCATGTACTTAATCTCTTTTGTTTATGTATTGTCAGTGGTCACCTCACAGACTGTTAATTTAATTAATCTGTTTCAAACTCTTTTTGATCAATTGTTGTTTATATTTATATGTGTGTTTGTCATTGCAAATGACAAATTAAGTTTATGCTTAATTTTCATTGTGAATGGTCCTTAAGTCACATTAAATCAAGCATAAACAGCTTCATTTAATGTCATGTGGTAAACCCTTACATTATGTTGTCTTTAATCATCACGTTATGTTAAGTCCATTGTAATTCTGGCTTGACTAGGTGCCCTTATGAGAGATTTTGCTGTATATTGAATAAGTACAAATAGTTTGGGAACTTTTCAGTAGAGACACAGCTACCAATGCAACATATATGAAGTTCAGCTGGTTTGTTGCAAAACCATATTTTAAATGTTCTTCAAATGCATAGACATATGACCAAAAAGCCATGAGTCCTCTTGCACTCCAATAGTTTTACTTTCCCTACTACGTAATTGCAGTAAGCAGAGGAAGTATTCTTTTCATCCAAAACTTTAACACAGAGATTTCACCAGAAATACACATTTCACTCCCTAAGTGAAAAAAAGACGGTATTTTACAAAAAGATTGCATGTGTCTGTTGTGCATGTCTTTCTAAAAGCAGCATTTAAATCATTTAAATACCAAATTTGGTAATTATTAAGAGGTAGAACTGGAACTTAAAAATTCAATGCCAATTGAATAATAATAATTGGTAATTATTATTTATTTATGCCAACAAACTTACTGTTGGTATTTTTAAACACACAAGCCTTGTGTGGGCTTGTGTGCCTTTGTGGTTTACCAGGAAAGATGCGAACTGGTTTGAGAATTCAATGCCATTCTGGCAGTTTGTCACAGTAGCTCAATGATTAGAGCACCTGCCTGGTAAGCGGAAGGTCTGTGGTTCAAATCCCAGCTGTGGCATTGAATTTTTAAGTTCCAGTTCTACCTCTCAAACCAAACTTGGTATTTAAGTTCAACATATTCCAAGGATGCAACACAACATTTTCTAAAACCATTCCTCCATTTCAAACTATCCTTTGCACGAAAAAATTGTCAAAAATTTTTATTTTCTCAAAAAGGGTTCCAATGATTTTGATTAGATTACCCACCATATGTTTAAGATATTTTCATGACAACAGAAGTGTATATCTTGAATTTTCTGAAAATAGCCTCTGAAAGCCTCGTCATTCTGAATGACTTTCACACAACTGATAAATTGTAAGAGATAGAAAACATTTTACTGTGCAAAAAATATAGATCTTGTTAAAGGACACAGTTTATGTCAAATACCTTTTTTGTGGAAATACTCATTTTTGAGATATTCCTTGTTATTGATTAGAATTTTTCAATGATTGTACTTTTCTCAAATAGGATTCGAAATTTGTGTTTTTATGTGCTAGGCCATGCAAAGAGAATGGAATTTCAAATCTATCACATAGTGACCAGCTCTTAAAAGATTTAACTATCACTTAAGCCTACTGCACTCCCCTATTCCCATTGTAGCTACAAGCAAATATGTAATAAAACAATTTCTACAAATGTCTATCTCAATAACAGGAAGTAAAATGAAGAATAAGCATTTAGAGGAATAGTTTATACAAAAATGAGTAGAGAAAGTAATGTGCACTACATCAGAATTTTTAGTACTAGACTCTTCCATTTGCAAATTTCTAATTGTCTCTAAATATTCAGAATTCCTAGATTATTGAAGTCCATAACACATAAATAGGACAGTTAAATATTCTAATCCAGAGGGGATACTACAATCAAGGCTAAACTCATTGCTGTTGCATGTTTAAATGATAACTGAGGAAGAATTCCAGGATTAGGGAAGTCAACTTTGTTGATTTTCATTCTTGCAACATGTGGGGCAAGCATTGTCTCAAGGGAATATGACTTTCTCGTTTGATTTTTCTTATGCATTTTGGTCTTCAATTGGTCCAGAAGGTGCTCTGGCAATTTACTGGAGAAAAGATAATCAATTAGCGACACACCCTGGCATAACAAGCAAGGCAATATCATGATCTTCCCAGCCAACTTCACATGCTTTGCCTTCATAAGATGGTAGAGAATCTTGGTGCTTCCATTGCTTAGATTACAGTTTTGTTTCAGGTGTGTAGTAGTACATTCATGTTTCATCATTTGTTACAAATCTACACATTAAGCTGCATGTAAATTATTGTCTAGCAAACATTTAACAAGCATGTCATAAAGAGCCAATTATGCATAATTTGGCATAATACTGGAGAGCAAGAGGATTAATGACTTCGTTGTCAGAAATCCAGCATTAGCTAACAACAATATAATTCATAATTTCTCTTTCCTTCCACATGCCTTTAAAAGGGAGTGTTCATTCCTGAGCTAATCTGGGGAGAACTTCCTTCTATTAATGACTCCTCACACCATAAAAACAAACATCTGCTAAATACCACACTGTAACACAGACAGGAACAAATGTAGACAGTGCTTTTCTCCATCCAAATGAAAACCATAACTGTTCCAATTTCACATTAGTAGCCAATATCATAGACACTAGTGCTATCTGTGCCTCTGGTGAGTCCACTAACTCTATCTTATAAAACATTTTGATTTCATAATTTTCATTACTTTAGCTCTGTAACATACTGTGTACTTGGAAATTTTGTAAGCACTGAAGGATTTACTATCATACATCTGCACATTTTCACTGATATCAAACCGAGATGGAGCAGGGGCTGGAGTCACGTGTCACCTCTTTTCATATTATAAATCTTTAAGATATGGAACTACAAAATTTGATGGAGAAATTGAAGCAATTCGAATGACCCTACAAAATCTTTTGTACAGAATTTCACATTTTCATCAAGCAGTTATTTTCTCAGATTCCAGGGCAGCAATGATAGCAATTACTTTCAAGTTGTCACCAATAAACCAAACAATTATAGAATGTTAGAAAATCCTTACCCATCTAACAGCACTTCAAAAACACCTAGTATTCCAGTGGATACCAGCTCACTGTGGACTGAGTGGTAATGAGAAAGCTGATTTTCTTGCAAAAAAGGGTACTGGCAATGTTAAAAAATCTATAGTTAATCTACCATTTTATGCAGATAAAAAGAAAGGTCAATTCTGAATTCAAAAAAATTATTGCAAAATATTACTATGAAAAATCAAAAAATAAAAGATGGGAACTACCAAACATTCAAACAGTAATTCCTAAGTATCCTCGAAAAACAGCAGTTGCAACCTTCAGGTTGATTACAGGACATGATTGTCTGGCAAAACATTTAAACAGAATTGGGATATATTCTTCACCACTCTGTCCTCTATGTGATCTGCAAGAGGAAATGGATCGAGACCACCTTCAAATATGCCCGGCCACTTCTAATGCCCCATCCATCAGTGAAAAATATTGGAGAGCAACAGGATTAATGACTTCATTGTTAGAAATCCAACATTAGCTAACAACATCTGCACATTTATTAAGAACAAAATAAAAGTAAATAAATTCTAATATGGTAGCTGTATATTACATAAGCATTTGAAGCATACAGTTAAAAGCTGCTTTTGCAACATCTTGTTGCTTCACTGTTAATAGCTTTAATATTTCCTTAATCTTGTTAAGTCTTTAAAAGCTAGACATTACCTCTTCCCTGGTGTAAACATCTTTATGCAAGATCTTGTTTACAAGCTTTATCATATCACGAAGTGATACATTGAGCTGCTTCTGAAGATCTGCCAAAGTCAGTATACTCTCCCAGTTAAGCCCATGCCTTTTTGCAATGATCTGAAACAAAAGGATTAGACTGTTTACTGAATATAGACAATCTGATGTACAGAGACCACAACTTTAGTAGAATACCTTTTTAAATGTGTTAAATCAATCCTTAATTTGAAAGTGAATCTGTATAATTTACATATTTGTGACTGAAACGTTGTATTTTTATGTTGTGTTTTTCTACCTTTTCTTAATATAAATGCCTGATAGCCAAAATAAATGCTTTTGTTGCCTTTCTTTATTATTTTTAATGATTTTTATTGAAATACGTGTTTCAATTTAATTTAAAAGGTGAGTTAAATAATAACACTGAACAACACTTACAACATATTTCTCCGGGACGCGTTTCGAAGGTAACTTTCCTCCATTATCAACCGGACAATAACTGGGTTTCCATGGTGTTTCATGGTGCAGATGGTGATGCTTCTTCTGGTGGCGGTTCAATGAACTTACTGAAAATGTCTCTCTGAGGAATGTCGAAATTAAATACTCGGTTTCTATTTTTTAAAATAAAGATTTGTTCCCATGTGGACAGTTCTTGTTTTCCGGTTATGTGTTTAAGAAGTTTCGGTTCTAGCTTTATGTCATGATTTTTTGTCGAAAAGTGAAATGCAACCGCTGATTGTTCTAATTGTTTACTCTTAATGTTTCTAACGTGTTCCTTGGATCTAATTTCTAAATTTCTTTTGGTTTTTCCTATGTATATTCCATTACAATCACTGCATTCAATTTGGTATATGCCAGATTTTTTGTTAGGTGGAATAGCATCTTTGATGTTTGAAAGTAGTAGGTTTTTTATGGAGTAATGGTTTACTGCTGCTAGCTCAATGTTGTATTCCTTGAACACCTTTTTAAATTTATCAAAAGCCCATGGATGATATGTGAATTTTTTGAATATCATTTTTGGTTTTGCTGCTGTGAGAGTTGTAGTTTCTTTTAATAATTTTTTCTTTTCTGCTTGTTTTACCTTTTTATCTACTAATTCTTTGGGAAAGCCGTTTTTTTGTGCTATTTCAATTATTTTGTAATATTCTGTTTTATATTCTTCTGCTGAAAGAGGGATGTTCACCAATCTATGTGTTAAACTATTGAAAATTCCTTGTTTGTGGCTTCTTGGATTGTAACTATTAGCTTTTATGTAGTTGTCTGTCTGTGTTGGTTTTCTGTGAATACCGAAATTTATTCTATCCTTGTTTTTGATTAATTTTAGATCTAAAAATGGTAATTTACTATCTTTTTCTACTTCCACTGTGAAATTTATACTTTTGTCCTGTATGTTCAGAAGTTTTAATGCGTCACTGATGTGTCTTTTTGGAACTATTGCAAATATATCATCCACATATCGCTGCCAGAGTTTGAACATCCACGGGAAACCTTTTGTGATCCTTATTTCCAATGAACTCATGTAAATATCTTTTAAATTAAATTAATTACAACAACACTGTTTTCAAACTTCTATGAAAGAAAGATACGTGTTTCAATATTTGCATCACTAATAAAATGTATTGTATATTGAACTTTCTGTTACTCACCTATTCTCTTCATTTGAAGAATTTTGCATTATTGTTAATAACTGCAAAAGCAATAGCGAGACAAAAACCTACTGCACCAAAAAGCGTAGATCCTACTATTCAAATTAAGTTTTTTATGGCACTAAGCACTCCTGTACGATCTTTGTTATTAGTTTGAATTTTCCAAATACTTAAAGCAGATATTACTTATATAAAGAAATCTTGAACATTGATTTTGTTAGTTGAATGTTTATTATTCCTATTTAATCTGTTACCAATTTGTGGAAAATATCATTATAATTAACATTAAAAATTGAAAAATAAGTCAATATTTAGAAAGACATCATTATTTTTATATTATTAACATTGTTTTAATATTTTGATCATGTTTATGTAACTAGTAATTATTTTACATCATACCATATACAAGAGGAAATTTAAAATATAAATTAATGTTATTATTTATGGCATGACTGAAATGACCTTCAAGTTGAGTATACATGACAAGGACACATGACACTATCGAAATAATTCTGATGAAACAAGAAAATATATTGTTAAGGGTGACAAGAGCCAAATGATATCATTATAGTTACCTATAGAAAATCCGTCAAACAGGACTTGGTTAATGAATTTGTGGAAGACGGAAGCCATTTTTGATAGCTCACCAAAAAATCATAAATTGTATGGTTTGAGGCATGCTAGCAAGTTGGAAACATTTATAAAAGTGAACAAATATTGCAACAAAGTAAAAGTGGTAATAAAAAAGTGTGCAGCAAAAGAAATTCAGGAGTTTATTTGGAGAAGTTACTTAAGGAAAATTGAAGCTATTAACAGGTAAGCAACAGAATCTAAAATAAGAATAAATTAAAAACTAAAAGCCTCACTTATCTTAGTAATATTGCAAGATAATATTGGGATACAACTTGAAATTAGTCAGGTGTAGAATATCTTGCAATATTACTAAGATAAGTGAAGCTTTTAGCTTCTAATTTGTTCTTATTTTAGATTGGAAAAGTTAAAGAGGTAGAACTGGAACTTAAAAATTCAATGCCACAACTGGGATTTGAACCACAGACCTCTTAAACTTTGCCCACACACAGCTTGTGTGTTTAAAAACACCAACAGTAAGTTTGTTGGCATAAATTGGAAAAGTTAAGTTTGTGTTTTATTCCCTGGCCACCACCTGAGAAGAAATAAGAGTTTTCATTGCTCATCAGGCAACTTCCTAAAAATGACTGAATCGTACTTTATTCCTTTTTCAAGTGCTAAGTTCGTATTGGTTATATTATTATGATCATGCAAAGGCATCATCACATAGCTTATACCCCTTACAACATATATCATTTCAGTTCACAGTATCCCTCATATATCTAAAATAAAATATGATAATGAAAACTTTTCTGCAAACACTTTATCTCAATTAATAAAAGTAAAGAGAAGAGTGCACTTTCATAATTCTAGTTCATAGAACTGTTAGTAAAAAATATGTGTTGCACTCAGATGACTTTCTCTACTCTTGTACTAACCATTCTTACAAAATATAATTCCTATATCTTCTTTGTTAGATGACGTAAACATTTGCAGAAATTATCTTATTGCTTACTTCCTTTGCTTATTTTCTTGTAGTAGCAAGGGGAATATGAGAATATAGTAGGATGAAATGTCTGGGTACTTAAACTCCAGCAGATCACGGCATAACAGCCCGGAAATAACTCCTAGTTATATTGACTCCAGCTGTGAAAGCCTACGCTCCTCTCAATACTTTAGGCTTTGAGCGATAGTCAAATCTTTTAAGCTTTGAGATTTCATTCTCTTTGCATGGTTAACATATAAAAAATGAATAACAATGTTGTATTTGACAGAAGTTTAAGTTCTCCAAACCTCATACAGATAACAAGACATATTTCCAAAATGGTTCACTCTACAAAAAAATTTATTTTGACAAATTATGTATTTCAGCAAAATCTACAGTTTTTGTAGTATGATTTGGTCTATCTCTAACGGTTTATCAGTTATGCAAAAGTCGTCCAGAGTAAATACGACTACAGGAGCTATAGCCAGAAAATTCAAGATATACATTTCATTTGTCATAAAAATATCTCAAACATATGGCATTTTAATCAAAATCGTTAGTCATTTTCAAGAAAATCAAAATTTTCGAAAAATCTTCCATGTAAAGGGTAGTTTAAGGTGGGGCTGTTTTCTTCAAAATCTTCGAGTCGCATCCTTGAAAGACATTAAACTTAAATACCAACTTTGGTTTTTAACCAACTTTTCGTTTTTGAGTTATGCTGTCCACAGACTGACAGACGGACACACACATGGACCATTTTTTTTTAAAACTGCTTTTTTTGGATTTAGGGGCCCTCAAAGCATATATTTCCAGTGAAATCTCTACATCAAATTTTTGGGTGGAATACAATACTTCCTCTACTTTACTATACATAGTAGAGGAAGTAAAAAAGTTTCACAAATGTAATATTTTCATGTAAAACCTCAAATAATAGTCACAATCACAATTTTCTATCCAAAACCCCTCCATTTTTCCCACTTTTCTGTGACTTTTTTAAACTTAAGAATGATTACAAAGTCTTACCTGAGCTGCAATACGACACTCAGCAACTCGTTGATTGTAATCTGACGTTTTAGCTTTGTTGAGGACAGCCAGTGAATGGGCAATGACAAAAACTGCCCCATCAGGCAATTTCATGTCCTCTGCTCGAAGTGGATTGAACATGATATGTTTTGCACTTCCTGCAACAAGGACATACCACTTATAATATAGAACCCCTTCTTTACAGCATTTTCAAACTCCTTATGGCAATAATTCAAGATGCACAGCCAGTGAATAACCACATAAATGAAACCTTATTCCAAAATTCTTGAACTATGGAGTGCCATGGAAGGGTTTGTTCTTGGGCCATGATTATTCATCACGTATGTAAATAACGCAGGGTGCGGCAGAAACAGTGACCCATTTTACACATGTCATTTAAGAGTGGGTTTTTTTGGACACACTCTAACTACTGTGGTTCTCAGTGTCCCATTCTATATTGGGTGTGAAAAACTGCTTAATTTTGCTCAGAGGCCTCTTTATTAGACTTGGGTAGGGTTACCAGATTCTTTTATGGAAATGTAGGACACAATAGTAAGAATCTGATGTGTAGCACTTATATAACTTTCTCTACTCTTGAACTAACAATTCTTACAAACTTTTATTCTTCTATCTTCTTTGTGTTGAGATAAACATTTGCAGAAATTATTTTATTGCTCGTTTTCTTGCATGTGCACCGCGAATATAGGAATACAGTAGACATTGAGTGATAATCAAATTTTTAAAGCTTTCAAACTCTGTTCTCTTTGTACGATTAACATAAAATCTGATCTGCTGCACTCACATGACTTTCTCTACTCTTCTTCTAACCATTCTTACAAACTCTTATTCCTATATCTTCTTCGTGTTAAGATAAACATTTGTACAAATTATCTTATTGCTTATTTCCTTGTAGGTGCAAGATGAATATTAGAATACAGTAGGCTTTGTGCGATAGTCAAATCTTTAAAAGCATTTGCAGCTTAACATATAAAAAATGAACGATGTTCCATTTCAAGAAAGTTTTAAGTTTTCCAAAACTGACACAAATAACATGGAATATCTCCGAAATGGTTCACTCTAAAAAAAAAATGTATTATGACAAATTGTGTGTTTTAGCGAGATCCACAGTTTTTGTACAGCAAGATTTTGTCTATCTCTTACGATTTATGAGTTATTCAAAAGTCATCCAGAGTAAATAGGACTACATAAGCTATAGCCAGAAAATTCAATACATAGATTTCATTTGTCATACAAATATCTTAAACATATGACATTTTAATCAAAATCGTTAGAGCCATTTTCAAGAAAATCAAAATTTTCAAAAAATTTTCCATGTAAAGGTAGTTAAGGATGGGGCTATTTTCTTCAAAATCTTCATGTCGCATCCTTGAAAGACATTAAACTTAAATACCAACTTTGGTTTTTAATCAACTTTTTGTTTTTGAGTTATGCTGTCCACACACACACACACACACACACACACACACACACATACACACAGGCATTTTTCTAAAAATGCTTTTTTTTTTTTGGATTCAGGGGGTCTCAAAACATATATTTCCAATGAAATCTCGACATCAAATTTTTGGGTAGAATGCAATACTTCCTTCTACTTATCAGTAGAGAAAGTAAAAAATGTAGGACATGTGACAAAAATGTAGGGTACAATGGTAAAAAATGGAGGACAAAATGTAGGACATGGTCAGTCAATGCAAAAATAATGTAAATTTATAATTGAAATGCTATTTATATATACCCATAGGCTATACACTTATATTTGCTCAAAATCCTGAAACAGTGTTAAACGTGATCATGAACAGTCAGTTATATTTCTCTACAGAAGTGATCTTGCGCAAAAAATCTAGCTTGTTTGAAATATAGGTAATCAAGAAGTTAAATTAAGAACAAATTAGAAGCTAAAAGCTCCACTTATCTTATTAATGTTGCAACTTGTTGTACTGCATCCAACTTATTTTCAAAGCTATCCAAACAAGTTGAACTTGTTGAATAGCTTTGAGAATAAGCTGGATGCAACTTGAAACTAGTCAGCAGTACAACAACTTGCAATATTAATAAGATAAGTGGAGCTTTTAGTTTCTAATTTGTTCTTAATTTAGACTCTGTTGCTTCGCTGTTAAAGCTTCAATTTTTCCTTAATCAAGAAGTTTTTAAAATTTTACTTCACTAAAAGAAGAAAATGCATCCTTACTTGGCAAGGAAAATTATCATCTTCCAACAACAAATGCATAGGTGGAAAACTGTGCAATTTCAATGACAAAAACAATGGAATTAAAATCTGAATTACTATAACATTCATCATATTCCGCAGATTTGGCTATCAGGGACTTTTTATTCTCAAATTTGAAAAAAGTTTCAGCGGAAAACAGGAGATTATTTCCAAAACTGATGTCTATTTTGAAGATGGCTGGAAAAACCTGGAGAATGCTGGAAAAAGTGTATTGAGGTGAAAAGAGATAGACTGACAAAAAAAGAATCCATCCAAAACAATTTGTTCTTCTATCTTTTTCTAAGGACTTTTTCTAAGTACAAAAAATACAAATATACTTAAACGCAGTTTATTGCACATCCATGCACATGTATGGTTCACAAACTGCTGGATCTGTGCAATTGGGATACTAGCGAAGTCATTGCCATCCCTGTGAGTCCTAAGTACAATAAGGCATTAACTGCAGAACAAGAGGCTTTCTGTAAGTTAAAAAGTTCACAGTGTATACTTAGGACTACACGTACCTTTAGTTCCTAACATTGATATAGCTTGATCCATTCCACCACCTTGTGTGCCAATATATCTCTCAGCTGCAGCACAAACATTTGCCATTTTTAACTTGTCTATGCTGTACTGAAAACAAAAATATTTAATCAGCAAGTATTTAAGTGCATTTAATTAGTATGTTGCACAACATCTACAGTGATTCACTTGTTAATCGATGAGGATGGCGGCAGAGTTAGTCGCTGAAAGCTTGGGTAGTTACCCTAATCTGACCTGGCTGTTAGCCCGAGAAACTATCATCAATAATCAACGCCGGGAAAGCTTCAAGTCATTAATCACTTGTTAATCAATATAAGCCAAGTGTAGTTTCATTTAAGTATATTTAATCATCAGAAGGACTTAGACAGAATTTGAAAAAATTGAGACTGATCTTTTATTTATGAATATTCCTTAACTGTTGTAGTTCTCAGCCTCCCATTCTATGTTGGGTGCGAAAGATCACTTAATTTTGCTCAGAAGCCTCTTCATCAGGCTTGAGGTTCCAATACATGCTGTAAATCTATGACACGGGACCATAGGCTTTACTTCCCTTCCAAAGGAAGTCATGCTAATAATTTTTAAACCCCCCAAAAAATTCATCACCCTCCACCAGGTTTGAACCCATGACCTCAGGAACCATAGCCTAGCACACCAAAGACAACTTAATTGAACAGATTCTGCTGTTGCCAGACATGTTTTGTCTCTATCCCTTTGCCCATTTCACATGAGAAATGGCGAACACAAGCACAGGACAATGACATCACAGGGCACTGTGCTTGCAAGCGACTACAATACATTCCTCTATCAACTATAATAGGTCCTAGAGAAAGTAGTGAACACTGTTTGTTACAAGTTTGCTACCCATAAGAAAATTATTTCACTCCACAGTGTATACAGTAAAGAAATGCATCTACAAGCCAGAAAATGGAGACAATAATCTCCAAAATATATTCCAGTAAGTCTTTCATAAAGAAATGAAACTGGAGTTATTAAAAATTAATTTGAGAATTTAAACCGTAACTGGTGTGGTGGGGTCAGGAAGACCCCATGAAAATTGTTTACTATGTGAAACCTAAGTTCTCCGTAGTGTGACACTGCGGCTATCAGTACCTTTCAGGCAGTGTGCTTTGAGTTGTTGAGTGTTGAGGTTGTGGTGCAAAGAGCGTGTCTACATCATTAACAATTATTTTTCTTCTAAGGAGTCAGGGTGACCCCACCATACTGGTAACGAAAGTATATCATATCGCATTGTCACCTGTTTCATAAGGAGATGACAACATTTTACACAAACAAAATGCATTATATTGCATGGTATGTTATTACAAAAAAATGACAACTTTACGCAAACAAATGAAAGCTGATGATTCACAATTTGATGAATGGATTTTATCGATTGCAAATCAGTTAGACAATGAATTTAATGACTTCAAGTATTCACTTCTTGGCCCGGACTACTAGGGTATTCATGACAGTGATTCAAAGCTGATATGGTGGTGAACGTGACGAGGAAGGAAGAAGTGGAGTAACATCAGTAACACAATCAGACTTGTAGAAGGTGGACTCTTGCTATTTTCTACAATGAGTAACATTTCTACAGCAAATGCATTGATCATACATCTATCATTAATAGAAAATAATAAGAAATCATGCTTTGAGTTCACCAAATCCCTGGAATGAACCACATCTACAGAGAAGGATGAGTACTCCCACCTCTTACGAGTTAAAAAATAATACTGCCAAGATGCTCAAATGCAAAATTCCTGAGCAATTAGGAGTTATAAACAAACGGGTTAGATGCGCAATGTGTTCTAGAACAAAAGTATGTTGTCTAACTAGCAGTACACCAATGTTTAGTGAATGTGCAAGAACTGTTTGTGAGGAATGCTTGTGAATACCTACTGTGGTTTTGTCCAGCTGTTATACCCACTTCATTTTAAACACTCTTGTTAGTTACTGTTGTTCTTGAATTTGATGACCCATACTTTGTTCCCAGAGTAAACCATGAAATTCAGTTCAAAACAGCTACAACTATTACACTTTGGCTTATAAAAATCAATACATGCTAAAAAGATCCTCTATGCATACATGCACAAGTTTACAATGTAGCTTTTGCCTGATTAATTTCTAAATGTAACTGAATATTAAATTAAGTTGTTAGCTAATGCTGGATTTCTGACAATGAAGTCATTAATACTCTTGCTCTTAAATATTTTTCATAATTCATATTGGAGAGTTACATAGCAGTAAGGTAACCGTTTTTCAGAGAGCACCATATTTTTACATTTTGGCAGTCACATTGCTCTCTTGCAACCCCCAGAATGTCTGGAGGACCACACTTGTCAGTTTATGGGTCTCACTGACCTGACCAGGATAATTATCAAAATAAATTCACTGACCATATCCTCTGATTACCAATCAGAGCCCTCGGGTACCCTAATATCATCTGGGTCAGAAGAGAACAAGAGATGACCAAGGTAAGGTCATAAGGTCAGATAAAAAAGATACAGTGAGGAGCAAAACACCAGTAAGTGGAAGCAATGTTCTGCTCTGCTTGGGTACCTTGTGGTTACCATCCACATATCCCCGAGATGGGGACCCCTGAGGGTGAATATTAAATTAATGTTTACTTCATTACGATGTATCATCCCAATCCTTCATAATTGTCAAACAAGAAAAGGGGTCCTCCTGAACCTACCATACCATTTGTGCTACAAAAGATGCACCATACTGGTTAAGAATTAAAATGTTAAAAACCGTTTTCTCAAAAGACAGGAATATAAATGACATACCTTATTTGCATAAGCAGTAGCCATAGCAGAGGCAACAACAAGGGCACTTGAACTAGACAGACCTGAGCTAAGTGGAATATTTCCTGACACTGCAATAACCAGCCCTACAGAGCTCTGTCCTTCAGGTAACAGCTCCAGAACACCCTTCACACCACAAAGGACATAATTGTGCCATGCTGGTGATTCTCCCTTTCTAACTTCAATGCTGCAAATAAAAATAATAATCACTATAGGATAGATGTTAGGAAAGACATATGGGATATCTTGCTTAAAACATTGATAGAATTGCTAAACGAAGAGCTTATTTAATGAAACTAATTCATTCTCTAACTAACTCATTCATCAAGATCTAGCATGCAACCTGTAATTATGAACTATCACATTATAATATATGTATTTTAACGTTGTTGTGCTCATTCTGGTTTCCATTCTTGGTTACTGTGAACAACTTATGAGTTATAAATCTGTCACGATATCCATCACTAGAAACAAAAACATAACAGTGGAATTCACTAACAAAGGTTCCCAAAATACGTCCTAATCTTCACAAATGAGGTATGCAGTAAACACAGTAAAACCTGTCTTCAGCGGAATAGAGCAGAGCTCTTGAACATTTCTATTAAAGACAGATTTCCGTTTAACGAAGGTAGGCCTAGGCTATTAAACAATGACCATACAAAAATTGACAGAATGAGATAAAAAATCTATGCACATTATTCAATTGTGTGTACTTAGATATTTCTGCTGCAATAGATATATGTACTAGACACCAAAGCAACAATGAACAAAAAATAGCTGTATACACAATTCATTTATTTTTTCCAGTAGTCAAGGAGAGATTTCTAAATGCATTGCTGCTTAGCTGCTCTACTTTCCAAAAAAACTTTGGCCTGAGAAATCATACAAAACACATCCGAGTCATTTCGCCACAGGAAAATGTTGCAGTTCCTTTAAACTTTTAACAGCATCCCAATAAGTCTTTAGCCTACACTCTTCTTCAAACTCAGCGATATGTTCCTCTTCATTTTCCTCTGCCTTCTCTTTTTCTTTCCGACTTTACATATTCTCAACTAAGGCAACTACATCAACTGCTTCTGTTTCAGTTTGTACATCATTGTCTATGTTAACATACTCCATGGCACTGCAATTGAAAGCACCTTCATTGATTTAGCTTTGTGCCTGAAAATTTTCTAAACTGGAACATTTCTATTAAAAGGTGTATTTTGATTTCTGTTGTCTGTGTAGGACAGTTTCTGTTTAATAAAGGAAAGTTAGCATGTTTTTCTACCCTAAATTCGTAGGAACACGAAATATTTCCATTTAAAATAGGTTTGCACTTAACAGGGGGTCTATTGAGGGCAGGTTTTACTGTATAACCGATCCTCAATTAATCACAGTGGAAACTTAAGTGTGCCTAGTACATTAAACAATCAACATTAATGCAGCACATCAGAAATTGTTTTGTACTCTTGCAGGCAGACAGGAAAATAATAAAAGTTATAAAAAAGTAATGAATAGCTTCAAATCTTATAACAGTAAATGTGCATAAAATTTAAATACTACCTGAAAGAATTAATGTCACATGTGAAATCTGCGTGACAGCTATCACTGTTTGTAAGACTTAATATTAACTTCCCCTCTGTTGTAGCACTCGCAGCCATCATGATGTCCTGTTCCAGAGCCATGGGAAGGACAGAGTATCCACAGTAATCAATATGCTCACCAATTATGTTTACCCTGAAAAATAAATAGAATTGTGTGAAATAGCAATATTCATAAAGAAACAAGTTTACGCTTGCTCACAAAAGCAGAAAGTAACCTGCATCTTTTTTTTCTTTTTTTTTTTTTTTTCATATTCTTTATGATGTACTTTGTAGGTACCAAAACTCAACACACTGATAGCATGATTTCATCAGAAATAGATACATAGTTTCTCTTCACTGTTCACTATAGATGACTTTATTGGTAGGTTTCATTAATTGAGAGTTTACAGACTTATGTACTCGTAATTCAACTTATTACTGTCACTCATACTTCTTAGTTACATTATAAAGGCATACTAACCTTCCAGGGGCGCGTACGTAAAACTGAGGCTCCTTCTCATACTTATTCATATGCAATTTCTTTAGCTCCATTGCCTTGTCATAATGTTTGCTTTGGTTTGTCAATGCAGTTGCCGGGATACACTCTTCGCCAGCCATGGCCTTTAAAATACAGATGAGGTACTGTGGTGTGTGGGTAATTAATAAATAAAACTATTTACACCTGCATTTCAATGTTTTCCTGCCACATAAATGCACCGCCAATCTTCATGACCAACAAGTTGACCGATAAGCTCCTCACCACGTCATCGCTATTGCTTATCGTGGCATATTTACGTTCCCAAGGTCTGCCTTATCTCAAAACAAATAGGTGTAACACTGTCAATAAACACTTTATATTGACGGCTCTTTATTTTAGGTTATGTTTACATTGCTTCACACACTGCCATATTTATTGCCAACAAGACATCCGGACAAAGTAGATAAGATAATGAAATTTATCATTTTAACTCATGTAAATACTTTTGTATCATACCTAAAGTAATTAAATAAAATGTATGATTTGTAGGCGTTAAAACAAGCTGTATCATATACATTTTATTACAAATTTAATCACGTAAACAAATCATGCATCAACAGCTGACAGGCATAGAACATATGACAGGCTCACACCATGGATCCTGGATCATGTGAGAAGTTGAGAACTCCCGACAGGACAACTGAGCAACGTGGCGCGTGAGTGGCTCGCATTCGAGAGGTCCCGGGTTCGTGCTCAGAGTTTGGGTCTTTTCGTCCCCTTGTCACTTAGGTGAATGCTGGGTGCTTAATTTCATTTCACAGGTTCCTTTTGTTCCCTTCTTCATTTCATATCACTGTTCCATTTCACTTGTCATCTTCCAGGTACGGTTGTCAGCGCAGTGGTTGGGCGCTAGTGTTCTGTGGTTGGGCGGCTGTGGGCAGGGTGTTCTGTGGTGGGCAGTAAATCCTTTTCCCTTTGTGGGTGGTGACACGCTGTCTAGATCGTAAAGGTCGCTTCGACGCCCTATTTGATGAGGAGCTTCAGGTACTTGACCTTACAGACGGCAGTCTGTACGAAAGTGAGCGGTCACGAATGGCACGAACGAATGTCAGCAGAGAAAGCCAAAATTCATCCGTCCCATAGCGACGGAAGTGTAAACTTCTTGAGCCGACAGCTGTAAATCGTGCTATAATCGGTGTAAATACGAACACGTGAAAAGAAAATTGAAATGTACTTTGATAATAACACTATAATTAATTTATTTCTTCAGTAAACACATCTATGTATGTAGGTATCTACATCATATTAAAATTCAGCCGTATAACATTATTACACATTAGTTTAATTATTTTTGTTATTATTAAACCGGTTTTACAATAAATACACATTTTTCCGGCACCCAAATTCACAACCTTTAACAAAATTTGATTTAACACATTTTTCCATCCGTTTGTTCATCCATATATTTTCTTCTATTACCTTCTTGGCCTAATTGATTCATTTGATCCACGTAATATACGGCCTTCAGTTTAATTATGATTTATTAAATAAGGCACCTCTTATTAACTCTTGCAAGTCTTGTAACCCGGTAAGCTTTACACTACGATATCTTGCTACCGGGGCCACTCTATACATATATAATTTAAAATTTCCATAGGATCTATTTCACCTTCCTTGGTTATCAATCTCCTTAACATCTTCTGGGTTTAATGTTTCCCCTTCATATCTCTTGGTAAGTTAGATCATTCCCATTTCTTCTGATCATCCTTCCCTTATGTAAGATTTACACCAGTGCCTAGGGTCAGTTGCCTGTCGGAGAGCACAGGAACCTATGGGCTGGACAGAGTGAAGACCTGGAAGCGGGTAGTCAACCAAACACGAAATCGATGCAGGCGAAATCGATGATTGGAAAGGTGATAATGGAGTAATTGGTGGAATGAAGTGGCGGGGGAAACCGGAGAACCCGGAGAAACCCCGTCCTGACGCCGCTTCGTCTACCACGAATGTCGCATGCCGTTCTCCGGGATCAAACCTGGGCCGCCTAGGTGGTAGGCGAGCTCTCTAACCACCAGGTCACGGCGCCGCCTCATTCCCATTTCGCCAACATTAATTACTTCCTCTTCACCAGGTACTTGCAAGTACCTGTACTGTATTCCACCAAAATTCGATATCGAGATTTCACCGGAAATACATGTTTTGAGACTTCCTGAATGAAAAAAAATGCATTTTTTAGAATAAGGTTTGTCGCGCACTAGAATGTGTGTATGTGTGTGTGTGTGCGTATGTGTGTGTGCGCGTATGTGTGTGTGTATGTGTGTGTGTGTGTGTCTGAGAGAGAGTAGCATTACTAAAAATGAAAAGCCGGTTAAATACTAAATTTGGCATTTAAGTTGAGCATCTTCCAAGGATGCAACACGAAGGTTTTCAAGAAAACCTCCTCGTCCTGGACATGATTTACATGGAACATTTTACGAACATTAACGATTTTTATTAAAATGCCATATGTTTAAGATATTTTCATGCCAAATTACATCTATATCCGGGAATGGTCTCAAAAGTCCTCTTCATTCTAAATGGTCTTTGTATAACTGGTAAACCGTAATACATACACAAATTTTCACTAGACAAAAAAAAAAAAAAAAAAAAAAAAAAAAAAAAAAAAAAAAAAAAAAAAAAAAAAAAACCGTAAAACTCAAATTTATATCAAATACTATTTTTTGTGAAGTGAACCATTTCCAAAATATTCCTTGTTATTTGTTTGCATTTTGCAACACTTGTATTTTTTCTCAAATAACAATACCCACGTTATTTGTTTTTTTTTTAATCTCTTGGCCACACAAAGAGGACGGAATTCCAAAATTATCTCATTGCGATAAGCAGTGCTTCTAAAACATTTATCTGGCACTAAAAATTTAACAGTATTATCATATTTCCATTGCACTTGCAAGAAAATGAGCTATTTGTGCAAATGTTAATCTCAATTAACAAGTAGATAGAGGAATAAGCATTAATAAAAATAGTTTGTACAAGAATAGAAAAGGTCATGTGACCGGAATAAATCAAGGGCTTTTTTTTCATAATTACTTCAGGTATATACATAGATATATAAATAAATTCTTCGATATGCAAAGCTGTATTCAACCCCAAACCATTAGAAATAGTTTTCTTTATTATTTTAATTTTTGATTTTAGTGACACTTGTAACCGAGCGGAATAGCTTAGGCGATAGTCTGTAGCCACATTCAGGAGGCCGTGGGTTTGATTCCCGTGGCTGATTTTCTTGAACCATTAGTTTTTTTCGGGGTTTCCCTGGGTCTCTAGGCAAATGTTGGGAAGAATAATTACATCCCCGAATTTCCTGCCCCTCTATTTCACTTCACTTCTCATTTTATTTCAAATTTCATCATGATTGACTATCTTAGGATTCTAAGCGCAGGCGAGATGTAAGCGAGTGAGAAAGTAATAATCTCCTTTATCAAAACATTTGAAATTTGGTGGAACGTTGGGAGTGAATTTGATTTTTCTGAAAGTTTTACTGTGTTTGTATTTACATGAGAATAGGAGGTACACTAAATCTCATTAAAATTGGAAAATTCGTTTATGATATATACATTATTTTATGAATTTAATAGGCACATTTTCAAAATGTAGCTCGCATCTATTGACTTTTCAAAATTCATTTATATTGGCAGAACTGGTACTCTAATATATATATATATTATATATATTTCAAATATGTTTGCTGATTATGCTGTACATATTTTTTTAATGGGAAAGAAAATTTAATCTTAAAAATTATTGATTTTTTTAATATAAAAAATGTTTTTGGAATTCATGTTAATGATAACATCAATATTGAATCATAGTTTTGTCTAGCTGCTATTTATGAATACTTTTGGAAATTTTCATTGAATTTGAAGCAAAACTCAGGCGCAACCTTCTTTTGGAATATGCAGAAGTTTTGAGAAAAACAGGCTTTTACATAGGAGCATCCTGTGTACGTTAAAGGAAGAGCACTATTTGAAAGGGCCGTAATGGCCACATGGAGTGGGGGATATGAAAAATGTTAGGTGATCCAGATGCGCGGGAGTTCCAGGAACATTTTAAGCTTAAAAAAAATCGACTTTTTGACACTTTTGACCAAAATTTCACTCCCAGTGTCCCTTAAGGTTCCATTTCTGGACACCCATTGTCAGGCAGAAATACCGCTACATAATCCCACCAGAGTCTTTTGCCTGTCTTTAGGCAACTTCACACTAATTTCATTCACCACCACAGAGAAATCTGTAGATGACAAACTTGTCTTTATTAGGGGTAAACTGCATTTTTTTTCTTTTAAATACTTAGCAAGTGAAAGGCCAGATACATAAGAAGGTATGTTTAAGACTAGTGAATAAAGATGCTGACAGGAGACGAAAGGATGGAGATAAGTAGGTCTGGTAAAATATTACTCTGTGTTGAAACACCCTACGTTCAACCGTTGATTCAATTCCTGTGTAATATAATAGAAACACTAAGATTTCTGAATAGTTCCAGAGTCCCTTTGAACACATTTTCGTCGTATGCTTAGCTATATTGACGTTGAAGGTAAAAGCACCGAAGATATGCACATTTGCCGATGTTCACGATTTGCCTATGTAGTCTGAAGTCTTCTCACCTAAAGTTCTTGTGAAGTTCTAATGCTAATCTGAGGAGGAATACAAGACACAAAGGATAAGAAAATAATAGCCAGTAATAAACTAGTAATCTTTATTAACTGAAACAATGGTACACTCTCAAGCCAGTGCGAAAAGCAGATAGAGACCTGTTTCTATAAGCGTTGACAGAACTCCATACTGTAACGTTTCCTGGTCACCAGTACCTATATGTCTTTTACCATCACAAGCCAGGTATGTTGTGATCGTCCAGTCCTCCTTGAACTCTACTCCACATTGCACTTCATCCACGTCGGTGTATTCCTTCCTTGCCCATAACAGCACCTCCCGAAGAGCGCAGTCACATTTAAAGGGGTTTCCTTGCAGATACAGCTCCTCTAACCTCTTCAGCTCCTGGATTACCTCCACATCCAGTGTCTGAATAGCGTTGTGCCCAAGACTCAGAGTTTCCAGATACCCGTTGTTTTCGAACACTCCTACAGGTATCTCCTTTATCCCACAGTATGAGATATCTAAAAGATATAGATCAGCCATGTCGTTGAAGAGGTGGGTGGGTAATTCTGAGGGCAAGGGATTTCCAGAAATGTTGAACTCTTCAACGTTGTCCAAACCCGCGATACGGTCTGTGAAGCGGATTCTGTTGCGCTGTAGTTCGAGCTTTCTCAAACGGCTACTAAGCTGTAATGCGCTGGCGTCGAACTGAGTTAGGTGGTTGTTGCTGAGATACAGTCGCTTGAGTTTTGTTAAGCCTCTGAATATTCCATCTGGAAGACTCTGCAACTGGTTGTGATCTAGGTAAAGCTCGTACAGAAACTTGCCAATACCCCTGTAACATTGCAAGTTACACGTTATCTCATTCTATGAAAACATTTTTCAGCTAAGCATGTGGGCATAGAAACTTATAAGAGCATGCTAAAGTCAACTGGGATTTGGAAAAATGGTTTAGAACGTCTTTCAAACTACTTCAAGAGCTAAAATTGCCGATTTCTGCAACTGGGTTTTAACGTTTTCAAGGGTAGGGTAAATCTTTCAATCTCGAACTCTAGCATTTAAGAGTATTACATTATTACTCTTGAGGCAGCGAGAAAGACCGCACAAAAGGTCCTACTGAAAAGCAGTTTTGCACCACCGCTGTATACGAGGCCAGAGATGCACGCAACCCGAGGTTCACTTTCTCACTTCCCCTTTGAGACAAAGGGTTTGCTGAACCAATAATGATGTTAAGTCATTCAAACTGACTGTCAATTAAGGCTGAATAAATCAAAAGACCGGATATAAACGTCAAATACTCAATCTGCTTTCAAACATTCGTATGTCACAATATTATTGTTATTGTTATTGTTGTTGTTATTGTTATTGTGATTGTGATTGTGATTGTGATTATTATTATTATTATTATTATTATTATTATTATTATTATTATTATTATTATTATTATTATTATTATTATTATTATTATTGTTATTGTTATTGTTATTGTTATTGTTATTGTTATTGTTATTGTTATTGTTATTGTTATTGTTGTTGTTGTTGTTGTTATTGTTATTGTTATTGTTATTGTTATTATTATTATTATTATTATTATTATTATTATTATTATTATTATTATTATTATTATTATTATTATTATTATTATTATTATTATTATTATTATTATTATTATTATTATTATTATTATTATTATTATTATTATAATAATAACATAACTTAAAAGGAATGAAGTTATTGGTGGTTATGTTGCGCAAGTCAATAATTGTTGGTTTTCACCTCGTGGAGAATACAGCTCTCTACATTATGCATTTTACATGTAAATTACGCTTAAAATCTAAAATAAGGAATTAGAAACTAAAAGCTTCACTTATCTTTAGATTCTGTTGTTTTACTGTTAATAACTGCAATTTTCCTTTATTTTACACTTAAAATAGGTGTTATTTACTGACCCAGCATGCTTGTACTTTTTGGAAGTCTAAGACATTTTAGTTCATTGAATTGAAGTTTTGGACTATTAACCTTAATAACTTTTTTGTGTTGAAAACAGAATGAAACATTATTGACATATGTTGAGCTTACTCGAATGCCTGAGGACGAAGCTCCCGGATATTGTTGTGACTCAAATACAGGTGTGACATCTCGAACCCTCCGAGAAAGGCCTCATCCAGTATTACCTCAATCTGATTGTCTGAGAGATCCACTTTGTCAATCTTCTGGAGGTTTGAGAAGGAACCGGGCTCCACTGCTTTGATCCGGTTGCTCTTCATTTCGATTCTGAAGAGATTGTCAGCTCCTTTAAATGCATTGACACTCAACTTCTCTAAGGTTCCATCACTCAGATCGAGGGTCCATAAAGTCTCCAAACCTTCAAATGTTCCTGGCTCTAATGTCTTCAGTTTGTGTTGCGCAAGTGACAGGGTTCTTAGAAACTTCAAACCTAGGAAGAGAAATTATTTGTATCTGAGAAGCCGAACAGCAATTAGGCATTTAATTTAAAAGGTGAGTTAATTAATAACACTGAACAACACTTACAACATACTTCAAGTTGTTGTCCGGTTGATAATGGAGGAAAGTTACCTTCGAAACGCGTCCCGGAGAAGTATGTTGTAAGTGTTGTTCAATGTTATTAATTAACTCACCTTTTAAATTAAATTAATTACAACAACACTGTTTTCAAACTTCTATGAAAGAAAGATAGCAATTAGGCATACTTTAAATCTCCAACGGTGCACCAGGTTTACTGTGGCAAAGATATGGTAGTGTAAACATGATACTTAAAGGAAATGCATGTCCCTAACAGCATGTTTAAAAAGTTATCCCTTGTACACTGTAAAAAGTAGGCTCAGTAGAGAATGTCATAAACTATCAAGAACAGAAGAATAACACATGATTTAGAGTATTCCTTAAAAAAAGTTATCCAACATTATTTGCTGATGATACAAATTTATATATTTCTGGTTACAACTTGAGGTCCTTAAAATCTAAGATAGAACAGACAATATCTGAATTGCTAAACTGGATCAGCATTAATAGATTATCAATAAATACAGAAAAAACAATAGCAATAGCTTTTCATCATAAACAAAATACACTTGCTAATCATCCCTTTATAAAGTTCCAGGACAAATACACAGATAGTACAAAATTTCTAGGAGTATGGGTGGATGAAAATTTAAAGTGGTCGGCTCACATTCAAAAGCTAACGCAAAAGCTGAGTAAAATAACTTATGCTATCACAGTCATTTCAAAAATCATGGACTTGAAATCAGTTTTATCTTTATATCATGCATATTTTCAATCTGTTCTTTCCTTTGGAATATTATTTTGGGGTAATTCAACAGGAGCAAAATCTATTTTTAAAATGCAAAAAAGGGCAATTAGGATAATGCTATATGTTAATAAAAGAACCAGTTGTAGACCACTATTTAAGGAATTAAATATATTGCCCCTACCCTGTATTTATATATATGAAACATTATGCTACATAAAATCTAATCTCAGTACACACACAACAAACTCACAGATACATTCTCATGACACCAGAAGAAAAGATCACCTCCATGTAATCACACATAGCACAAGTTCTTTTGAAAAAAGTTTTGTATATACTGGCCTGCAGCTTTATAACAAATTACCCAGTTATCTGAAGCAAATACCTGCACTGCATAGATTTAGGATTTGCCTCAAAAAACTTCTCTCACTCCATTGTTTTTATAGTACAAACATGAGTGTCGGCAGACTTCTTTCCAGAGGGGAGGGGGCATGTTGGAAATTTCCAATCATATAATATTAAATCATTATTTTACTGTCAAAATTTATAATATTTGTTGCAGATAACTTTATTAATTTGTGCTAAATAAAAATTGTTCTTTACATCAAAATTAAAATAATAGTTTAATAGTCAGTAACTGACTGCACATTAAGTTTACCAATTTCCAAGGGGGGGCCGTGGCCCCCCCTTGCACCCGTTTCGCGACGCCCATGAGTACAAATTAATATTATTATAAGTACTTTGACAATTAATTTTTTAAGGTATTTTATAAATGTATACAAGTTTTATTTAGTATTTTGAGGTAATACCTCAATTTTGTAAAATTATATCACTTGTACATATTGTAAAATATTGATAAACCTGTAAATAATTGTGAAGATCTTGGACGTGTTCTGTATCATGTATTATGATCCAAAGAACCAATAAAACTACTACTACTACTACATGCATGAAAAGTGCTGAAATTTGTTATATAACCTGACAAATTTGTGCAAAAGATGGCATGCTGATGTGAGAATTATTGTGTTCAGTCTGTTTTTGCTGGCTAATACTTTATTTTTCTTTAAAACATCTTTTTCAAATACAGTGACCATTTATCTGCTCGTTCGTGCTGTGATGGTAGACAGGAGAATTTCCTGCTATCAGGGCTGAACTATATTGAATCCTCTAGCTTTAGATATACAGTTGAACCTGTAACCCAACTCTATGTAATTCGCATTTATACATATGTATATTTTTATAGGTCTCGGCAAAATGTAATTTTGAAACGTGTTAATAATACCTTATTTATACGTAATTTGCACTTATACATATTAAATTTCAGTGAAATAAAACAGAGTTTTACATAGGTAATTATTATGAGTAGGGCTAGGAAGTTCGTGCATTTGCATGTTTTTTCACATTATGTGCATGAATTACGGAATTTTCAGTTATTTGGACATGATTTTATGGTGCATATAACTGCATATTTTCTTGATTTTTGATAAATGCATATTATTTCAATACTATAGCCCCTATATTGCATATTTAGTTATTTTTATGGCTTTTTATTACTTTTTTCTATCTGGATAATATTTTTCATATTGGCAGTACTGCACATGATGATGCAATTCACGAAGATTTCAATATTCTTGCCCCTATATTGCATATTTTAATGATTTTTTTTTATTTTTTCATCTGTATAATATTTTTCATATTGGTAGCATTTCTGAGACAATGGTTCTTTCCCATTGCTAGATAGATTTATGTCCAGCACGAAAATAATTTTTGTTTAAATCTCCTAAAAGAGTTAAGTTAAGCACCTAATATCTTCCTGCACCAGTGTTAATCGATGGGGAACATGGATCAATGCAGTTTTATATTATGCTGAGCACATAGAAATAGCCAAAGAGGTTATTAACTCATTGGACTTGAAAGACGCTTCAATCAATAGAAAATGTGCAAAATATTCTGTCAGGCAGTGGGTTAAAAGAGGATCTTAGTTTCATATCTGCCTATTTTTCTTTCTTACCAACAGCCATAACGGCATTGGAAGCTGTAGGATCTCCTTTGCATGAATCACTTACTGTCTTTGAAAAAACAATATGTGATCTAAGTTTGGTTCCTGGTAGCATAGGGCAAAAAGTGAAAGAGAAAGTGAATTATGTAATTTCAAAAAATTCTGGTTATAAACAGATGTGCGGTATTCGAGACATCCTCAAATGAAAACCATGTCTCACCAAGAGACTTGGCTCTCTCTCTCTCTCTGTGAAGCAGTTAGCATCATTTAAATATGTCCCGATAACATCTTGTGACGTGGAGAGAAGTTTTTGACGTTACAAGTGTTTTGCGAGAAAACAGACAGACTTTACAGTTGAATATTCGTGCAAAGTGTTAGTTGTGAACTACAATTTAGCAGTTAATACTAGCAGCGGGACCACTTCTGCTTCAACGTCTAAGGAATAAGGTAACTTTATTTATTATTTATACTAACTCGTCTTGTCTACTGCAAAGAGACATTAATTGTTTCAATTCAATAGTGCATATTTCTTGGCATATTTTCAAGTTTTTAAGAGCATATTTGCATGCATATTTCAGTGATTTTTAGGGCATGAACTTCCGAGCCCTAATTATGAGCATACGGCATACGTTATCTTAAAAGAAACTCGAGGCGTATTTTCCTTATCTCTGTTGACAAATACTCAATCTGAGCGGGCAGCTTTCGACGTGACAATATCGTAACAACAAACGAGAAGTAAACAAACATTTTTGGTATCTGGTGTTTACTGTTGAACAGCGGTTTTGTCTTTCAGTTCTCGATTGATTTTAATGAACTATGGAGAAGAGAAAAAGGAAATGGTACACCTAGATAAGAAAGTAAAATTCATACGAGAGGTGGAACTTCAATCCACACAGAACCAAAACCAAAGTTGCTGACTTAGGAATTGTTTATACCACGCTTCATATATTCCACAGTAACAAAATGAGGTGTATGCACTTAATGCAAGATAAGTGAAACAAGCCAAATTAACTGATTTCTTTAAAGGAGGACTACGTTTAAAATAATTTTTCTTCACATTGTTGTTTGTAAAATTGTACACATATTGACCCACTGTATTGCTTTTTTTAAAAAAATTATGCATTATCAAACTCTCAGTTGTAAGAAGTGAGTGAGTGAGTGATTAGGGTTTAAGGGCTCGTCGAAGCTAGGTCATTAGAGCCCCAATCAGTTATAAGTAATTCAGAGTTATAACTTACAAGTAATCTTGCCTCTTCCCCTTGACATACGTATAAATCAGGTTCAACTATATTTATTATTGAAGAAAAGAATACAACGGGCTGGCACCAAAGTGCAGTTGGTAGAGCACCTACCTACTGTTCAAGGTCCCGAGTTCGATTCTCGGCAGGGGGTAGGAAGTTTTTTCCAGCCAAGATTATTCCTCAGCCTTCCCTGAGTCTGGAAGTATAATGGCGGTGGCGTGGCTGAGTGGTTAGATCACTCGCCTACCATCTAGGCGATCCCAGGGACCCGCATGTGGTATTTGTGGTGGACGAAGCGGCGTTTGGGCAGGTTTTCTCCGGGATCTCCGGTTTCCCCCGCCATTCATTC
Organism: Tenodera sinensis; assembly: GCA_030765045.1. Lineage (NCBI taxonomy): Eukaryota > Metazoa > Arthropoda > Insecta > Mantodea > Mantidae > Tenodera > Tenodera sinensis. Next base: position 164,345,369 of record CM060966.1, read on the forward strand.
CTATCCAATCATCCATTTCGCCTGCATTTCATATCATCCTCTTCCACACTCTCACACCTGGTGTTTGGCTGTGGCTGACCACCCGCTTCCGGGTCTTCACTCTGTCTGGTCCAGAGGTTCCTGTGCTCCCCGACAGGCTTCTGACCCTAGGCACTGGCTTGTAAGTCCTACATAAGGGGAGGGTAATCGGTGAAAGAAGAAGAAAAGAATATAACTATATTTGATAGCTTAGTTCTTCCATTTAAAGGTTACTGGGATCTTTAGTTTCTCCATATTTGTTAATATATTTAGGTAATAATTTAATTTGTGCAGCAACTACATATGCATGAGCTTCAAATTATTGATATATTCAAGGTAAATACACATACGTGGAATAATCAATCACCGGTTGCCACCAATGTTAATGTTTAATAACATAACACTGCAAAATTATATAAATACTATGGGGGTGTGTGTATACGATGTAAATATACAAAATGCTATTGCTTACTTAAAACTTTATTTACTGCCATTGCTTATACAACAACAGAACCTTGTTGCTATGATACAACTCTTCTTTTTTTACTGTCGTGTATACATCCCACATTACTCCCCTTCCAGTAACTAAGTTACGATACAAATTCAGGTATACTAAATATATATAATAGTATGTAAGTAACGACTAGGGAATTTCACTGATCTGCCACTTCGAGTCTTTTTTGTGGTTTTTTCATCTGATTGACTTTGAGAATTAGATGTAGACTGTTGTGATTCCTTTGGTTCTTTTAGAGAAGTGTGCTGCTTTTCTGAGAGTATTGTTGAAGTATCATCATCTGCACTAATGAAATATGCTGGTTTCAGACGATCAATTGAGATGTTTACAGGTTTTCCCTTAATTTTGAGTGTGAAATATTTTGCAGTTTTTTTGATGGCTTGAAAAGGACCTTCATATGGTGCTTGTAGAGCTTTCTTGACTCTGTCAATTCTCACGAATACATGTGAACATTTGCTGAGATCTTTATGCACAAACACAGATTGGGAAGTTTTATGCTTAACTTCTAAAGGTTTGAGTTGTTGCATGTGTTTTTGAAGATTAGATAAAAAACTTTCTGGCTCCATTACAGCTTTAGGTTGATCAAAAAATTCACCAGGAAGCCTGATATGTGTGCCATACACCATCTCTGCTAACGAGCTGTTTGTGTCGTTATGAAATGATGCACGTAGACCAAGTAAAACTGTGGGAAGTGTATCTGTCCACTTTATTGAGTTGTGTGCGATTATAGCTGTTTTCATTGTGCGATGCAGACGTTCAACTTTGCCATTGCTTTGCGGATGATAAGGAGTTGTATGTTTAAGTTTCACACCACAAAGTTCTGAAAGTTTCTTGAAAAGTTGACTTTCAAATTGTCTTCCTTGGTCTGTAATTAAAGTGCTTGGAACTCCAAAACGAGCTATCCAGTGATCATAAAATGATTTTGCCACTGTTTCAGCTGTGATGTTTTGCATTGGTATAGCTTCCATCCATTTAGTGTAGCGATCTATACAAGTGAGACAGTAGAGATAGCCATCTGAAGGTGGAAGTGGACCAATAATATCAACATGAATGGTACTGAATCGCTCACCTGATTCTTGGAAAGTGCTGATTGGTGATTTGGTGTGTTTTGTTATTTTACTCTTTTGACATGCCAGGCAAGCTTGAGTCCATTCTTTTACATCTTTTTTAATGTTTGGCCAAATAAACTTAGAGGTCATTAGTACTACAGTTGATTTGATTCCAGGATGTGCTAAATGATGAATTTGAAGAAAGAACTGCTTACGAAATTCTTTTGGAATATAAGGCCTTATGTTATTGGTTGATACATCACACCATAATGTTTTACCAAATGGTAATGGATAACTTTTGAACTTTAAATTGGGATTTTCTTCTTGAAGTTGTTTCAGTTCCTTGTCTTGTTGTTGGCCGTCAGCAACTGCATCATAATCGATGACAGAGACGGACTCTAAACGCGACAAGTTGTCTGCAACTATGTTGTCTTTGCCACTAATGTGCTGAATGTTTGTTGTAAATTGAGAAATATATTGTAAATGGCGCAGTTGTCGTGGAGATGCTTTCTCATTTTTTTGCTTGAATGCAAACATAAGTGGTTTATGATCCGTATATATTATAAAATCTTTTCCTTCAAGAAAATGCTTAAATTGTTTGACAGAGAGATAGATTCCTAGCAATTCTCTATCATAGGTGCTGTATGCTCTCTGTGCCGTGTTTAGTTTCAAGTGGAGTCCAAATTTATTAAGTCTTTCAAATACCATCTTGAGATGTTCACGATGTATTTCATTAGATTCTGAAGCGATCAGACAGTCATCAATATATGGAAAGACAAAGTCTAATCCTCTAAATACTTCATTAATGAAGCGTTGGAAACTGCTTGGTGCATTTCTAAGTCCAAATGGCATTACGTTAAATTCATACAATCCAAATGGAGTTATTATTGCTGTTTTTGGTTTATCTTCTTCAGCTACTGGAATTTGGAAGTACGCCTTGAAGAGATCAATTTTACTAAATACCTTTTTTCCTCTTAATATATGTTGAAAATCTTCAATCCGAGGTATTGGGTATCGATCAAGGATAGTTTGAGCATTCAGGCGTCTATAGTCACCACATGGTCGGAAAGTTCCATCTTTCTTTGGGACTATATGCAGGGGACTAGCCCATTGAGATTTTGATGGCCGAATAATTCCATTATCTTGCATGAACTGGAATTCCTGTTTGGCAATGTGAAACTTCTGAGGATCCAGTTGTCTTGGTCTGCAAGGTGTTGGTGTTCCTTCTGTTGGAATGAAATGCTGGATACCATGTTCAATTTTTGTGGGTACCAATTGAGGTTTGGTTAAATTTGGGTAATTGGATAGTAAATCAGCAAATCTTTGATTTTTTGATATAGTGCTAATTATATTATTAGCTGTAACAGCTGTTATTTCACCCTTGATGCAGAGTTTTGTTTCACCATCAATTAGTTCTCTTTTATTTAGGTCAATTAATAAATTGAATTTTTGAAGAAAATCAGCTCCTAAAATGCCCTTGCTAGTTTTTGCTACTATAAAAGGCCATTGGAATTGTCTGCGGAGTCCTAAATCAATATTCATGGTTTTAAATCCATAAGTTGGAATCTCAGTATCATTTGCTGCATACAGTTTAAAATCTGAATGTGAATTTTTGTTATTGGCATTTGCCGGAATTATGGAGACATCAGCTCCGCTGTCCACAAGGAATCGTACACCCGTTTTTTTTTTTTTTTTGTCACGCACAAATAAGCGGGATTTGCAGCAATTATTAATAGTTTCAGTAGCAGAGTTCGCTGCACACTCAACTACTTTTTCAAGTTTTCCGGATCATTCCATGAGCATGGAGGTTGACATTTTTCAGGAAAGCATTTGTTTCCGAACTTAAAATGATAATAACAATATTTGCCATTGTGATTATATCTTCTGCTACGTCGATTTCAACTGGAGCTTCGACTTCTAGGCCTAGCAGGCTGTAATGAGGCTATACGCTGTTCTAAAGCAGATATCTGTGCAGAAAGTTTGGTTATGGCGTCGTAGTTGCTTTCGGATACTTCATTATCCGTACTAGCTGTTTTATTTATACTGTAAAGCTCATTATGGGGGTTAATTTCAATAATTTTATCTGTCATAATAGCAATCTTCTCCAAACCCTCGTCAGACACTATCAAAACATTCTTAATGGAGTTCGGTAACTTTTCTAACCAGAGAATGCGAAGTACTTTCTCGGATATGTTAATACCAGCTAAAGATTGCATTTTCCTTAAAAGTTGGCTTGGTTTCATATCTCCGGGCTCCAAACCCGTTAATAAGCGTTTTATTTGCTTTTCTTCGCTTTCTTTGAGCGTATGCAAAAAACGTTCCTTGGCAGCAGAATATTTGTTCGATTCGGAACCTTTAACTATGTCCCAGATATTTTCAAGATATTTCGATTCAAGTTGAGCAACCAGGTAGTTAAATTTGGTGCCTTCCTGGGTTATTTTGGAAATTTTAAATTGTGCTTCTACTTGAAAAAACCAAATTTCTGGTTTTTCAACCCAGAATGGCGGGATCTTCACGCTTACCTGAGTAGCTTCCTCACGCGGATTTTCTCTTTCATTCATGTTGTCTTGCGATGCACTCGTAAATTATCACGTCGGAATTCACCAATTATATGGGGGTGTGTGTATACGATGTAAATATACAAAATGCTATCGCTTACTTAAAACTTTATTTACTACCATTCCTTATACAACAACAGAACCTTGTTGCTATGATACAACTCTTCTTTTTTTACTGTCGTGTATACATCCCACATACATTTCCTAACACAATACAGGAAACAAAGGTATAACATATTCTAAATTAATTACGTAGTAATATGTTTCCCTTTTCCGGTCTCTTTAACACATTCACTTTAATTCCCACTCTCATATTAACCTTTCTTGTCTTTTCGTTCGATATTTTCACTGGCACAAACAAAACTCAATACATCATTAAGAGTAAGCTTGAAACCTTGGCAGCTGCACTTTAACTAGAAATATGTAACTGAAAGTTCAGCTTACCATGTACACATGTAACTTTAACACGTGCTGAATCACCATGCTAGGATCTGCGCGAGTGAGGTCATGCAAATTGATGGTGTGGATTTGTCTCTGTTTATTTCCTTGAAATAAGCAAGACACTACTGATAATGCGACATGTCACTGTACTTAATCCCGCACGGTCTGCGGAAGTCAGAAAGATAACCTATGATCTTGTAAATTCATACAAAAATGAACTCGATCATAAACCACTGCGCGGTTGTCACGTCTAAAAATACCCTTGTAGTGCGTAAAGCAATAAACCTTCAAATCTTCCAAACAAGTGTTTGTGCTGTTTATCCATATTATTAGTGGCAAGCCTTTGGTTTCCTCACAATGGTCTGCTGGCTGCACATGTTTTGCCTACATATCAAAGTGTAATATGCGGTCAGCCATTTTGTCACTATGAGGGAGAATACAGTAAATTTCATGCGCACAATAATTAAAATTTGCCTATACTATTCATAACGTATAGCAGCTGATATAAATTATTACAGTCAAGTTTAACAGTAAAAAATTTAAAAAAATAAAAAAGGTTCTTGAGTTACACGAAATGTTGATTTATCGAGAGTCGAGTTATTGAGATTCTACTGTATTAACCCCACTTCCATGCAACAACAAATGCACAAATGTCATGCATTACTGAGTGAGTTTCAAGATCAAGCAGAACAAACTGACTTCTGCATGCAAATGTAAAATTTAAAGACTTAATTGGGATTTGGATTTTCAGGTCTACAACTGACATTTTTAACTAAACATCGCCCTTTTTTATCGGAGATTCAGTCTTACCTTTGAAGGTTCCAGGAGGCAAACTCTCTATGTTATTGTTATCCAGTAGGAGAATATCAAGACGTTCGATGCCAAGGAAGGCCTCTGGCTCGATCTGGCGGATGGAGTTGTTTAGAATGAGAAGCTGGTCAATGTTAAGGCCAGCAAAAGTTCCTTCATGAAGGACCTTCAAGTTATTTCCGGACAGGTCCATCTTTCCCCTTAGTTTAGTTAGGTCCTTGAATGTGCCAGGAGCTATCTCCTCAAGATGATTACCGGAAAAGGACAGCGATTCAACAGAATTAAGACCCTTAAACACTCCAGCCGTCAAAACGGTGAATTTGTTGTCATCCAGAGATAGTCTCTGGAGAGTCTGTCCTAATGGGGAGAAAACACCATCATCCAAATGGGCAATGCCACACTTTTTCAAACTTAGCACCTTAAGTTCTGCCAATCCATTTAGAGCATTAGCTCCCAGATTGGAAATTTGATTTCCATCCATGACGAGGTACTCCACAGAATTGAGACCCTACAACAAAAAGATTTCAACTCTGAGAGATATGTCTTGCAAATTATAAATAAAAGTCCACTGTATACATCATTATCTCAGTGTCTTACGGGATCCCAAACCATGATCTTCACATAAAATATTCTGTAGCACTACTACTGAAATCATTTTGGCTTTTAGTCATCAACATGTAACAAGTACATAATAAAAAGCGTAAAGGTAAGCATAAGGCTGTATTCTGTTGTTACTAGAAAATTAATAACTAAATATTAATAATGCTTTAGTATACATGCAAGCCAAAAGGAATACTGGTATTTTCCACGCTTCGGCTTGAGAAAACACTGCTCCTCTTACTGCCAATTACGTGCACTGGTGTCTCTACATGCAACTGGCTGAAAAGAATGTTACATTTGCTCTACTTTATCGAGCATAATTATTAACCATAAATGTTTTCAGTACTGAATGATTATGGGATTATGCTGAACGAGTGTAGGATGCTGGTTTACCAGCTGAATCTCTGGGATTTGATCCTTTGTAGTTGTTACATGCTAATATTGAAAATTCTGTCGTTGTGTCTTCACCAAAATTATTCGTATGGGTCACTATCATATTGTTCACATTTTTATAATAGTGATTCTTAGAAATTATCAAACATGTCTGTGCTACTCTGTGTGAATTCCATGTCCCTACCACGCCAAGACTGAGATAAATATCATCCTTACCAAAACCGCAGTCTATAGGTACACACAGAAAAAAAACACTTGTGTAGCTATGTCAATCACGTTTACTATACCTAAAGGGCTATGCAGTACTACACAAATATTATAAGTTATTTTGTACATTTCGTTTACTTTTTAAAGAAATAAGTTCAAACAAGTTCGGCGGCCCATATACGTAAAAGTTTCGTTTAAAGTATGTCTTACAATAGCAATTCAACTTTTCTGAGTAAGAAACACAACTCTCACCATAACACTACTTCTTAAAGATTCTTTGATTTCTAACCGTTGCAAAATTGCGACAGAAGAGATATTTCCTGAAGTCCCATGAAATATACAAATTTTACATTGAACTATTCATATATGTGATCTTATGAGCTGAAAACGGAACAGTGATTCTCACGTATCATCTACAATGACATGGCCAATCTCACCTTGAATGCCTCCGGTGCGACCTCAGTTATGGAGTTGTTGCCCAGATTAAGGAAGCGGATATTCTTAGATCCTCGGAAGACTTGTGAAGGTATGGAAGTTATGAGGTTCCTCTCCAGGCTCACCCTGACGCCAGCACTTCCCTTCTTCCTTTTGCCTAATCCAGCAAACGCTCCCGGTTCTAGCTTAGCAATTTCATTGTCACCCACAGTAAGATAGGAGAGCTGAGACAGGCCCTCAAACGTGCCCTTCTTCAATTCCAGAATGCTGTTGCCATCCAGTTCCAGGGAGTTGAGCTTGTCGAGGTTTTTGAAGGTCCCTGGTTCCAAAATCTTTAGCCAGTTCTCAGTGAGATCCAGGTGTACTAAATGCTCCAAAGTGTCAAACGCAGTTGGCGGCACAATGCGCAACTCGTTGTGGTCCAACTGAATCTGCTGCAATGCCGCCATATCTGTAAGCATCAATATAGTCATGAATTGATATGTGTCAGTAATATTAACCATAGATATTCAGTGAATCAGCTAAATTCAGACTTATTTTGTCTTTAATTGATAGACAGAGATATCTGTAACTTTCAGAGTAGCATATGGTACACGAAAATAAAATGTTGAGTACAAGTATTAACGAGGAAACTACAGAATGAGTAACCTGAGTTTCAACCCAATCTAGAGAGTTCGACATTTCTTATAATATTCGGCTAGTTCCATTACTTATATTCACTTAAGTGAGCAATTCAGGAATATGTTTCTCTTGTTGACATGAATCGCCAAGCACTTTAGTTCATAAACGAAACAGATGTTGATGCATTCTTCTCTGGCTTTGGGATAACGTTGCCTTTTGTTGCGATAGAAACTCAAAGCATTTCCAGTTGTCACAGTTTTGCTTTCCCAAAGCTGAAATACTCCTACTATGATTGTCTTTTTGTAAACCAAACTAACACTGATAGATGAGGCATGTATCGTGGACACAAGATCAGAATTTCAAATTTTTCATGACCAACTTCCTTTTGTGTTTTTGTTTTGTTTCAGATGTTGACTAGCAAGTTCTGGGGAGGGGGGGGGGGGGGGACCGTAAACTTAGGCCTCGAACGTGTTTTTCCCAAACATTGTTTCACTGTATATATCAGCAATGTTCAGTACCTATGGTGCCATATACAGCTATATATATATATATATATTGAAATAATCAACAACTTTCACATTTGTGGGTTGCCAAATTGACAAGGTAAATAAAAAGACAAATAACAATATTATTAAGTCATTAGTTTAGTGTATGTATTTAGGCTTTCACGGCCGGTGTCTTGATTATTCCAAATGTTTAGTTCTTCCGGGCTTGTAGGCCGTGGTCTAGAAGATATGGTAGATAGCAACGTTTCGCCAAGTACTGCGCTTGGCATCATCAGGGTAACACGATCCTCCGTCTGCACTGGCCAGAGTTTGAATCTGGAAGCAGAGAAGTAGTGGACGTAATGACCGTTAACGTCCGTTACGGTTATTTATATGGGAGGGGGTGTCTTCTGCAGCTAACTACTATGCCCGACTACAAAGGGAAGTCATAGAAATGTACAAACACAAAGACAACTTCAATCGCAGGGAAGAAATACTACGTGTACATAAAGCATGAATACCGCTCAGACACACGCAACAGTTGTAATAAAACCCCACCTACAACTGGTCAATCACTACCGTAGCCAGCGCAACAATGATCCGGTCACTCCCAACAATATTATTAGCCTAAAGAATCCTTCCATATGAGTTTTCCTGCAACCAGTAGTGAATTAAAGTTATTTACGCATAATTTACTTTAAAAAATAAATTACACGTAGTTGTATTATTTATAAAGTAAAACAGGGTCAAATGTGGTCAATATTAGAATGGTTTCAGAAAATATACAACTATAACTGAGTGAAAAATACAACAGTATCCTTAGTCCGAGATGGAGAAACAATCAAGTAACTTGCTGTATTATCAGTATATGATCATTTTAAAATTCACAAATATGTTAACATAGCACTTGCCTTTGAAAATGTCTGGCCCAATAGTAACTATGTCGTTATCGGAAAGATCCAGAAATGATACACGTTCCAGGTTCTGGAATGCACCATCCTCCAGGTCCTTGATCTCGTTACTTTGGAGACTGAGGTACTGCAGGTTGGAGAGATCGCCGAAAGCCCCCTTTTCCAGGTTCTGGATGTGATTGTGGCTTAAGTCCAGAAGTAAAAGTTCATTCAGGCCTCTGGAAACATAATTTGGTTACTTTCAGTTAACGACGAAGTCAATATTAGTGTATTTTGCTATACCGTTTATTAATACGTCTTGGATTTTGGTTACTTAAAATACAAGGTTTAGAAATCTTTTGAGTCTCGGGGTTTATCAACAGTGTCCTTGAGTTATTCTTTGATAAAATATACATTATCTACGGTAGTACTACAAGAAAATTTCCTGTAACTGTCTAAATATGAGCAAAAGCTAATTTTAAGCAGTCAGTATATTGACAGAGGTGGTGGTGGTGATGGCGGTGGTGGTGGTGGTGGTGGTAATGGTGGTGGTGGTGGCGGTGATGGCGGTGGTGGTGGTGGTAATGGTGGTGGTGGTGGTGGTGGCGGTGGTGGTGGTGGTGGTGGTAGTGGTGGTGGTAATGGTGGTGGTGGTGGTGGTGGTGGTGATGGCGGTGGTGGTGGTGGTGGTAATGGTGGTGGTAATGGTGGTGGTGATGGTGATGGTGGTGGTGGTGATTATTGGTTCAGCATGTATACAGTGTTCAGAAGGCCCTAAAACGTACGTTAATAGTATTACAGTTTTATAAGTTCGAAGAAACTAGGTATTTTAACATACCACACATCTGTGACAGTTAACTGTTCCTAAACAGAAGCTGGTCCAAGAGCCACATTGAGAGCAGGCCATACATAATCCGTTTCCAAGGTCGAATCTGAGTAGAGCAACTTCAGAACCAAAAAAAAAAAAAAAAAAAAAAAAAAAAAAAAAAAAAAAAATTAAATTACTCTCTTGAGTGACAACCAAGTCGTACACAAGATGTTCCTAAAACGGAACCTACTGTCAACACTTTTTAGAGCTACTCCCAAGAAAAGTATCAATTACTGTCTTGAGAAACAGCCATGTCATACACAATCCGTTCCTGATATTCTGTTGTTAGCGCCGCTTGGAGAGCAATTCAAATGAAGAGTCGCAGGTTGCTGTTTTGAGAGATAGCTATGTTATACATATGTTCATCAAACCGAACTTGCTGTCAGCGCCGCAATGAGACAAAGTCCCAAGAAAAATGTCAAAATACTTTGTTAAGAGATAGCTGTGCGATGCACAATCTATTCCTAAAACCGAACCTGCTATTAGTGTCGCTATGAGAACCAGGTTCAAAGTTTTAGACAATTATCTACAGAGAGTATTCAGCTTGTCAGGTTAGTACTGGGGACAAAGCGTCTCAGAACCCCGCCTAAGCATTCGTATTAATTTGAAACATTTTTTTAACGTATAAAAATAAGAAGCGAAATATTCCTAATACGATCTATGGGAAACGTAATACCAGGTTTTATCTGTTACCATCTCTAGCACACAAAAGTGGACTATGAGGCTGATTCATCACAATCTCAACTTCATCGTCGATTCACTCTCTGACAAACTTTGGAATCTTCCTTTTCGGTTTGTGTTCAGTATTGATAAACGTTCGTTTAAATTTTACAAAACATGGTATGATTTGATACATGTCTTCCGCCAATGCTACCTACCACTTACTAAAACACGTACTGGTAAATTAATATGTAATAAGTATTTTTTCTTCAGTAGTCATCCCGTAGTTAGAGGCATTTCTGACAATAAGATAAGATATGATATATACATATGCACATACCTGAATGTGTTTGGATGGATTTCCACCAACTGGTTAAAAGCTAGGTCTAGTTCATTGAGGGCTATGAGGTACTCGAAGGCCCGTGGCGGAACGGTAGATAAACCATTGTGCTGGAAAATGAGTTTCTTGAGCCCCTCAAGACCCTCAAAAGCCTTAGGGTTAATAGTTCTGATGACGTTATAAGCGAGGAGTAGTTCCTGAAGATGTTTTAGTTCCTTGAAAGCCTCGCTCTCAAGGGAAGTGAGAGAGTTGTAGGACAAGTCGAGATGTACAAGCTGAGGAGGTAGTGTTTCTAGTGACGAGATGCTATTATGTCGCAGCTCCAGGTACAGGATGTTCCCCGGAATATCATCTGGAATCTTGGTCAAACTCGCATTGAAGCAAGCTCCTGCATTCTTACCCCATGAGCATGCAGCAGCCCTGGTTTCTGGAAGTAATACTAGCAGCAGAAGTAGAGCTGCAGAAGTCCACCGGAAACAGTCTTTCCTCTTATGCAACCTGCACAATAATGACATTAGTATTAATTTTACGCCTTGCTGAAGAAGTGTACCTTTTGAACATATGTTCTTGCTTGAACATTACTCACGTTCCACGCTGGGC